>PPJN03000004.1:547575-585283 GCA_003705795.3 Blastobotrys americanus | reverse complement strand
TCCTCCTCCTCCTGGACCAGGTTCATCTTTCACTGGTCCACCACCACCACCACCACCACCACCACCACCGCCATCAGGATTCACTGGTGGTCCTCCTCCACCTCCTCCCCCACCTCCTCCGGGTGGTATAAAGTCGCCAGCTGCTCCACCGCCAGCTCCACCGTTACCTGGATCTTCACAAGCCTCTGGGGTTCCTTCGCCAATTCCTACTCCGGACCTCATTCAGAGTCCTCAGTTCACTCTTGGTATCAGGCCCCGAAGAAAGCTAAAGCAGATGCACTGGGAGAAACTCGACGCGGTAGACCATACGGTATGGGCAAACAACGAACCGACAATTGCAGATGCGTTGCAAGAAAAGGGAATCTTCGAGGAGGTAGAGAAGATATTTGCTGCTAAGGAGATTAAGAACATTATAGGCCGAAAGAAGAAGCAGGAGACAGAAAGGATTTCATTCTTGCCTCGGGATTTATCCCAGCAGTTTGGAATTAATTTGCATAGCTTTTCTAGTTTATCAGTAGATGAGCTGGTGCTTAAAATCTTGCTTTGTACAGATGATGTTGTGGATAATGTTCAAGTGCTGGAGTTTTTGTCTCGACCAGAATTGACCGAGGTATCAATCACTCTGGCCAAGAACCTGCAACCTTACTCTATCGACTACACAAGAGGGGGTGAAATTGAGGAGAAGCCAGAGAAAGATCCATCTGAGTTAGCTCGAGCAGACCATATCTATTTGGAACTATGTTACAATTTACAGCATTACTGGAAATCAAGAATGAGGGCTCTTACGGTTGTGGCAACCTATGAGAAAGAATATGACGAATTATTAAAGGTAAGTTAGGAAGGGATGATTGAGGTGGTACTGATAGATTGGGAACTAACATTGTAGAAACTGCGTTTAGTGGACTCTGCGTGCGAGAATGTACGTAATTCTTCCAGTTTAAAACAACTACTAGAGATCATTCTTTCGGTTGGTAATTATATGAACGACTCTTCTAAACAGGCCAGTGGATTCAAACTAGGAACTCTTCAACGATTGGCTTTTACCAAGGATGAAAAGAATACTATGACATTTTTGCATTATGTGGAGAAGATTGTCCGAATGTCTTTCCCTCAACTAGAGGAGTTTGCAGATGACCTGCGGGATGCGATGGCAGTTTCTAAGCTGTCGATTGATCAACTGAAGGAAGACTGTAAGGAATTCATTCAGACCATCAAAAATATCCAAACCAGCATCGACATTGGAAACCTGAGTGACCCTACTAAGTTCCATCCCAAGGATAAGGTGCTTACGGTTGTATTATCAGCATTGCCTGAAGCCCGGCAAAAGCGGGACTATCTTTCGGACCACTTGAAGACGACAATTTCGCAATTTGAAAAGACAGTGAAATATTTCGGTGAAGATCCATCTGACTCTGCTGCAGTAGGGTCTTTCTTCTCAAAGTTTTCGTTCTTTGTATTCGAGTTTCAAAAGGCTAAACAGGACAATCTTGTTCGTGAACAAGAAAATCGAGCATACGAGGCACGAAAACGGATGCTCGATACTCCTAAGAAATCAGCCAATTTGGAGGGTGCTAGCCCTGGAGGGATTGGTGCTCGAGGAGACAAATCATCCTCATCTGCGATGGGTGCTCGGGACAATTCAGTGATGGACAACTTGTTGGAGAAGCTAAAGGCTGCTGGGCCATCTGGAGACGCTAGAAGCGCGAGAAGAAGAGCTGCGGCAAGGCGTAACATGGTTGAGCAAAGACGAGCGTTGTTGGGACCAGGAGCCTTGACCGAAGAGGTGAAGGAGGCTGATGAACCAACAGGCGATGGCGAAGATGGTCCAGGATCAGAATCTGGATCTGGATCTGGACGTGCCAATCGAGAGTCTATTGATAATTCTGAGCAACCATCAAGTACTCGAAACGACAATGCAATTGAAATTGGAGATGACTCTGACATCCAGATTGAGCAAGAGAATCATGTGGCTAATGAAGTGGGTTCGTCCGAGATGAGCTCGTCAACAGATGTGCCGCATTCGGTTTCTGCTGAGATTGAACGAAGTAGATCGGAATCAATTGCTGCAGATAGTCGAAGAACGTCTGTGTTGGATCCTGAGGATGACAATCAAGAAGATGATGTGGGTGGAAGAGCTCGTAAGCTGTTACTGGAGCTGCGAGGTTCTGCTGATGGTGCCTATCGCCAAAGTGGTAGTTTAAAGAGTGCCAGCAATACCAGTAGCAGACTTGCGGAGCGAAGAGCTAGGAAAGCTCAGCAATTGCGTAACCAAGCTCTGACGACGTTTGGACCCTCTCCTATGGGGTCTCCGACTAAATCTGGTTCTGACACTCCTTCTTCCATCAAGGGTTCACCATCGAGGTCTCATTCGAGGTCTCATTCCAGATCTCAATCCACATCTGAGGGATTGATAGATCACGAGCATGAGACTGAACTCGCGCATCAACTTGATCATGAGCTTGGAAAAGAACAAACGAAACCAATAGAAACTGAGCCTGAGATTGTTGAATTAGATTCTCAGGACGATGCATAAATGATGATGTCGCATAATATTATGGATATATCCTCATACAGTACTTACAGTGTTAGCTAAGTTAATATTATCACTAGTAACTATCTATTGAATCTAGAGTTCCACCATAGAGCCTTCAGTAAAAGACAATCTCTTGGCTCATTCCCGCCAACTCTCTCCTCCGCCCATATGCGTCCTCGTCGGCAATCCTCCGCATATTTCCGATGCACTAAAATACCCGCCAGACTGACGACACGTTTTTACAGTGGTTGTGAAGCTCAAGTAAAGATAGCCAGAACATAAACACGATTGATAGTTACTGAGAAAATGGGTAGATTGCAAGGAAAGAACGCTATTGTGACAGGAGCTGCGGGCGGAATTGGGTTGGAAACTTCCATTCAGTTTGCCATTGAAGGAGCCAACGTCTTGCTGTCAGATATCAATGAACAAACACTGAAAAAGGCCATCGAACACGTCAACCACCACGGAGGTCAAGGGGGAGGAAAGGTTGAATACCTAGTGGCCGATGTATCTAAGGAGTCGGATGTGAATGCACTAGTTGACCATGTGGAATCATGGGGAGGAGTTGACGTGATGTTCAACAATGCTGGAATCATGCACCCGAATGATGGTGGAGTGTTGGAGACTGATGAGAAGATTTGGGATCTGACTCAAAACATCAACGTTAAGGGAGTACTGTACGGATCTAAGCATGCGATTGCTTCACTAGTATCTCATGGCAAGAAGGGATCAATTATCAACACTGGATCGTTCGTAGGGTTGATGGGAGCTGCTACTCCCCAGATCGCGTACACAGCTTCTAAGGGAGCGGTGCTAGCGATTTCGCGAGAGCTGGCGGTTTGTTATGCTCAGAAGGGTATTCGGGTCAACTCCTTATGCCCAGGTCCTTTGAACACTCCATTGTTACAGGAGTTCCTTGATACGGATGAGAAGAAGACAAGAAGGACTGTCCATCTTCCGATGGGACGATTTGGTGAAGCAATTGAACAGGCTAAGGCAGCAGTGTTCCTTGCCTCAGATGATTCGTCCTATGTTACTGGTCAAGACTTCTTAGTTGATGGTGGATTGACTCGGGCCTATGTTACAGGAATTGAGGGTGCTGATGTCGGGCCAAAGAATTTGGTATTTGGAAATTAGTCAATGAGCTAAGAGTTTGGGTTTCCGAAACTAGCTAAGGGCTAAGAATTTAGTTTTTATAAACTAGCCAATGGCTAAGAATTTTAAGAACATGTTTGTAATGATGTAAAGTTGAATAGTCAATTATCTATACTATGATTATCGACAACTAGTTGAAACACCACGACCTCACAATTGCATCCCAAGTAGTCTAACTCGGGCTCAAAGAATTCAACCGGGCTATTCCGACCAACATCCATTGACCATCAGTCATTCCAATTGCTGTCATGCAATGTACTAGCTTGGGCCCTGTTTAACACATTACAGGTAGAAGAGCCTTGCTGTTGTTCTACTCCTACCCGGAGAAATTTACTCGGTGAACCTCAGTGCAGATGCATTGCTGTGATGCAGCTCGCTATGCTTCAATGAACTGCATTTGAAGCCATCAGATACACTGCATCTCGGAAGCAATCACACAGGTCAGTTCAGGAACGCTCTACGGGTTTGAATACCAAACCTAGACTCCATTAACTTTCCTCACTCATCTCCTCGGCTCCTTCCTCCCTCCCCCTTCACCGTTCGCCTTTACCCTTCGCATTTACCCTTCGATTCAAGCCTTCACCCGGCCATGGCTAATTTTTCACTGGCTCTTCCTATCTCTTATCAGTGGCCACAGTTTCTCCGGAAAGCCCCGAGACTGCAGTCTCTCACTACACAACTCACTCGGGTGATGTTGACTCTATTCGAAAGGATAAAGCGATAATTTCGAAGAGCACTAGTAGGAGAGGATTAAGCCATTAACAGATATTCTGTACACTAGGCTTTCAATTCATTTAACAAGCATTCTGTACACTAAGCTTCAAGTCATCCAGCAGGTCTCGTGGTTCTTTGGTATCTCAATTTGTGCTGCAGTACTCGCCTCCTCATCGGTTCCGTAACCTCATGCACGGGAACGGCTGCATCTTGATAGCATTACAAAAGCCAGTAGCTGCGAGATAACCGGGTAAGAAATTTTTTGCCAACACAACAATCTGGGCATATATTAGAATCCTACTTGCACAAGTAGACAAATCATAGTAGTGAGTGAATTAGAGGGACTTGTGTGAGCTCAAGTGGCTGTTGAGCGGGTTCATAAACTAGCGGGCCATAAAAAAGCGGCGCCGAGCTAGTACCGAGCTAGTACTGTAGGGTTGAGAGAAGAAACCCAAGAAAGTTAGAAAAGATACAAGTGTGTATTTCAGATCTTCAAGATCTTTGAGGGTTGAGTCACAATGCCTTTGAAAAGATCCCAAAGTTTGGCTTCTCAGGTCGAAATCAGATTGCAGTCCGTGGATAGAGATGTGATAGTGATTCGAGGCGGTCCTGATGAAGCTGCGTCTGTACGATTATCTGGATCTGTGGTGATAACCGCAAATGAATCTCTGAGTATTAAACGAATCCATCTCAAGCTGTTCTCGACTATGCGACTCAAATGGAATGATGTGGTCAACACATCCAGAGGCCAGACTATTCGACCGATTAGGTTTGATAGGATTTTATTTGATCATGAATGGTCTGATCTTGCAAATATTAGTGCAGGAGCTTCGCCTTCAACCTCTCGTCAGGCTTCTTCTACCAATCTGGCTGCTAGCTTCTCTCGACAAATGTCTGGTACCAACTTAACTCATCTAACTTCGACAAATTCTTCTGCTGCTGCTGCTACTACTTCATCTTCGTCGACGGGTACTCTTTCTACCTCTCCGTCTACTTCGTCCTTCTCTAACGTGAGTTCGGGCAGTAAAACTTTACAACGAGGTATTCACGCCTTTCCTTTTGAGATCATCATTCCTGGAGATGTGTACGAATCAGTTGAGGGCTTATCAGGCGCAACTCTAGTGTATCGAATGATGGCTACGGTTGAACGAGGCAGATTCTCTAATAATATACTCGCAAAGAAACATCTTCGGATAGTGCGAACTCTAGGATCTGATGCGTTTGAGATGACCCAGACCATCTCAATCGAGAATATTTGGCCCCAGAAGGTCCAGTATAGTATAGAAACCCCCACAAAGGCGGTCGCGATTGGCTCCATGGTTAGTGTGCATTTCTTGATGATTCCTCTGCTCAAGGGATTAAAACCTGGTAAAGTTACGGTGCAGTTATTTGAGTATACTACCCTATCTTCTCCTTTAGGTTCAAACTTTTATCGAGAGGAAAAGGTGTATGAGGAGGTGTTACCTTCGCCACCAGAGGAGGAAATTTCGGTTGACAGGTGGGAGTTCATCAAACGGTTCAAGCTTCCTACTTCACTTTCTAAATCCACACAAGATTGTGAAATTGGACCTTATGTTAAAGTCACTCACAAACTCAAATTTGCTGTTGGGTTAATAAACCCCGACAAACACATTTCGGAGCTACGAGCATCCCTGCCCATTCACCTTTACATTTCCCCTCATGTACAAGTTTCTTCTATCGATGCATCTGCACTTGCTATTCCAGGACGTGAGCCAGCTGAAGAAGAGGTTCTATTCTCAGATTCTGGTGCTAACTCTACGGCGTCTAATTCTCCCAGAAACTCAGGATTCAATGCTCCTCCAAACTATGAGAATCATATCTATGATAGATTGTGGAATGATATCCCTAATTCGGCTCTAGAATCCCCGACTAACAGTGGCCAATCTAGTCCAGGTCTGTTATCACGCAGGCCATCATTTGAACATGATGGATCAAGTCGAAGAGACATCAACTCTTTAGATCCAACTCTGAGGTCACAACTTACTGCAGGATTACGTGCATTAGAAAACCAACAAGGCATGAGATCCCAGCAGAATTCTCGTCCACACTCAGCTCTTGGTCATTCTATAGGGCTGCCAACTGGAGGTGTACATACTCCAATGGCACTCGGACAAGTAACTACCCCAAGCTCCAATGGTGCTTCCCAATCGGATTACTTTACTAGAGCTACCACTACTCTCTCATCACCAGCGTCCCCTATACTATCATCTGGTGGAGGTTCAGATGCTGATATGGAAGCACTAAGTAGAGTCCCCTCGTACTCTACTGCTGTCCGAACCGATGCTGCTGTTAATTCAGATACTGACCTTGCTCCTGGATATGACTATGATTCAGCTCCATCTTCTCCTTTGATGATGCCTACACGACCACCACCAGTTGCTACCTCGGCTCCTGGTAGCTCGGCAAATCTTCACTCATTAAATGCTACCTTAGCATCTCTAAATCGTGGTAGCTTGACCAATGGATCAAGCTCATCTGGGCCCATTGGTGATACCAATTCAGGATCATCATCTCTCAATCCTTCTCGACCTACAACTCCCCTATCAGATTTGAGAGCCGAATCCAAACAACATTCCAGAAATCATTCATCTTCTGCATTATCTTCTCTACTAAGTCGCAATCAGAGTTCCAAGTCTCTGTTTGAAAGTTTCCGCAAAAAGCATCACTGATTGCGGACAACTAACCCTGCTAAACAAGCTACATGTACTTGTAGCGGACTGATCTGTTTCGTTGCACCTTCAACTCCAATAAATATCGCAATGTAATTAATACTAATAGATAACAACCACAACCAGTGAATATCATTGATGGCATTGATGGCGATGATGGCCATACCCAGTACAACAGTAAAGTAAGAGCGATAGCAGCCAGTGGTCTTATCATCTTGGACAGAACCGTGAAAACAGTCAGATATACGATAGTTGATGTGATTAAATGTAAGGACGGTATTCCAATCCAACGCAATGACAAAATACTGCTGAGTGTTGAAGATAAATCTGAGAGCTGGTCAATTATTACTGACTGAACCTCCATAGTTGCTTGAATTGAGTCGGTTGTAGCATCAATCATCTTCATAGTTAGTTCAGCGCGTATAAATTTCCACAATTTTCAGTACCGAGCGACTTACCTCGTTCAGATCTCGAGCGGTGGAGAGACTATTCTCACTAAATTGTTCAATCTCCTTCATGCCTTTGCCAAGGTGGAAAACCGAATCAACCAACTGATCGACTATTTTCAGTGCACCATCACTTTTAGACTCAATCTGTGGTTAGTATCTGCACCATTGTGATGTTTTGGAAACATTCTTACACACTTTTGATCCGTACCTTATAGACATCTTGAACTGTAGCAGATAGTCTAGTTCCAAAGTCATCTAGTTCAAATCCCAGCTTATTATAAGACTGTCGGTTAGAATCGAATAATTACAAGAAGAGATTGTAATTTGACAAACTTACCAATTCGATTGACCTCTCCAGTGTTAACAACTGGCTACCAATTGATTCCATGATATTAGACATTGCAGTTTGAAGCTCGTATTGGTTGTACTGTACCAATTCCACTAGATCGCTGGAAGCAGCCTGCTCCTGCTTGATTTGGCTCATACTCTCTTTTAGCTCAGTCAAGGTGGTAAGCTGGAGTTGAGTCATATTTCGATACAAATCTAGAATTGACTCGGCTTCATGTTGGATTTGACTTTCGTGGCAAACCTGTCCAACGATTGCATACGACACCGTGTATGTCGACCACCACTGCGGCCTATTTTCGAGCTGTCTAGTACACTCAATGAGGGTAGCGTCTTGTTTCGGATTTTCGACCTGGCTACACATCGCAGGGTAATTGATTCCTGAAGCTTCGAAACAACACCCAGATACTTTGACCGCATAGAACGCTCTTGCGTGACCATCAACATTCGCAAGATCACAGCTCGGCAACATATCAGTTACAGCCTGATAGAGGCATTGTTTTGTTAACTCAACTTCAGACAGCGCACTGAGCATATTCGCATTGGGAAACATTTGTATGGATATGCTGTAACGTGGTCGTAGAGTTGCCAAAGGTGCACAACCAATATGCCCGATAAAGATACCAGTCGTATGAGTTCTTTAACGGCTCTCGCTTGTTCTAATTCAAAGTTCCGTGCATGATCGATGGACGATCTATGCACTAACATGCATAGATATGCATCTTGCTTTCGGAACACGTCTCGTTAACTCAACAGTGACGAGAACCAATATCCATAAGCCAGCACCTACAAACAGCATTATGAACCAAGATTCAAAGACTTGAATCAAATTTTAGTATGTTCCTAGTAGTCTCTCCGCTTCCCGTCAGCTTCCGTAGAACTCTGGTGATCACTAGGCGGTAGTCATGTGAGTCAGCAATGATGCTGCAGCGTACGGCGATAGCGTACGGCTTTTGACCAATGTAGTTCTATCAAATCTTATCGTTTGTAATACATAGTGGCAACTTTTGAAGAACTGAATCGATACTGGATCATCTTAAATGCCTGAAATGGGCTCTGATATAGGATGAAACGGAGGGTTGATGGTGCTAATACTGGGCGCCAGCATGGATTGAATAACCGAAGGTTGGCCCTGGCTTCGTTGGCCGGCATTCCCCATAACTATGTTGGATTGCTATCCGATATTCGCGCTGAGGCAGCGAGGCAAGGAGATAGACCGTTAAAAAAGAGGAAATCCGTAAAGCCAAAGCATTCTAAGGCTCTAGAACTGAATGCTGATACTAATGCTGAAAGTCTAGAGGGCAGTGTTGAGTCTGGAGTTGAGAGCCCATTTGAAGACATCCCCGGTGGTGGTGTTAGATCGGAATATGAGTCGGATTCTTCAGTGGTAGACTCCGATTCCGAAGACATTGAATGGGAAGATGTTGGTATATCAGAGCTACAAAGTGACTCCAGTGGTTTACAAGATCCGCTTGAACCCAGTTCCGAAAATTCCGGTGCTGAAGTACTGATAGTCAATGTCAATAACCAAGAATCATCTACAGAGAGGCCTAAGCGGGCGCCGAAACGTCAATTATCCAAGCAGGAGAAAGCTCAAAGAATTGTGGTTCATAAAATCCATCTAATGTCACTAATGTTCCATTGCTGGCTGCGCAATCATTGGTGTAATGATAAGAGTCTGCAGAACGCACTGAAGAATGAATTATCACCAGTAATCTTGAAAGAATTGGATCCTCCTTCGAGACTCTCGCCAACATTAAAAACTTCTAAATTTCTGGATGGGTTGCGCCATGCAGCAGCATTTTGGTTCAAACAATTTACTAGCACGTCTCAAGGAATGCGTAATTTGAACTGGCGGGATGTGTTTCGAGAGGATCGGGAGATTGAAAAAGCAATGGACTTGGCTCGTTTTCGAAAAAGTATTCTTTCACTTCATGGATCTACGGATTTGGGTGCAATGGGATTTTGCAGTCTTTTGAGATCAGTTGGTGTAACTGCACGCCTGGTGGCATCGTTACAACCGTTGGACTTCACATCAAATACACCCATTGGTGGTTCAGAAGATGTTATAGCCACAGTTTCTGGTGAAAGCAACTTTCCGACATTCTGGGTCGAGGCTTTCGATCACTCAAGTAAGAATTGGGTCTCAGTAGATCCGATCTTGACTTTGTATGTTGATATTGTGCGCTCTCGTACTAAAACAAAACTGGAACCCCCCTTATCCGACTCCAGTAACATTTTGCGTTATGTTATTGCGTTTGACGATCAAGGCTACGCAGTAGATGTGACCAGTCGATATTCAAGTCAATTCAATGCTAAAACTAGAAAAAAGCGGATAGATAATGTATCATCTGAAGAAGATGATTGGTATGGTCGGTTAATGTCTGTGTTTAGTCGGCGCGTGCCAACCTCTTTAGATATTGAGGAACAGAAATATTTCAATAACAGATTGGCTTCCGAGGGCCTTCCATCTTCGCTCCAGGATCTCAGAGGACATCCGGTATATGTAATCCAGGAATATTTGAAACAAAACCAAGTTCTTGCGGCCAATGCGGCCCCTTGTGGCAAAATTTCAGTACGAGGAAAGTCAGTGTCAGTTTATAACCGTAGTTCTGTTCTTGATGTGTTTTCTGCGCAGAAATGGCGTCGTAAGGGCCGAATTCTGAAACCTGGGGCACAGCCATTGAAAATGGGCAAACAGAGAAGACTATTCAGTCGGTTGGATATGAATGAAGATGGCGAAGAATCCAATGATGAAGTAGTTGGTCTCTATTCTGAGAATCAGACAGATCTTTATGTTCCCCCACCAGTGGATTCGGACGGCAAGGTGCCCAAGAATGATTTCGGGAACATTGATCTTTACGTGCCTTCTATGTTACCTAAGGGTGCGATCCATCTGCCTTACAAGTTTGTATCTGTTGCGGCAAAGTTAGTAAATGTTGACTATGCAGATGCTGTCACAGGATTTGAATTTGCTAACCGCAAAATGAATGCTAGAATTAATGGCATAGTTGTGGCAAGAAAGTATGCATATGCGGTTATGCTGGCGTACACCCATTTGTTAGAAGAGCAGAAAGAAGAGGACAGGCAAGAGGAGATTGCTCGAGCTCTCCTTAGATGGAGGAAGTTCTTGGTGGCACTGAGGATCCGAGACCGTTTGAATCGACGGCATGGAAAGGTTGAGGAGAAAGGTGAAGATAGAGCCCAGCAAATAGAGGAAGAAGTACAATTGGAAAGTCAACCCAGTGTTGAAACCGAAAATGCTGAGGCAGCTCTTGAGTTTACTGCAGTAGGACAAATCGAATCAGTAGAGGGCATCGATGACTTGTCTGATACTGCACAAGTAGAAGGCTGGGATTCAATAGTTATTGATTCCATTGATAGCCCTTCACAAATCGATGTTATAGATCCTGAGACGTACGCACAACCTGATGATGATTATATAGAGGGCCCTGTTCAGTCTGATAGAGAGGAGGTTGATTCCGAGAAAATGGAAGATGCGTGTAACGATTCTGATGGAGAATCTAATGGCAGCTCTGATAGTGAGGATGGAGATGGTGGTTTTTTTATTACTGAGACTAAATCAAACCCAGCGTCAACTGAATCACATCCTCAGCTTGAAGATACCCAATTCCATTCAGAGACAATAAATCAAGAGGATTCCAAAATCGTTCACGATGTCATATCGGATAACAATCATACCGATAGCCAGAACTATGATAGCGAGATAATTACAAGTGTTATTGACGTTCCTAGCGCATCCGGTTCAACTCTGGCCCCAGTACCAGCGGATTCCAAGCGTTTGGATGGTTTAGAGATACAAGAAGACGAAGAACCATCAGGTTCAGAAGATTTCTTTCCTGACTCGGTATCGGAATCAGAACTTCTGAATAGTGACTAGAGTCACCGGAAAAATGAACAATAGTAAGCTAGCTTAATTAACGATTGACACGATTTGATTTTTGTAACTATATTTTGAATTGCGATATATTCATTACTCATTGTTTTGGTCAAGAATGCTAATGCTATTTAAGTAAAACTTGATACTCCGAGAATAGACTGCCCAACCTGTTAAGGTGTAAATTAGATCTTTCTCCTCTTTCGAAGCTCTTTCTCTCGAGCTAATCGGCTAAGCTCTCGCTCTTCTTTCAGATCATCTAGTTGGGCCTGATGAGCACTACGCTGCTCCTCCTCCAAAACTTGTGAGCCAGTAGCTTCCATATCTGAAAGGTCATCATCCTCTGGATCATTATACTCGGCTCTAGAACGTCGGCCAAATATTCTCCAAATCTCATCTCGATCGTATCCAAGGTTCCGCGATGCTGAATTGTTACCGTAAGAATGATCAATCTCGTCTTCATCATCGTCAACAATAAATGCTTCATCTTCAGAATCTGGTTCATCATAGTGATTGTGACGATGCTTACGCTGAAGCTCGAGTCTCTTATTCCGTCTCTCCACCAACGATGTCATTGGCTTGCTGAATGGAGCTGGAGATCGTGAAGCTGGCGATTGGGAGTTATTGGACCTTGGCCTTGGTGACGGTTCAGAGTCAATTGACGTTCTTTTGATAGATGAATCACCAGGGGGAGTTTGACCCTTGAGACGTCCAGATTCATTACCTAATGTTGGGGATGCTCGAGAACCTGTAGAAGTAGTGACCGCGTCATCTTTCGATCGTGCTCGACTTGAAATCTTTTTTGGTGCCGCATCTCTGCGGACCTTCACATCCAGTCTAAGCTTTTCGTAATCAACATTCTCGGCTTGTTTCATCAGATCCTTAAAATTGAGCTTTTTCTTTGTTAGCGGAGTCTGACTGGAAGCACCAATACCACCAGCACCCTTTGTTATGCTTCCTTTCGATTGAACATTGTGCAGAGAGCTTTTGCCGCTTCTCGGGGCATTAGGCAAAGACTTGGATCTTGAGGACACATCTGATGATGACGAATTCTTCGATGTCTTAGGAGCTTTAGGTCGCTCCAATTTGTCAATTTTCTCAGCATTTCGTTTGGCACGATCCGCTTTCAGCCTGGAAATACGTTCCTGTTGTTCTCGAAGCTCTTGAGGTGAAAGACTACCAACAGTCGTAGAAGTGATAGCTTTAGCTCCGCTACTAACACTGCCGGTATTGGCACGTACTTCAGGTTTATTATTCAGACTCTTGGAGCTGGCTGATTTGGAGATCTTTGGAGGGCCATACAATGCAGTCTTGGATTTGAAAGCTTCATTAGATGGCTTGTTAATTCCACTGTCTTTCTGTTTGTCTCCTTTATCACCCTGTCTCTTCACCAATGAGAGCATGTCAAGAAAACTCATCTTGGCATTCACACTATAAGCAAGATAAGATCACGATGAACTCCTATAATAGCTTTTAGTGATAGTCACCACACAAACCAGATGGTCTGCTCGAGACCTGAAGGCAGCGCAAGCGCAAAGACGGGATTCAAACTGATGACTTTAGATTGTTTAGTTGATTATCTAGTCTGCCAAGTCTACAAACAAATTCCACAGTCGGTATCGGCGAAGTACTTTGAAAGACCCCGGTAGGTGACCACAAGGTAGAGCCATAGGTAGAACTGTAGGTAGATTGAAGAGGAGGTCAGAATAGCAATTGAGACGTAAAATGACCCTTCATGGGGATTGATACCTCTAGCTTCACTAAGTGTAAGTGTACAATTCCAGTATTGATTCGTACTAAGTAGACTTGCAATCCCAGTACTAAATAGTGGTACAATTCCGTACGCTGTAGAGCTACTAGTGTGGAAAATCAATCTAAGCACCAATGGCTGTGGCTAAGAGCGAAAGATCTCGAGAGACACTAACAATCTTTTCAAGATGAGCAGTATCAGGCTTGTTTCCTGTGTGATTTGGACTCCAATTCATCTTGACAGACACTGTGCCATCTGGGTTCGTACAGATCTCAGCAGTACCTGAGTCATGTACAGACAATACTAGCCCAACGTTAGGTATCCGAGGTCCATTAGTTTTGAGGTTGGTATTCGGGCCAATTTCAGTTAATGTCAAGCTAGTATTAAGAACACGATGCCTAATCCCAGAAGCAGTGGTATTAGTGTCCTTACCGCCCGATTCTTCGTTATCATCAAGACTTATGGTGAGTGCGTCAGAGAATGACACAATCTGCTGATGGTCATCATCCTCAGATCCAGTGTTGGAATTTTTGACATATGGTGCTGCTCGTACCTGACCACTCACACTCTGCCAAAGTTCATACAGTAAAGAATACTTGCGCAAGATCCCTAAGATATGTTCAAGATCCTTAGGGTGACCAATTGAAACCTCAGTAATCTCTACCATCGATCCTGGTAATAGTGATGTATACATAAAGTCAATAGTATACAGCTCATCGGAATCATTATATACCGCGGCCTTGTATCGTTGCACCGAGTCTGAAATTCGATGTGATGAAACTGAACCACCTAACGAACTCGCAACTGCCTCCAGAATCACTACAGGAGGATCCAGCACCAATACAAATTCTGCTCGAGAATCTTTGAAAGGCTCGGGTTCATTCCAATTGACAACTTTTGATGCGTCATTAGTATTAATGGACGAGATCCATCCAGTCGAATACCGTACCGAGCCCAGCTGGGCCACCGTCAATTCGCTAAAAGTCTGTTCACTTGGCTGTACTTCTCGCACCCTCCAATGAGCAAGAGCTTTTGATTGATATTTGTTAGTAGAACTACAGTCACCTTCGTCTCCCACAGACTGTCGATTCCAATACCATATACTCAAGCCCAAACTATCTCCAGCATTAAGCATTGGTACTCCGTAAGGGCAATTTGGGTCATCATCAGTATTCATTTCGTGTCTGACTCTGAACAGAGCATTAGAAATCTCATCCACCGCCACAAAACAGTCGGGAGAATTTGGGGTTGACAATCTATCGGTCTTAGCAAGAGTGGAAAGCACCGAAGCAAAATCATCTAGTTGTGGTCTATTAAGCAGTCTCAGTAGATTTGAGTCAGCTGTATTGGTTAGGGACTTTGACAGCCATGAATTGGCTTCGTTAGATGCATTAACAGTCGATGCTAGTGAAATTTTCACGTCCTTGACCGTGTCCTGTCCTGATTTGAAATCGATATCAATAAGAACTATTGTTCCTCCAAGAGATATTCGAGTCCCATCTTCAATCGAATCTTCGAATATTTCGAATCTGAAAAGTTAGCATAATCCATCTATTCAAATACCTGTCTTCTCCATTCCAATCTTACTTGTTATTTCTCGCTAATTGTTTAATCCCTTGCTGAGACACTCGTCCAGGAACTTTTCGTAATGCTTCGGCCATTCGTCTAACTGACGCGATGAACTCATCTTCTCCGATTTTAATATCCCCTGATGGTTGGTTTAACCCAAATGCAATATCTGCCATTGTAGCTTTGGCACAACTATCCTAGTAACTTTTCAATCGTCAGCGAATGGATCACAGTGATCAGTAGCCTGGCTCCTGTTGAATGGCTGCGGTAAAATCAGGTTTAAATAGTCTAACGTGAGCTGATTGTTAGGGCCAAGGAGTGTCCGCACTGTCTGTACTGTTGGATGTGTATGTTCTGTTTGTAGTATCTGTACTGTTGAATGTGTTGGTACTGTTGGTACTGTCTGTACTACTGAACGTGTTGGTATTGGATGACCTTCGGACGCTGTCCTAAAATATTCCCATTGCCGTACGAGGGTTCGAATCCAGGACGACCACAATATTATGAAGATATGGATACAGTAATATAGAGTGTAGTATATATAATAGAGACAGAACAGAAATAAACAACTAGAAATAAACCCGGAATAGACAACAAATAAACTCGGAGTAGACAAGAAAGAGACTTGAATAGTCCAGGTCTTATATGCTCATGCTAGCTCTATAAGCGGTCATCAGCCAATCCTTTACGCCCGTTCTCGAATGACGAAACATCATATTCACCAGGATAGGTATCCAAAATCTCACCCAATTCCTTGATCTGTTCCTTCAAGCCCTCAGGAACTTCATCATAAAGACGAGAATACATATGATGAAGCTGAGGCTTTTCAGTTTTCTCTGCGCGAGAGAATTCGGCTAGAATTTGTTTTCGAATTTGTTTAACTGCCTCCTTCTCAAGATCTTCATTCCACCATTGTCGCTTCTCCATCCACTTTCGCATTCGACTGATAGGAGAATCACGACGTTTCCAATCCTCAACTTCTTTTTTGGATCGATAAGCAAACGAGTCATCTGAAGTTGAATGATGAGAAATTCGATAAAGCATTGCTTCTACGAGTACTGGGGTTTTATGCTGGATGGCCAAATCCCGGGCAACTTTGGTTGCTCTGTGAACGGCGGCAATATCATTTCCATCAACCCGAATGGTCTGAATTCCATAACCTATTCCTCGAGATGCGATTCCATCTCCCTTGTATTGTTCGAGTGAAGGAGTGGAGATAGCAAATCCATTGTTTCGACAGAAAAACACCACAGGACAATTTCTAGTAGCAGCAATATTTAACGCAGCATGAAAGTCCCCCTCAGATGCCGCTCCTTCTCCAAAGTATACAATAGAACAAGCTTCCTTACCTTGCATCTTCAATCCATACGCAACTCCAGCACTATGAGGAATCTGAGTAGACAAGGTAGAGGAGATGGGATGAATGTTCAGTTTTTTGGATTGGAAATGCATTGGCATGTTAATTCCATTTCCTTCATCGTCTTTATTAGCATAGCATTGAGCCATCATCGCTCTGAGAGACAACCCTCGATGATACATCATTGCCTGTTCTCGATACTGAGCCAACACATGATCCTGGGGTGAAAGAGCTGCAGCAGATCCTACTGATGCTCCTTCTTCTCCTGCTGACATCATGTAAAATGAGAATCTTCCTTGACGCTGAGCGTCATACATAATGGCATCCATGATTGAGATAGTGACCATGTCCTTGTACATCTTCACACTCTCGTCTTGGGTGAATGGGATCTGATATGACGGATCGACTTGGTCACCATTAATGTCAAAAACTCGATAGGTCTTCATTGTGGGATGCTCCTCAGGGTTATCAAACTTCAACTCGCTAGTGAACTCAGATTTGACTGACCCTGGGAATACGACTTCCTTCTGAGCTCCTTCTTTGGTTTGGGACATGCCCTTACGCGATTCATGGGACATAGAGAATGGTCTATTAACTCGAACAACTTTTTGACCCATCTCACCTAATCGTCCACACACAAGCAGGTGGTCTCTCTGCCTGACTACTGTCCCCGTGGCAAGCTTACGCCATACAAATCGACCGCTCTGTATAATCATGCTGAAACTATCGCGTCTTTCTTTATTGGCAACGGTTAACTCTTTCAACTCTCTCAACTCTGGGCTCAATTACATGAAAACTTCCTCTCGATCCGATCAAAGAATCCGGGGTCGGTAGTAGGCGGCTCCCCTCTCTTCCTCCTCCTCCGGCCCGGCCCACTGCGTTCAGTAGATATGGGACTGATACAAGGCGGGAAGTTTGAGGCTCAATTGCACTGTTTCGATGTCAATGATGTAGTAGATCGGGGTGCGTCTGATACTAGATTCTTGGACTGATTCTTGGAATAATACCACCTATCTTTTATGTTGGCTCGCTTCACTTCCGTGTTATCTTTAACAAGATCTTTTCGTGGAACCAGTCACGTGGTATGAAATCATGGTATAAAAGACTGAAAATGAGAACATCAGGGGTTAAGGAAGATAAGACAGCACGCGAAGAAGGTAGTCGAAGAAGTTTGTTGTATTGAATAAACTGACAAAATTCACGCTAGAAGATAGACGGGTTGTACTAGTACTCAGTGATAGGCATGTCAGAAACAAGTCCCCTGATTAACGCACGTAATAACACCCAGGAAGATGAGAACCTAACTTACTTTGATGTACCAGCTGATTACGGGTTCTCAAGGTCTCCTCATCGAGGATCGTTTGCTTTTGATTCGGTAGGACGCCATGGATTTGTAGGTTCAATTATCTCTCCAGATGATGACGTGGCAATTGAGGACGATGGTACGGTCATTGAAGCATATACTGCGGAGGAAGCCACCAAGCTAGTTCGCCAGCAACAAATTCTGTTGAATGATAATAACATAAACTATGAATCGTATGGCTCAATCCCTGGACCGAGTGGTGGAGATGCCGATGATGGACTATCCAGATTGAGACGCATGTCTAGTGTGCCGGCTATCAATCTCCATGAGACTCGAAATGAAATCGAACAGACTACTAAGGCGTGGAATGCAGCCGTTAGTGAAGGCAGAGTGAATACCACGGTTAAACGCGAGGCAATTGTGCTTGCAACCTCCTCGATCCCTTTGTCTCTTACCTTTTTGCTTCAATATTCTTTGCCTGTAGCTTCTATCTTCTCGGTTGGTCACCTTGGAACGGAGGAATTGGGAGCGGTATCCTTGGCAACTATGACAGCAAATATCACTGGATTTGCCATGATCCAAGGGTTTGCTACCTGCCTTGATACTCTATGTTCTCAATCTTTCGGTGCTGGCAGACCCAAGATGGTGGGGTTGTATTTCCAGAAGGGAGTGGCACTAATTATGGCTTGTTTCTTACCTGTTGCTTTCCTATGGTGGTTCTCTGAGCCAGTTCTGAACTTTGTCATTGATGATCCTGAAGTTTCTCGTTTAGCAGCTACATATTTACGAACAGTTATGTTTGGAGTACCTGGTTATGTGCTGTTTGAATGTGGCAAGAGGTTTTTCCAAGCCCAGGGCATTTTTCATGCTGGTACTATGGTACTGTTTATCTGTGCTCCGTTCAATGCAATTATGAACTATCTGTTGGTATGGAACAAATCCATCGGAATAGGCTTTGTGGGAGCCCCTTTGGCAGTAGTCATTACCAATTGGATTGAGCCACTACTATTGCTATCTTATGCTTTGTTTGTTGGAGGGCGCCAGTGCTGGAATGGGTTTACTAAGGATGTGTTCAAGAACTGGCTACCGATGTTGAGACTAGCCATTCCGGGATATATCATGATCGAAGCGGAGTTTCTTGCATTTGAGATCCTTACCTTGGTGTCTTCTAGGTTTGGTGCTAGCAGCTTGGCTGCACAGGCAGTGCTTTCCACAATCACATCACTTACCTATCAAGTTCCATTTGCGCTTGCGATTGCAGTTGCTACCAGAGTAGCAAACTTTATTGGGGCCACTCTGGTTGAACCAGCAAAGGTTGCGTCTAAAGTTGGAATCATCACCTCTTTTGTTGTGGCTTTCGTCAATGCACTCATCTTGTTTGTTTTCAGATATGATATTGGATCCCTGTTTTCAAATGATGACCATGTCATTCAATTGGTTGGAGATGTTCTCCCAGTATGCTGCTTACTTCAACTAGTAGATTCTCCAGGTGGTGTTACGGGTGGTGTGCTCAAAGGTCAAGGGCGTCAAAAGATTGGTGGCTATCTTAATCTTTTCTTCTATTATATTGTTTCAATGCCAATCGCATTTGTGCTGGCTTTCCCTCTTGGGTGGGAACTCTATGGATTATGGACTGCTATTGCCATTGGTCTAGCTGGAGTAGCATTCGGAGAGATCTATGTTGTGATTAGGTCTGACTGGGAAGCTATTGTTGATGAAAGTCGGGAGAGATCTCGTGAGGAGCGTGTATTTGGGAATGCTTAGGGTTCTCAGTCAATATAGTGTGGTCTAGATCTCACCGTTTTGACAATGCATCTATGTACATGTGTATTGTACGTCTGTAACTGTACATCTTTGTACATCTCTATGTACTTCTTAATGCATCAAATCATCAATCGTCGTAATCCACCAACTTCCCATTCCTCTTTGTCTTCCAAGTATCGACATGATAATAACACCTGTCCAGTAACTGGGCATCGCCCTCCCTTTTCTTTATCTGCATTCTCTAAATGTCGGTAAATACATGGGTAGCAAAACACAATTCCAGTCTCAATTAATGTCGGATTCGAAACAGGTTCATGGCAGAGTGGACAGAGCCCTTTCTTTGCAGCATTTGGAACGATGCTGGCGGTGGTTCCAAAGTTCTTTGTTGGTAGTTCCAGATTATCATCATCATCAGAGTTATTACCTCGTGGTTTCTTATTAATCTGATGAGCAAAATCACTAGAGTGCCACCATTCTAGGAATTTTAATGAGAACATTGATAGGGGCAGAGTGTAACTCAACCCGGTGAGAGTCATCGATTGAATTTCCTGTAATCCTTTACCTTGTCGGAACTTGGTCACTAGCGTGCGTAAGTAGGATGATGCTTCATCGGTAGTGTCTGGTGGCGGATCATTCAAATTGTAATCGAATGAATTCAATCGAGAGAATTTGGTCCCCAGAATAAGATCTTGGAGAGAAGAATATGGAGTCTTGGAAAACAAGTATCCAAGATAAAATATCAAACTGATGGAGGAGTTTGCCATAGTTAAGGATGGATATGCCTTCAGAATGATCTTATTCAAGTAGAACGTGGCCAGTGCTCGTTTATCTCCATCTTCGGGTCTATCCGAATCAATAGATCTAAACATATATCTACCCTTGAGTATTTCGTACCGAGCTTCAAGCTTTTCTTTGATATATGGCACCAGAATTACAAATGCTAACGATCCAAGTACTTGCCTTCGACTTAGTCTTCTCAATTTCTCGAATTTATCTGGCACCACAGACCTTGTCAGCAACGCATTTGAGTTCAAAATTCCAGTCCTCTTAAGGCCATAAAACCTCTCAGTGAATGAAGAATTCCATTTACTCAAGTGGTAGTATTCCACAAGACCCATCAACACTCCATAGATCTCATCATATCTATTGGCTATCTTCAGTAGGTATTGTGGATGTCTCTGGGCATAGAACGTCAAAATATATCGTAACGAAGGAGAGATCAAATCTTGCAACTGGTGAGCAGAGATAAGCTCAAACAGCGTCGGAGTGTCAGGATCGAGAGCCGACGCATTAAGCGACGAGTAGTAATCCATCACAAACTACGCCTCCACAGAGTCAAACACACCAAATCCTCTGTATATCGTCACCGTTAGTTAGATTTCCCCAGATTCCAAAAATGCTTCAGTTCTTAGCAAGTCATAATGTGCCTCGGTTGAACGGCTGTGTGGAAAAGTAGAGCGGTCAGTAACGGGCTAGGCTCGTTGGAGCAATTAAGTGTGTATTGAGCATTAGCAGCTTCAGCTTCTTTTGAGCTAAGAGTGCTTGTAATTGAGACGCTTGACAGAACTTTGAGGAAGTGTGAGTATAATACTACCCTGTCTTTCACATAGTCTAAAAATATATAGAATTACAAGTAGCCTTCTTTCGATCTCAAGCAATTTTAGACTTTTGTTCTATGCATGGTCATGCATGGACGTGCATGGACGATTAGCTTAGAATGGAGGAGGATCTTTAACTCGGCTCAGACATGAGAGTTACCTCTGTTGGAATTACACTAGCCAAAAACTCCAGAACACATCCCTCGACATCACTTGATTCCACTAGATATGTCCTAGACTATGGCACTAGATAAAAGCGATCGTTTAACGGATACATCCAGAGCCAACTCATTACCTGCGGTAACTACCGATAAAAGAGCAGTGACTAGGCCATTGAGTTCCTGTTCATCAAGCAAATTCTGAAGTTTCTCGTCTTTCTTTTGTCGCTCTAATCTGGAAACTAATGCACTTACCCGGCCAAGCATTGCCTGATCAGGGTCAATGGATCCAGTTCGAACAGCTCTCACATAATCCTTTAGAATTTGTAAACGAGACTGAAATATCTGCAGCGCATTGCGTTCGGTGCTTAAAGTCGAAGTCAACTGCTCGTCCTTACTTTGAGTTCGCGCACTAGTAACAATATCATCAATGGCAATTCTCTCAGCGTCTCCAGGTTGAATACGTAGAGAGATCTCATTGAGATCAATGCCAGAGGTTGAATCATCCATTCTTCCGTTGTTTCCTTCACCGATCTCATATGCCTTGGCTGGTAAGCTCATGGGCCCTGTCGCAGCGGAATCAAATTCTGGATCGAAAATCACTAAAGTAGGTAGCTCAATTGACTTGGAAAATGGAATTTCTATGCTAGTAATTTCAGGGCCATTCTCACTGGTGTTTAACGCGCCAAACCGGATATAAAACCACCCTAAGGCTTCATGAGCAGGAAATGCTGTAGAGTCTAAGAGTTAGTAAGACTTACCTATCCAATCAGACTGGAATTCGTGTGCCAAACCAATCGTATGTGCTTGATTCACGAGTTTTTACTTACATAGTTGTATTTTCTTGAGTAGATATTCCTCGTCAATCGTATAATTCGGTTGTGGCTTATCGGAGCCTGTAACAAGCTTGAGCTCAAACGCATTCTCAATTATCACCTCACGGCCATTTCTAGTACCAAATAGTACTCCAAAAACTTTGAGTATCGTCAGCCAACCTCTATCAAATTACCATCAACACTACCGCTCTGTTACTTACGTGGTTCTCGTTGAAGCCTTGATCTAGTATAATAATCTGATATATTCAACAACGGAAGCGGGTGTAAAACTAGCCCTAAGCTAGCTTTCTCATGCGACTCTGCTGACATCTTGTTTGAACGATTCTATCACTTCAAAGCAGTTGTTCGCTTGTCTGCTTAAAGTCTGGTTAGTAATTTAACGTGAACATACACGATAAATGCAATCAATATAGTGTTTGAATGCAAGTCTTTGAATGGAATCAATATGGCCTTTGAAACGATTCAATATAACCTTCAAAGAAACTCGACACAACCGTTAAATGAGATCGATATAGCCTTAGAATGGAGTCAATAAAGCGTTTAAAATCAATCAATACAACCTTTGACTGGAGTCAATAAAGCCCTTGAATGGAATCAATACAACCCTTGATTGGAATCAAGATATGTTTATGAATGTGAACATCACGTGCCGTTGTTCACGTGATGGGTACTAGCGACCTGAACTGCTAAATTAGTTTGGTAATCAAATTCTTAATCAAATTTCCTACTTGCAATAAATAACATATAAACCTTGGTTAATAACGACTAGCTACATCCTAGTCTACAGCAATCTTCAATTGGTCACCTTATAATTCTCTGGTGCTAACAAACAAGTGTCAAGAATCCAAACCACACCATTCTCCACTGGCCGAGCCTTGACAACCTTGGCAGTAATCGGGCCACCAAGTCTGTCATCAATAGTGGTGATAGAAAGAGTTTCATCACCATTAGGTTCTACTAGAAGCTTGGATCCACCCTCAGTAGACATTTCAAACCAATGTGGTCCACCAAATCCTAAAATGCCTACTTGCCCAATATCAGAGATCTCACCATAGTGGATGTGATGCATAATGAAATTCTCAGTGTTCATTCGAGCAACCGCATCTTTGGACTGATCATCATTGGACTCGGGCTGATATGGAAACTGCCAAGGCTTCTTGGACAGCTTGACTAATGCGTCATCGGATGGAGCAAGTACCACTGAGTACTGATGCTTATTACCGAACCTTGACTGTACTGATTCAAATTCTCGTGCATACGAGGCAAAGATAGAAATATCTTGATTGACCGACATTTCTGTCTGTAGAAGAGAGGGCCCTTTTACTGGCCCGGATCCAGATCCAGGAACTGAGTCTCCAAACCCACCACCGATTGGAGGAACAAACGTCCTATCTTCACCTTGATCATGATCATATATATTCTCAAGAGAGCCATACTTCTGAATATGAAACAGTGAGTTACCGTTCTCATCCTTTGATGGTTTATCTCCAACACGATTGATCTTGTCTGATTTCTTTGACGGTTCCTCTCGTTCAATAGTCCAAGGGAACGCCACCAGTTGAGCGGATGCCACTACAACGGCCGCACTAATAACTAATAACCCTCTCATCTTTCTCTACTCAAATCACTCAAATCACTCAAACCAGTTCACAACCTCCACAACCTCTGCAACTTTTTACTTAGTTTCTTCCCTTCCTCAACTCACTTTCTCTCTGCCCTTTCTTCCTTTCTTATCTTCCGCTCTTTCTCGCTTCTCGGTTGCTCGCACGGCAGAAGCAGTTATCTACCGCACAACTCTCGGTACTGGGAATTTTCTGACGTCCTCAAATCAAGGCAATCGTACAGACAGACGACGTAGACCGAGGGTAAAATAACTGTGATCCATAAAGGCGCGAGCATTCATTGAGGTTGTTTAGCAGTTATTCTGGTCGTATCTCATTTAAACTGGGAGATTTTGATAACCAGACCCATGAGAGGTTAAATCTTTGGCGGCTAAAATCTCGAAACTCAATTAAGTGAGCTATAACTGTTAGAGTTGAATCAAGTTACTGTTGGGCTTTGTCTGTTGTTTGGTGTTTCACTTTATTCTAAGAGGTAGCAAGAGAGCTACTATTTCAGCTGACCACTAATTGATTGTTCTTCCCCTCAAGGTTACGCTTGTGTATCGATGATTATATAGATTGCGAAGCCAATTGTACGGTTTGAGTCCTCGGAGACTAGATTATATAAGGCTACCATGGACCGAAGGAGACCACAGAGACAGTCAGAGAGTCGGTTGAATCAAGCAGTTCATGATAACAATGTTGGTGTCAATAGACACTTAGATCATGACCCGAACCAGAATCAGCATCGCCAGTATAACTTGAATCAGAACCTGTTGTCAGAGTTTGGATCTTTCCCTAATGGGTCTGCTCGAAGAAGGTCTTCTTTGGATTTCAACTTCGCGCAATCTCAAGACGAACTATTTGGGATGCCTGATCCTAGCTCTTCTTCTTCTTCTGCCAATCAACAAGCTAACGCCGGTGGTAGTGTCTCTCATGGATCCCGTTCACAACAGCCGGATCCAGTAGAGGGAAATGATGGTAATGAACAAGGCTCCACTACAAACGGGCTAACTTCTCAGCCACTATGGTCTCTATATCCAAACGACATTAACCCGGTGGTTAGCTCAAATATGACTGCTCAAATATCACTGAATCAAGTTCCTGAGGATGCTGATAACGTTGGGCCACAATCACACCACCAGCTTAGCGAACCCCCCGACTCATTTTCTGAACGATCTGGCACTCATCGTCATCAGCCTGTACAGCAAGCACAACGGCATTTACAGCATTCCCACCGTCCACCACAAACAAGGAGTTTTGTTCGCCAACAACTGAACCAGGAGCAAGAATTCAATGATGGTGACTCGTTCCTTGACCTTTCTGATGACTCTCAAACACAACAAGTTAATATGTTAGCAGATCCAGGTCAGTCATATGTTTCTCCACCAATGGAGTTCCCTTATCACTCCAATCGACGGTCGGGGTCTGAAATGCATCGTCAGAACCAACAAAGTCATCAGAGGCAACCCATTCAAAGCACTCAGGATCATAACCATAAGCATCCTCAGCATGTGAATCAGGCTCACCAGGTTTCACATCCACAACAATCGCAGTTCATGACCACAGGGATGCCTGTGACTCCTGGAGAGTATCATCAACCGCAACCTCAATTCTCATCTTTACTGAATCGACAGTCCGCGGGTTCTCACCATGCCTCGACCACTCCAGAAATTGAGGACCCATTGTACGCCTATCGGTCTAAATACAAATGTAGGAGCTCGATTCCACCTGATCTTAGCAGTGCCAATTATGCGGAGCAATGTATTTCGGCGGCAATGTCGTGTAGACTCCCTCCTTTCAGTCTTCATGTGTCAGAATACAATTTGCTTCGAAATCACTTGAGCTATGTTCATGTGACCACATACTTAAACATTCGCAATGGTATCCTGAGATTATGGCTATCCAATCCGATGGTAGGTGTAACAATGATAGAGGCGGCTGGATGCGCTCGAGATGAACGTTACTTTGGGCTTGCCGAAGTTGCATTTGAATGGTTGGTACGTAGTGGGTATATCAATTTTGGATGTCTTGAAGAGGAAACGATGGATCCTCCTATAATCGATACATCTCAGGAAGAGCGCAAGAAGCCACGGATGACAATTGTAATTGTTGGTGCTGGCATAGCTGGCCTGGGCTGTGCACGCCAGCTGGATTCCTTGTTGAAGCGGTATCAACACAGGTTTACCGAATATGAAGATATCCCTCGAATCATGGTACTTGAGGCTCGACGAAGAATTGGCGGCAGAATTTATTCTGCTCCTCTGAAATCAGATCATAACTGCGTTGTAGATTTAGGAGCCCAAATGGTTCTTGGATTTGGTAATGGAAACCCATTAGCTGTGCTAGTGCGACGGCAGTTAGGACTTCCTGTGGTCCCAGTTGAGAGGTCGACTGACGAAATTTACGATACAAATACTGGAGAATTGCTAGACATAAACTCCAGCTCCAGAATGAAACAGGTGTTCGACCACGTTTTAAGCAAAATGTCACACTTTCGCAATGAGATGCCTAGACCTAGTACTGCTAACGGTGATGAAGTGCTAATGCGTGCTGCCAAGGATCCAGTGATTGGTAAAGATGATTATCAGGAGCAGAATACTATTGGCAAACTAGAGGAGAGCGGAGATTTACCCAAGCCTTATGAAGATCCGGGGGAGATTGAAAACAATCCTAAATATGACGGTACCAATGACCCCGAAACCACTGAAGAGATTGAGTTTTTAAACAAGCTGGGAATCAAGATCAGGGTAAGCACCCCTACTGAAGAGAATTCAATTCATGTGGTTCCTGAGCCTCAAGGAGAGATGTATCCCAGTTTGGGCCAGACGATCGATGGTATGGTCAGTCAGATAACTGAAATGGCCGATTTGACACCCCACGATCTTAGAATGTTAAACTGGTACTACGCTGATTTTGAGTATAGTGTCGGGTCTAACTTAGACTATTTGAGTTTGGGCTCTTGGAAGCAGGATGACGTTACCCAGTTCAATGGTAAACATTCTATGGTTCAAGATGGCTACCAGTCTCTGACTCGGGGCCTGTATATTTATCCTGAAAAGCTAGATGTGCGATTCAAAACCAACGTGAAGGTAATTGAGTATAGTAACGACTCTGCTGATGTCTTTTTGGAGAACAATGAGCGTATTCATGCAGATAAGGTTATACTGACGGTTCCGTTGGGCGTTCTGAAGGATAGAGCCATTCAGTTTATACCTGATCTACCCCAATGGAAGACTGATAGCATAGAACGAATCGGATTTGGAGTTGTTAATAAGGTAAGATTCAGAGTGGAAAATAGTGATCGGTGTTGTGGGACTTCATTGGCTAACAATTAGGTGGTTTTGATTTATGATGAGGTCTTTTGGGATGAATCGAAAGAACTAGTGTGCATGGCACAAGGTTCGAACAAGGGAGAAGGAACCAGACAAGAGGAGTACAAAGATAGTAGAGGACGTTGTTTCTTGTTTTGGAACTGTACAAAGGTTGTTGGTAAGCCTTGCTTGGTTGGTCTGATCAGTGGTGATGCTGCCCTTGAAATTGCCAACGAATCGGACGAAATAATTGTCGAAGAGGCCGCAGAGGTGTTGGGTAGAGTCTTCCCTCAGTCAAAAGAATCTCAAGTAACTGAGAGCATTGTCACCAGGTGGCAAATCGATCCCTACAGCCGAGGAGCTTACTCCTATGTGGGATTGGAAGCCACTGGAGGGGATTATGACTTGATGGCTAGACCTATAAATGACTCTGTATTCTTCGCTGGTGAAGCCACCTGTAGACAGCGTCCTGGTACTGTGCATGGCGCATATATCTCTGGATTGCGTGCCGCTAAAGAAACTTTAACTAGTCTAATTGGTGAGATTCCGATGCCATCTCCTCTCATCCCGTCTAAGGAAAGCGTTGCGACTGTGAATAGGGCTCAGCATGTCCATTCTGCCCCTCCTCATTCCAACCCTGCTGCTAATGCAATGGCCCAGGGTGGTGGTGGAAATGGAGGTCCTGGAGTCGGTGGCTATGGGGGAGCTAACAGTAATGGTGGTGTCGGAATGGCACCTCAATTCCGAACTAACATATCTTCGCCTGTCCCCTGGGCACCAGTTAACTCTTATGATGGAGGAATGGGTAATAATGGTTTAGCAATGCTGGGAAATGCACTCAGCTCTGGCTCCTCGAGCAATCCTCTTGATCCTTCTTCATCAAACATTCAGAAACGGAAATCTGAACTTTCAATTGCCGAAGAACGTCTTCAAGAATTGAAAGAGGAACGAGTTGCTCATGATAATGAACGGATGCGAAATGATCTTATCAAAGAGGTAGGTGAGCGTCCTATCAAGCCAGATCGAAGTGGTGCTAATCCATTCCTAATATTCCAGAAGGACTTCTGGGAGAAGTGTCGTCAGGAAACTGATCGAGGCAAGCAAGAATCCAGTGGAGATGCCAATGCCAAGGCATCTCGAAACGAGGTTAGAGCTGCTCTTGGTAAAATGTGGAGAGAATTCCCTGAAAAAGACAAGAAACCTTATCTTGCCGCTACGAAAACCATCAAAGAGACGAATAACCGTAATCTTGAAGAATTCCGAAAGCAGGAACGACGGTACGAAGCGGAGGCTGAAGATTTCCGAAAGAGATGGAAAGAGGAACATGGCTCAAAACCATCAGAAGAAGAATCGAGACTAATGAAATTTATTCAGGAATCTAAAGATAAGAAGAAACGAAAGTACTAACGTTCTTCATGTCAAGATCCCAAAAAAAAATGCAATTCAATAAGTATCAATGAAGCAGATGAATTGAGTATTTTAGAGCATTATGTTTCTTTGGAACTGTATATAACCGAATGCTATTTATTGTTAGTGATTTCAACGAGAATTACAAAGAATTGGCGTATCTAACGTTTCTTGATAAAAAGAGAATTCCTTTTATTAGGTATTCATTAGTGTATGTTTCGACTATTATATGCAGAGTTTTTCTGGACAAATTTTTTTCACAGAGTGAGTTTTTGTGCGTGCTATCGTTTTCAATCCCATTCCTTCAGTCGTCACCTTCGTCTTCGTCATCTTCGTATTGTACTTCATACTCACTTCCACTATCAGAATCCGCAACCTCGTCCCAAGAAACATAGAACGGTTCGATGCGCTTGCGGGCTTTAGTGAGTACCAAAGGATCAAATGGAAAGTAACCTTCAATTGCAGCAGAATCATTAGGATTCCAAGTGCCCACAGTGGACTGAACCGCACAAATTGTATTACCACCACCGGTCACTGGGCTACTGTGCCGGAAGCCTCCAAATCTATTTTGTTCTAAAATGGTGAAACAATAAGCAACATCTTCCTGTTGAGCAATTCGGGCAAACATTGCAACAACCGTACGTTTGCAATACCTCAAAGGGTTGAATTTGGTCACAATTAGACGCTGGAAGAAAGAATCAAGCTCACATTCCCACTCTTCAGGTCCCTCATCCTTACGTAGAAGAGAATGACGGAAGCAGAAGATGTAGAAGAGTGCTTGGGAGACGGAATAGAACATGCGGAATCTTCCCATGCTTCCTGCTTGAGTGTCAACTTCGGCTTCACGTTCCGAAACATATCTCTCTAGCCATCGCTTCAAGTAGGACACCACTAGGAGAATAGTTTGCTTAGGCAATCCCTTTGCTCGAGCGGTAAGCGATGAAATATACTGCGTAGCCTTTTGTCTAATAGACGCATCTCCAGAGGGATCTAGAGCTAGAGAGATCAGATATGAGAGGTATGCATCCAATAAATCTGGGTGTGCATGCGCAACTTTGAACAAAAGGTACTGGACGGATCGGGTTCGATGAGCAGAAATTACATTTTTGCGGAAAGAATCCAATAAAATTTTGAAAAGAACTGCAGCTTCACCAGATTGCAGACCTTCAGGGGTGAACTTCTTGTCAAGATAATCAAAAAGCAGGTTAAATATGCCATCCAGCTTTCTTTTTAATGCAGCGTAGTTGACGGCTACTTGCTCTTCCACATCATATTCGGATATCTCAGATGCGTTATCGTCTTCGTCTTCATCGTCTGAGTCGTTCTCTTCTACCCCACTCACCTTATGTTCATTGTCTGTACTAAGGCTGTTGTTATCAACAATATGCAAGGCATTTTCCGTTAATTGAAGCTTATACTCAGGAGAATTAACTTTATCGACATCATCATCACCATCATCAGTCTCATTGACATCATCATCAACATCGCCTTCGTCGTCTTCCTCATCAATGTCCTCATAAAGCTCTAGATCCAACCGAACTACCCGGTTAACAATTAAATCCCAAACCGCTGGACGAAGGTCCTCACAATAGTCTAACATATGTAGGAGGTTTCCGATGTATTGGTTGTGTGCAATAGTAGAGTCAGAGGGATATGGGAAATGAGTCTCTAAAATTTCTCGAATGGAACTGGCAGCAGTGGGAATAAGCCATAAGATGTACTTAAGAACCGAATGGTTTGAATCAGTGTTAGGCTTAGAGAATCCGGATACCATCTTTGATGCAACTTCGGGCCACCATTTGGGGATCCCTGATACAAGCACTCCCAAAAACTTTGCGTACGTTGCCACAAATGTGCTGTCTCTACAGGACCACTTTAATTTCAGGGTGGTGGATATGATTTCAGTACAGCTCTGGTTATCCAAACGAGAAATTTCGGAGGAAAGGGCATCAATGATATAAGTGAGCTGGGTATCATCAAGCCGATCGGTAGACGATGAAGACTCCTGATTGTGATAAGAGGTAGCATCAGTGGAGGTTGATGACGATAAGGATTTCGATAGTCGAGTGTTCAGTGCGTTCAATCTATCCATACCCTTACCATTTTCCACTGCTGTTAGTGCATCCTCAACAAATGCTCGACACATCGATTGAGTGAAGCCATCATCATTATTAGCAGAGTTCACTGTGACCTTGTCATAATTAACTCTAGCAACCATCTTCTTTTTTGCTGGTGGCTCTTTAGAACCTCCATCTTCCAGCTTTCGCTTGCCAAGTTTGATTGATAAAGGCTCAGACACTGTGGACATTATCGTAGATGTTGCCACTGGCATGTTGGTTTAAAAGTAATAAATAATGTTGAATGATGAGTGATGGATTGAATGCAAACAGAGGTGGATGTACCAAAAACAAAAAAAAACGATCGGATAACTTGTGGATATACTATTAGACAGTGGAGTCTTTTCAGTTGGTCGCTTAGTCCTGTCGGATCTTTCACTCAAAATCCTTCAGGTCTATTCGGCCCGTTTAAATTCCAGCCTACTTTAGGAACTGGATAGCTAATTCTTGTGTGCTTCGAACTTTATATTCTTTCATTACCAGGATGAACTCACAGTAGGCTCTTTATCTTAAGCACACACTGTCGTTCAACCAGATCAACCGGTCTTGAAGACGGGTAGACCTATACTAAACTTTACAAAAGTTTAAACTCCCTTTTGCTTCAACACAAAGCACCAGGTGTTCTTTATAATAGAAAAAATATGGGCAAACCCTTTTGATTGATAACAAGTTCAATAAAAACTTTCGGAAGATTGCAAATTGAGAAAATAAGAAGGAAAAATTTCCAGCCGCTCCATTTACCCAATATGGAAGTTTGTTCTGATTATCATCTTCTCACTATGACGAAAATGACGTGAGCAAGAGAATTAAAGCAACTGAAAGTGACGATTGAGTCTTGTAGTGTAGCAGGATTGAAAGTGACTGTAGATTGCTGTAGTGTTGTCATGTTATCACGTTATCATGTTGTATAGTGGTATTTACAAAAAGCCTGAATAGGAAGATAGATGAATTAAAAGATCCGATCGTGAGAGCAATAATCAGTATTGGTTGCTGAGGGTGGGATGGAAGCGGGAATTGAAACTGACGAGATGAACCTCTAGTGGTTATAGATCAATATCACGCCGGTACTCAATTGTTTCTTGCTTTCGTCCCTTGGTTTTGGATAGAGTTTGAGTGAGAACCTTGATGTTGATTTAGGACATACATTTTTCGTTTCTAGTGGATTGTGTAGCCACATAGCTGTGCGCAATTGTTGTGCGCAACGGGATCAAGTTGGCTTTAGCGATATTGACAGTTGTAGGTTTGTATGTCAATAGTACTTGACCATTAGCGTGTGGGTGAGCTAGATATCTCAATTCGATTCAAGACCAGAAAGCGCCCTCACTACTGCCGGTCGTTCGACCATGGCCCGGGTCCACTTATAAACTTCAGGAAACTCAGACTTGAGGTTGATGCCGATTCGATCCACTACATGGTTCCAAGTAACAAATGACAGATCAGCAATGGTAATCCTATTACTGACCAGCCACACCGGTTCCTCAAAATACTTTGACTCTGACAAGGCCGAAGTTCCTAATGCAAACGACTCATCGTCCATCTCCATGATCAACTGCTCTCTCTTTTCAGCAAGACGCATCTCAATCACCGAATAAATTCGTCTTACTTCACCCGAGTATCTCTCAATGGCAGATGCGATCATCTCGGGATGAAAATATCGGAAATGCAACGCTTGTCCTATCATTGGAGCATGACCTGACGCCTGGAAGAAGAGCCAAGATGTGATGGATGATTGTTCAACATAATCCTCAGACCAGAGGGGACAATCTGGGCCAGCTTTCTGACAAAGATAGATTAGAATTGCTCCAGACTCCCACACCGAGTGATCACTATTGTCGTGGTCAATAATCGCAGGTATTCGAGCATTGGGGTTTATAGACACATAGTAGGGCGACCGTTGTTCAGACTTCTTGAAGTCTAAATAGAATGTTTTAAATTTCAGCCCCAATTCACTCAGTACTACCGCAACCTTGAATCCATTTGGAGCACTGCGATGAGAAAAAAGAGTGATACCTTCAGTGGGAGGATTGTTTCGATAAGTCGCAATTCGGTCTACAGTTGCGTCATTCAATCCTCCTAGATTATTGTTATTGTTCGACTCCATGCTAACATCATGAAGGCCTGAATTCATTTGGCCTGCATGATTGAGATGAATATTAGCCAGAGCAGATGACAGATTTGACACCGGTCGTTGTTCCATTCTTATTTCTGTTTAGGGTATCACTAAATATCAGTGAATAACAGTCGTTAATTCGTTATCAGTACGTTATCAGTCGCTTGATCGTGCCTTCAATTGATTCCTATTCTCACGAATAGTTATATCAGGCTTTCCGAGAACGTCCAATGATTAGCCCAGCAGGGAATCTCTATCTCCAACTTTGGATCTTTGGCTGAGCCAGGTAATCAGACTGCCCCTAAATAAATAATGTATCAATAGAAGGTATCCCTAACTGACTAAGATAAAACCTCGCAGCTACACAACCTGCGTGACACTTGAAATCGCTATTCCACTGACTACCTTTCACCAAAATCTACCTCTAACTCCGTCTCACCGAAATCTGCCTCTAGTTCCGTCTCATTAAAATCCAAGCTCTACTCGAAGCTCGGATTCGTTGAAGGATCACGTTCTTCTGGGTTTTTTCTCTTCTCTCTTGTACTAATAGTTTTTGACCTGTCGACCGTTATGCCGCGCCGCCCTCGCCGGGGTTGACTCGCTCTCTGTTCGCCTTTTGAGTGTGGTGGTTGAAGACGTAGAGGGGAAGCTGTTGGGATTCCACCGTGGTACAGACGAAGCGGGTCAGAACGGTGGAGTTGCCGAGTGCGGTGGCCGAGTTCGGTCGGATTAAGCCGAGGGTTCTAAATTCTAACCTCGAGATTTTACGATGGTTATGGTATTAATAGTGAAAGAATTGAGAGGGTAGAAGTATACTAGATTAATGAAGTCAGCAGTTTATGCTGTAGAATCAACTAATCATGAAATATTGTGCAATTATGTATACAAGTGTCCTCATTACCCGGCGTGGCCGCGGGATGCCTACTCCGAGCCCAAACAGGAATGAGGCCCGAGAGTAATTTAGAAGGTGGAGGGTGAGCATTGGAACAATGATGCGTGGTGAGTCGTGTGGTGAGCACCGTGTATTACCGTATATCACCACCGTATATCGCTCTGCCGTTATCGCCTTGCCCGTTATCGCCTTGCCCGTCGTCGCCTTGCCCGTTATCGCGTGGTTGTCGTCACCTTGCCCGTTATCGCGTGGTTGTAGTCACCTTGCCCGTTATCGCCTGGCTTTCGTCACCTTGCTCGCACCTTGGCTGCATTGATGGTGGTCACATACCCTTAGATATCGATTCTTTGCTGGTTAAACCCCCCTCCCTGCTTTTTTTTTACCTATGATAGCCCACCAATTGTCTTTCTCATATCCTGATTCTACAACTCGTCCTCCTACCGTTTCAACATCATGCTCCAATTCTCCTTTCCTATACAAATGATAATATCTCTGTCGTACTTTATCCTCTTCCTCTCCCTTAGTAACCCATGGTACAAACACATCTTGATCCATTCCTTCATCCCACCCTCTACGAGAATTGCGCTGCTCTAATGCCCATACATAGATTAACGCCGTCCCTTGGTCCTTCAACGTCGTTAACACTGATCTCACCGCTTGTTGACGACGCGATGGTGTGGAAAGATGATGAATGACTGCGATTGATATGGCAAAGTCATATCTGGAATCTTCAAATGGTAATTGTAAAGCATCTGCCACCACCGTGTCGCTTCTCCTAGACGCAATCTCTGTTAGATTGTATGATCGATCACTACCAACAATATATATATTAGGGTTAATTCCGAGATATTTTCCATTACCGCATCCAATATCCAAACCAATTGATCCAGGTGATTGATTTCTCAAATAACTTTCAACTATTGGCCAAGGCTATAGTTAATACCTTCAATTCAATCTACCATATCATGTCCTCTAATTCTTACCTTATATCGCGTGCTAGAAAAATGATGAGCAATATCTTCATACACCTGATGAACAAACTCTTGCTCTTTGGCTATCGCATGACCATCACTTGAATTGTTTAGGTTTTCAGCCCCCTCCACCATACTGTTACCTTGTTTTGGTTTTGGAATCCAGCTTCCTCTTTAATATGTTTTTTGCTGTCTTGATCTTGTTTTTATTGTTTGTCACAACCTCCGGAGTAAATTTCCTTGGTTGATTTGCTTACGTAATCTATTTCATTTACCTTAGTCGTGTTTGACTCAGAGATAAGATAACAGCTTCCATCTTGGCCTCCTCAGATCGTACCATTGATTATGATCTAATCAATACAGACATTCATCAAGTTGTGGATAAAAAGATGCGATTATGACTTCCATTGTATAGTCTGTAGCTATCCAACTGAGTATGGGAAGAAATGGAATTTTTGAATAGTCGGTTATCTCTGCTAAGTGACCGAAATAGCTCCCGCATACTGAAAATGCAACTAGAGCAATCTCAAGTGGAAGTAGTTGAACAAATCCTAAAGTCTGAACCTGGGAAAGCTGAGACTCAGCCATCCTAACTCGATTAGAATACATGCCATCATAGCACGCTCGAAAACTAGAACAATATCTGCTTGATTCAATCCTTTCTTGCATTTTTTCCTGATAACACCCTCTGGGGGCTATAACCTCCCCTTCGTGCCCACGGCTCAGTTTGGTGTAACGAACCGCAGTTCTCTTGAGTATGACCAGAACCATAAAAGTCTGAGGAAGGACCGCCCATAAGCAGAAACTTTGAATAGTTTTGCTGCTAGCTTGCAGCACAGTCATGCTAGATAATGAAGCCACAACCAGTGCGGATGCCGAGTAAACATGAGTGGAGTATAAAGCATCGGTTATCAAATGTAGTCCAATGTTGTCTGGATATCTACAGACAGTTACTGTGTACAGTACCTCCAAGACTATCTGTAATGAGCATATCCAGCCCGTGGATTGAATGATATATCTATTTATCGGGTTCATTGTTTGTTTTGAACACAAATTATTGATCACTAAGTGAAGTGGTCAGCTAGAGTGTGCGAGTGATTGAGTTGATATTCTCCAAAGTCTTTATTTGGCAGGTAGTATTTGTATTTACTAGAGCCTGGGTGAATATAAGTGCATGTTTGTTTATTTGTTTATTTGTTCAATTTATTATTTATTGAATTTTTTTTTAGTTTGCTTATGGGTCATATAGGGTATTATACACCTAATCAGGCAGTTACAGGGATCTAGATTGGGGAAATACCAAATCAGTCATCAGCAGAGAAATGTCATATTGTAACGTTTGTATAAGGCAACATGATCTGTTCCAAAGAGCTTATATAATTATATTTCTAAGTTGTCATATCCACCATCAAACGCATTCTTGCACCGTGAGCGCACCGTAAACTTCCGAATTTGCAGTAGAGTTTTGGAACTCGCAGTGGGTTTTTTTAAATCACAGTGGGTTTTTTGGAGTTTGGGGACAAATCACAGTAGACTTTTTCTAAAACACAGTGGACTTTTTAAATTCGCAGTAGACTTTTTGAATTTAGTGGTCAATCACAGTGGGATTTTCGAAATTCACAGTGGGCTTTTTGAATTTGGTGGTCAATCGCAGTAGACTTTTTGAAATCACAGTGGGCTTTTTGAATTTGGTGGTCATTCACAGTGGGATTTTCGAAATTCACAGTGGGATTTTTCAAATCACAGTGGGCTTTTTGAATTTGGTGGTCAATCGCAGTAGACTTTTTGAAATCACAGTGGGATTTTCGGAATTCACAGTGGGCTTTTTGAATTTGGTGGTCATTCACAGTGGGATTTTCGAAATTCACAGTGGGATTTTTCAAATCACAGTGGGCTTTTTGAATTTGGTGGTCAATCGCAGTGGGATTTTCGAAATTCACAGTGGGCTTTTTGAAATTCACAGTGAGCGTTTTGAATTTGGTGGTCATTCACAGTGGGATTTTTCAAATCACAGTGGGCTTTTTGAATTCACAGTGGACTTTTTCAAAATCGCAGTGGGTTTTTTGGAGTTTGGGGACAAATCACAGTAGACTTTTTCTAAAACACAGTGGACTTTTTAAATTCGCAGTAGACTTTTTGAATTTAGTGGTCAATCACAGTGGGATTTTCGGAATTCACAGTGGGCTTTTTGAATTTGGTGGTCATTCACAGTGGGATTTTCGAAATTCACAGTGGGATTTTTCAAATCACAGTGGGCTTTTTGAATTTGGTGCTCATTCATCGTGAGCGCACCGTGACCATTTTCATTGCACCGTAACCTCACCGTGAGCGCACCGTGACCATTTTCATTGCACCGTAACCTCACCGTGAGCGCACCGTGATCATTTTCATTGCACCGTAACCTCACCGTGAGCGCACCGTGACCGTTCTTCTTCAACCGTAAATATTTTCGATTTCGGGATACGTCACCGTGACGTCACCATAGAATCACAGTAATTCACAGTAATTCACGGTAATTCACGGTAATTCACGGTAATTCACGGTATTTCACGGTATTTATTGTATTCGCGACATTTCACAGTATTCGCAGTATTCACAGTATTCACGGTATTTCACAGTATTCACAGTATTCACGGTATTTCACGGTATTTCACAGTATTCACAGTATTCACAGTATTCACAGTATTCACGGTATTTCACGGTATTTCACAGTATTCACAGTATTCACAGTATTCACGGTATTTCACGGTATTTCACGGTATTCACAGTATTCACAGTAGGTTTTTGAAATCACAGTGGCTTTTTTTGTATTCACAGTAGACTTTTTGTATTCACAGTAGACTTTTTTGAAATCGCAGTAGACTTTTTCAAATCACAGTGGGTTTTTTTGAAATCGCAGTAGACTTTTTCAAATCACAGTGGGATTTTTTGAAATCGCAGTAGACTTTTTCAAATCACAGTGGGTTTTTTTGAAATCGCAGTAGGTTTTTGAAATCACAGTGGCTTTTTTTGTATTCACAGTAGACTTTTTGTATTCACAGTAGACTTTTTTGAAATCGCAGTAGACTTTTTCAAATCACAGTGGGTTTTTTTGAAATCGCAGTAGACTTTTTCAAATCACAGTGGGATTTTTTGAAATCGCAGTAGACTTTTTCAAATCACAGTGGGTTTTTTTGA
>PPJN03000004.1:513738-547475 GCA_003705795.3 Blastobotrys americanus | reverse complement strand
TAGACTTTTTCAAATCACAGTAGACTTTTTTGCAAATTAAGAAAATTTGCCGTGAAGGCTTTTCCCGCACCGTTAGCGCACGGTGATGTCTTTACTTGCACCGTGACGTGATCGGAGGATTACCGTGAGCTTTTTTCTTGCACCGTGACTTCACTGTATGAGAGCAGCATTTCACAGTGTTTCACAGTATTTCACAGTATTTCACAGTTCGATCGCAGTATTTCACCGTATCTGATAAACAATTCACAGTGCGATCGCAGTGTTTCACAGTATTTCACAGTGCGATCGCAGTATTTCACAGTATTTCACAGTATTTCACAGTGCGATCGCAGTATTTCACCGTATCTGATAAACAATTCACAGTGCGATCGCAGTGTTTCACAGTATTTCACAGTATTTCACAGTGCGATCGCAGTATTACACCGTATCTAATCTACCAGTCACGTGACCTCAGAATTTCAGCCGTTTGTACTACAGCCGTGTGAAAAATTTGGCTCACATTCTGCTCGGTGTCTAAACCAGCTTCATGTAATTGTTTTTCGAATTGATGAGACAATCTCCAAGTCTTACATTACGCACATAGGACGGTACCAGATTTCCAGTATACGACCGGGGGTGTCATATTTCCGCAGTATATAATGTCGGTTCGAGGTTCTGCAAGTACTCTCCGAGCATTAGCACTGCGATCTGTAGTGTGTGGTCCTAAGGTATTTACTAGATTTGCAACGGAAGTCGCTAGTTCTAAAGCTGATGCTAAACTGATTGCCGCCCAAAAAGCCCGAGCAGCTCAAAAAGAGAACTCGAAGCGTGCTGAAGCAAGAAAGATCAGCCTTCAAAAGGAACGAGCTCAAGAAGCATTCAAATCGCCCTTATGTTTAGACATTGAGACTGCTTTGCGGTACCTACGGGCTGCTGAAGTTGGCAAACCAGCGAAATCAACTACAATTGCAGTCAACATTGGTGTGATTGCAGAGAAAGGAGCCGCATTACTACAAGGATCTTATAGACTTCCAAGACCGCTACAGGAGCAACGAATTGCGGTACTTACTAATGACAGCGAAGCCGAAGCTGCAGCCAGAGCAGCCGGTGCTACTGTGGTGGGCTCTGATGACATTATTAACAACATTCGAGAAGGCAAGATTGACTTTGATAGAGCATATGCAACCCCTGAGATGATGGGTAGACTCAACTCAGTGGCACGAGTTCTCGGTCCTTTAGGTTTGATGCCATCCACTAAGCGAGGAAGCGTCGTACCTGCTCACGACATTGGACAGGTTATCTCGTCAGCCGCTGGTGAGACTGTTTTCAAGCAGAAGCACTCAGTGTTGTCGCTTCCAATAGGACGTGCCGATTTCACCGATACCGAGATTATTCGTAACATCATTGTGGTTACTGAAGCAATCCGAGGTAACATTGCTGCAATGAATTCTAAACGAGCTCCTCAACTGGGTCTTACTACCATTACTTCGTCTTCTGGACCTGCCATCGTGGTTCGGCTTTAGACTTGTATACTTGTAAATATTAATAATGCATGATGATATACATTCAATTGCTGTTTCCTGCTCAGGTTTGTTCGATTCATATCACTCGACGACACCAATAATTGACTTGTCTCAACTTGCGGGACTAATTGGGTTAGGGCGCAAAAGGAAATAGTTTATATATAAGCAGCTTCGCGATTGAAAACATGAAGACAACAAACAATATCTGTATGAATATAAAGACAACGAACAATACCTGTATAATATAAATTGACGTCCGTGTAACAAACAAATGGTAGTCATAACAGTCAAGGAGATAGCCAATACACCATGACGGAAACCAAGTGCTGTCTACGATAACTGTAGTCAGTGTAGATGAGATCAGAAGGATGATGAACCCGAGGTGGTTCCAATATTTAGGCGGTAAGCATTAGCTAACAACATGATATATTCGTCACCAGACTTGTGTTGTATATACAAAAGAGTGAATTGGGTTAGTATTTGTCCGTAAGTCGGAAATAGCCTGAGAGCAAGTAATAAAAGAAAGAATGAGTGTGGGATGGGTCTAGTTAATGACTTGTGCTTAGCCCAGCTAAGCCAAGTGATGCCAAATCTTTTCCCAAAGGTTTTTTGGTGGTGTCTCAATCCATTGGATTCGCTCAATCTCGGTTCTTCCAGTATCGAGATCAATCTCTTCCAAAGGTACCCAGTAAGGGCACTGGAACAACAGCTGGAATAATCCCCACAAAACAACAAAGATGATCAAGGAGACATAAGCAGTGAAGAAAGAAGTGGCACTGATATCGAAAAAGGCAGTGAACCCTTGGATAAAAATGATGATGATCATAGCAATAAGCGAATACCATGCATAAAAGGGATTCCAGCTTGCAACATAGGGTAGATTTTGACGATCTGATCCTTGAGCTTTGAGAGCACCAATAAATCGAATGTGCGACAAAGAGATTGAACACCAAGCAATCATTCCTGCAACGGTGGAGATATTTACCAACCAATTGAACACAGTGATTCCTGTGTTGCTAACTTGAAGATATGCTAGCGCTCCGAAAACTGCAGTGCAGATAACATTGACATAGGGAACTCCAAACTTTGTGGTTCTGAGGAACAATGAAGGTGCAACTCCCGATTCTGCTAGTGCATACAGCACTCGAGATCCAATGTACACATCTGAGTTACCGGCAGACAACACGGTCGAGAGAATAACCGCGTTGAAAATTGATGGCAGCGCTTTTGTCCCTGAGTTGACGATGGCAATAACAAATGGAGAAGAAGAGATGTAAGAATCAGTTGAAGAGAGCTGCTTATCGTTGAAAGGAACAAGTAAACCCATGAAGAGAACAGAAAGGATGTAGAAAATAAGAATTCGGTAAAACACCTTCTTGATAGCTCTTGGGACGGTCTTTCTGGGGTTCTCTGATTCACCGGCGGTGATTCCTACTAATTCAGTTCCTTGAAATGTGAAGGCTGCATTAATCAGAGAAGACAAAAATCCGAGAAATCTGCCAGTGGATACATTAGACACCAAATATCCTGCTCCCCAAGGTCCTGGATGGCGCCAGTATCTGAATCCGACTGGCCCAGTCTTGCCAGCACCACAGACCATGATGAAAGCGTAAAGCAACCATCCTACAATGGCGACGACCTTAATGGCTGCGACCCAGAATTCAACTTCTCCGTAGTATTTTACAGCCAGGAAATTTGCTAGCGTCAATATCACAAAGAAAATAGAGATCCATGCCGCTACTGGAACTGCGTCAGTCCAGTATTGGATAACCATTGCAGCGGCATTAAGCTCGATAGCAAAGGTGATTGCCCATGAGAACCAGTACAGCCAGCCAACGGCTGCACCAAATGAAGGAGACACGAATCGAGACGCAAATTGGGTGAAAGAACCAGTCAAGGGGATATAAGTTGCCATCTCTCCCAGAGAAGTGGCAATGGAGTATGCGATTGAAGCAGTGAACAAAAATGAGATGAGAGCACCGACTGGGCCTGCATTCATCAGTGAGGTTGCAGTACCGATAAACAGTCCTGCTCCAATGGTGCCTCCAAGAGAGATCATAGACACATGTCGAGGTTTGAGTTCTCTGACCACATGGAATGATACAGAATCGCTATCACCCTCTTCTGAGATGCGCTCGATTCCAGATCCTTGCTTCTCTATATCGGGGGAATTGCTTGTCAGAGTGAATTCTGACAGCTTGCCACTAGAAGCCTGGCTTGACAGCTTCTCACTAGAAGGCTGCTGGCTCACAGTTTCGCTCTGCGAATTGGAATAGGTATGAGCGTAAGCCTGACGAAGATCCATTGTGAATGATGGGTTGTCAAAAAGCTATGGTCGAGGATGTGAAATATGAAGTTGGATCCCGTCAATGTAGAGGGAGGCGATAGCAATTGGTTTGTTAGTTATTACTCTTGTCTTCTTTGTGCTGGTCGTCCGTCTGTCTTGTGAGAGGTCGTTGGCTTATGTCTTCCTTTTTTTTTTTTTCGGGTTACTTGACAGCTACTTGCCCTGCTCTCTGTTTTTCCTTTGGCCAATTCCCTCTTTATATATTCACCACTCACTCTCGTCTGATGCACTGGTTTATGTATTGGTCTCAGTGCTTACACGCATTATCCATCCTCTTCTGCTCTTTACTACTCCTTGATGATCTCGCTTCCTATCCAGCCTCCACTTAGTAGCTGTCTCACAGTAAGACATGATCGCCGATTATTTGAGTTGGATCGACACCCTCTGGGCGTTGAATAATTGTGGTCATCCCAGACGATGGTCTGCATCGAACCAGGGGGGATTGCTAGGATGAGTTAAGGGGGGGATACAGCTTACAGTTAATGCGACAGAGGGAGGGCGGCGGCTGGTTATGAGGTCGGTATTTGATGAGAGAAGAGAAAGAAAGAAGAAGGGAATATTTGAAGAATTGAAGAACTGAGATGGTGAAGAATAGATGGCAGGTTGAAGAAGTAATGTTGGAAAAACCTTGGCGAACTTGGGGGGTTGACCTTGCTAGGGCCAAGCCTCCCCAGTTTGGAAGCTCGGGGCTTGTCGATGTAGGTGATGGCCAATCGCTGCTCGTGTAGGGAGCCGAGCTTGAAAAAAATGTTTCATCTACAACAGCGGTAAATCTCGGCCATCCAATAGCCTCGTTCTAGCGTACAAACTGCGTGTCAGGGTTCAATTGACCAGATTTCGATTTAGCAGTCCAGGCTTAGACACAGATAGGGGTCTCCCACACATGGAGTAGGGAGCCCTGACAGGAAGTTTTGACAAGGTTGTTAGGGCTGTATAGGCAAACTGGGGTTTATCATTTAGCATAAGATACGGTGTGTTATACGCAGGAGGCAGATGGTCTGAAAGACACCATAAGACTAGTCAATGGGTGTAATAATTTGCCTAAACTACCATTTGTACTGTGCGATGGGACACAGCTAATATAAGCTGGTGGCTTGACTACTTCGATCTCGCGTCAAATCCAAAGTCAATGAGTGATTCAAAGCGCGGTGAGTGCTAGAGCTTATTCTGTTTCGTCTTGATAATCCGCCAACTCGTGCGCGTACACCTGCCTCGCCCATCGGGATCTGAAGATTTGCGTACCCTTGTACCACCATGCACTTCGAGCAATTTGTTGTAGGCACGATTGGCAACCTGAGCACCTCATGTACATGTGTGCAGACCACGCATAACATAATAATGGTTGTTCGCAAGGGATATATCTGGATAGACTATCAGAACGGTGGTTCACTTCATACAGTGTATAATCTCTCCGGAACCTTGCTAAACCGTTCTTTGAACTGCCTCTGTCCAAATTCTACCCCAGCCTTCTTACAAAGTTTGACGGGAACTGAGGACGGTTGTGTTATGCATGCATGTCTCAGACATTCACGAGGTCCTGTCTGAGATGATTGAAGATCGTGAAAATGGAACAAGCGACTGAGAGATCTAACTACAGTTAGAATTAGAGACGAAGCAAGCAATAGAGCCATTTGGGGCACATTGATCGGTGGAACCGCACACCTAAAGTAGATTGACGATATAAGGTGTTAGTGAAATGTTGAGTTCAGCCTTTTCGTCGAAGGCATTGTTCCAGATTGGTGGGTAACTGTAATACATCGTTTCCACCAGCCACTCAATGAACCAATATCATTGTTAGTCACCGAGGAAGGATAATATGAGCCAAGAGATTGGTAGGACCACATGGTGGTAGGTTATCAAATACTAACATGCCTTATCCAATGCACATGTCAGCTCTATCAAAGCGTCAGAGTTCCCCTCGCAGACGTCAACCTCCCCTGTGTTCACTTTAGACCCTGGTCGCAAGGAGTTGCACAAACACTGATACGCAAAATCAACCGCATCAAAACGCGCAAACACTCATGGGGCATGCAATGGCTCTACAATGGGTACGACAGCAGGATCTGATTGAAGATGCTTGACCAGATTGGTAGCTGATACAGTTTTCTTTTGTAAGCTCCTCAACAGGTGCCTAAACGTGACAGAGTAGGTACTACTACTACTACTACTACTACTACTACTACTACTACTACTACTACTACTACTACTACTACTACTGCTGCTGCTGACTAGACTCTACCTGCCAATTCACTTGTTATTTGTTCATTAGTATCATAGTCACAAATACATTTTTTTTCAGTTATCTCTATCTGTTGCAAGTCTTTTAGTTGCTTAAAGTAGTGATCATTAGCGCCTATTTTGGCATTCGCGCTTATTTTGAAAACTGTCGCTCAATTGTTTCCTCGACTTTTTTGGCAATATCACCCCCAAAGTTTTGCTCAACCTTTTGCTCAATTTCCTTTTCGGCTTGTTGTTTAACCTGGTTCTCAACCTGTTTCTCCACTTGTTTCTCAACCTGTTTCTCAACCTGTTGTTGAACCTTCTTCTCTACCTGTTCCTCAATAAAAGACTACATTCACATCGTTAGCACCATCTTCTTGACTTTATGTCCACAAATTCAGCACACTTACCTCCATGGTTGTAACTTATATAATCACAATACTATAGATATCACAAATTGTCGCAATATCAAATGCTATCCTTCTATTTCAACTTCTTGTTGTCTTTCTTGTCTTCGCGCTTCGCGTCTTCTCTTCTTGCAATTCCATTTGACCCCGCACGGCTGGCCACCGTCAACTCTCCGATGCCGATACCTCTGCCGTACACGGGGACACGGTGGTTTAATTCTACGGGCATGAACTGTGTGTACAGTGTTAATATTCATAACATTGAAGGTTGGAGATTAGAACCGAAGGCAAAGGGGTAGGGTAAAGGCGTAGAGCAAGCTTTGCGGTCGATTTAGTTATAACAGGGAGTGGATAGTAGATTGGGCACTTTTTTTTTGAGTGGATCTTGATTTGCACTGAAGAATTGCTGACAAGTTGTAACTATTGTGGAGCAGTAATACGTTGCCCTGATGGCTTGATTTGAAGCCGGCTAACCCACTGAAATAATGAGTGTTCGAAATGGAGCTGATGGCCGTGGTGGCAACGCGCTGTTGTTGCGGTTCATAGAGTCTCCCCACTTTACTCTATTTATGTGTGTGTCTTACCTTGAAAGATATGCCGACAATGTGGGGATTCATTTTGAATTATGCCGGAAGCTTCGCTCTTATCCAATTGAGGATATTGAGTTCTTCCTTCCACAGCTGGTTCAGTTACACGTCACCGTGGAGACTGATAGCTTGGCGCTGGAAGATTTGCTGTTGGATCTGTGTGCAACATCCACTCATTGTGCCCTGTTAGTGTTTTGGCAATTACAAGCTCACCTCAGCGAATTGGCTGACGAGCCGGAGTCATATCCGTTCCAAGTGTGTAAACGGGTATATAATAAGCTACAGTATGTCTTGTTTTCTACTGGAGAGCCACCTTCAGAGAATATTCGTGAAAATACGTTTCCGGCTCTGGTTCTTGCCGGTTCGATTGGTGGAGGAATTGGAATGCCAGGATTGGGTCCATTAATCAAGCCCTTAGTAGTATCCCAGGGCAGAAAACAACGGTCTCATATCTTTCATCTTGCTTCCAAGTTATTGAGATCCAAGTTGAACATCCAAGGTCAACAGAGTGGGGCGGTTTCAAGCCCGAATCTTGCAAGTTCGCATACTAACAATGATTTTAACGTCGATAATGTGGGAGAGACTGACATGTCACTACCCAAAGATGGATCGCTTAATCTTAATGAGCCATCCTCACCTCATGATTCCAGACCTTCGAGGTCCCGTAACGTTTCTGGAGCTCTGCAACGAGTAAGGTCAGTGGATGGTAGCCTCTATCGTAAATTCGAAGGCGCATCCACTGGTACATTGGAATTAACAAACTCCTCCTTCCCATCTCGGCATCATTCCCCGGCTCCATCTGTATCGTCTGCAGTATCGGCCTCCTCTTATACCAAGCTTCCTGCAGTCGAGGCAAAGCTAGCAGCAATGTCCGATGATGAAAAGGCTAATGCACTCAAAACTAATTACTTTCGCTGCGAAACTCAATTTGTATATGCATTACAGGCTATTTCCGCTCGTCTGCTACAGGTACCTAAACAAGCCCGGTTATCAGCGTTGCGAGCTGAATTGGCAATGTTGAATCGCGACTTGCCTGCTGAAGTCGATATTCCTCTGTTGTTACCTACAAACACCTCGGGTCCTAGGGCGGCGCAAAACAGAATTGTACGGATCTCTCCTGCTGAAGCAACTGTGCTCAACTCCGCAGAGAGAGTCCCCTTTCTACTGTTAATTGAGTACCTCAAAGACGATGTTAATTTTGATCCAAATTCAGAACCCAACCGTGATTTGCTGTCTCATGATGAGGATAGAAGGTATATTTTTGATGTCCAGTTCTGGCACGATCAAACATTACGAGGTGGATACAAATACAGACACAATGAGTTGGTGGATTCGTCTGCTAATTCTCCTGAAGAGGGTGATCTTTCCGCAGGTGATCTAGCGTCATTGGGAGGTGTTGGTGGTCCCGGTGGGCTTGCAGGGCCTATTAATCCTAGCGTTGGGACAGTTACAGCTGTCACAGAACCTACAGGTTCCACTGGCTCCACTGGATCTAAAACAAATTTGAATTCGGTGCTATCGCCTCGTGCATCAGGGTTGTCTTTTGCATCTTCCTATTCCTCAGGTCCAACTACTCCTACCACACCTAATGGACCCGGACCTGGAAATGTACCTGGAGCCCTGGGTGCCGTATCGTCCCCTGGAGGAAGCCACTCTGCTGCGGTACCATCTGGATCCGTTAATTATGGAGATGTCACTGATATCGCCACACATATGAGGACCGCAGCGATAATGCTGTCGCAACTAGAAGCAGATTCTGCAAAGCTGCCAAAAGACCAAGTATCGGCAATCAAGTCTCGCATTATTGCATCTATGCAGGCAATGGAAGAGCACACTGCCTATGCAAATGGACGCATTGTTTCTGGAGAAGCCGGAGAGCGTAAATTAGAGAATGATCTCAAAACCGCGGGCATGAGTGCACTTGATGATCCTAGTGCAAAAAACCTTGGTGAAGATTGGCGTGCACGTAAGGAAAGGATTCGAAAGTCCTCGCCTTATGGGCATCTACCTAACTGGGATTTATTCTCGGTCATCGCTAAGACTGGTTCAGACTTAAGACAGGAGGCATTTGCTTGCCAATTGATTCAAGCAATGAAGAAGATATGGGATGATGCAGATACTGAGGTATGGGTGAAAAATATGAGAATTCTTATTACTAACGAGACGTCTGGCCTGGTAGAAACCATAACGAATGGTCTTAGTGTTCACTCTATTAAGAAGGCTCTGACCAGCGCAACAATCGCATCCGGAAGTAACCCTAAGGGTACAATTGCCTCTCTGACAGATCATTTTGACAAAACTTTTGGAGAACGAGATTCCGAGGCCTATATGGTGGCTTTGAATGGATTCGTGCGGTCCTTAGCTGCGTATTCGATTATTTGCTACATTCTTCAGATCAAGGATCGTCACAATGGTAATATCTTACTGGATAATGAGGGTCACATCATTCATATCGATTTTGGATTCCTCCTATCCAACTCACCTGGTCGATTCGGGTTCGAAGCTGCTCCATTCAAGCTTACCCAAGAATATATCGACCTTATGGGCGGGATGGACTCGCAATACTTTGAGCAATTCAGATCTCTGGTGAAAAAGGCGTTCAAAGTTATTCGAAAAGAAGCTGAATCGATCATCATTCTAGTCGAAATGATGTCCCGAGAGTCTGATTTACCATGCTTTTCCTCCGGTGCAGCTACTGCTCTTCAATTGCGCCAGCGATTCCAGCTTCAGTTGAGTGAAACCGAAGCAGATGCATTTGTGGATAACGTTTTAATACAAAAAAGTGCTGGGTCGATGTACACTAGACTGTACGATCAGTATCAGCTATTAACTCAAGGCATTTATAGCTAATGGGGTGACCATTAGCTAATTCATTTATAGATTTGAATGAGATTATACAAAATTTAGCATTTAATAGCGTATAAACTATATGCTATGGAAGAGATAGGTTGATCCTGTAAAAAGGCACCTCAGAGGTAACACGATAGATAGCTGGATTACTGGTTGTCTCCAATTCCAAAGCTACCTCAGAGCCTGTTATTGCATTAAGAGAACGAACCAAATCTTCAGACCCCGTGATAGATAAATCAATGTATGAGACTGCAAATCTAAGGACGAGCTCAAGTGATTGATTCAGGTTATCGGAATTGGAGTATTGAACTCGATCGATAACGTGGGGCCCACTGATCTTATCTGAGAGGCCAATTGCGGATATGTTCAGTTCCCCTAACGAATAAATCGGAAGCATGTATATGATCTCCCAGTCTCCTGGACTAATGATCACCACACGAGACGACGCTGTCCAAATTGAGGATGACCTATATGCCCACGTCAATTGTTGGGAGTCTCCACTAAGATCTTCTATTTCCTCCGTTGCAACACGGTCACTGAAATTGAACATACCCACTGATTTGGTTCCATTGCTCGAAGTTGAAGAAACCTTCAGTATTCTAGGAGACTTGAACGATACATATATATCTTCCGGTAGAGCAGTATTAGGAGCACGAAGAACTCGATCTATACCCGCATTCTTGTCATTTACTGAAAAGCTGCGGATCAATTCAATATCATGAACTCCAGGATAGTCAGTGACATAGATAGGTCCCCCAGACAAGCAGCGAGCAGCAGAATGAAGATATGGCATATTTTTAGCTTTTGAGTCCTCCATCATAGATTGAAACATATCAAAATCGGGAACAATGTTCAATCGGCTGGTATAGAGCGAATTGAAGAAGTTGACGTAAATGTGCCAGTAATGACTTTCAAGAATATCCGGGAAAAAGTCGTCAGAAGTTCTAAACACTAACGGGGGAATATCAAAGCATTGTAAGGAGTAATTCACAATGTTAGGTACATTTGCCATGCAGTATACAATCTTACCACCAAACCATTTGTCAGCTGAGGCCCAAAGCGCATCCTGGTATGGTCGCCAGAGTTGTCCCCTGAGATTATGATCAGAGGTGATCTCAGAGATGGTAGCCTGATTATCAATTTTTACCGAAGTGACACCGCAACTGTGTAAGAAGGAAAAATATTGATCGTAAAATGAGAACACTGACGTCTCTGTGGGCATAAGGACATCTTTGGTACCCATTGCATCGCATTTAGCAGTGTCATAGGTCTGATCAAGCTCTGAACCAGGGGCGATGCCTTTCCAAAATCCAATTACAGTTGACCACACTGCTACATCTTGGATATAGGAGAAGGTTTGATGGATTTCATCGATCAATCCCTTAAGACCATGGGGGAACCTTTGTTTGTTTGCTTCAAAGGAGTACACTTGGTCTTTAGAGTTCGTGCTTTGCCATCCATCATCAATGATTATCCCTGACACTCGTATTCCTGAATCATGGAGGTCCTGGAGAGCAGACAAGATCAGTTGATGGTTCATTTTGTTACCAAGACTGTTCCAGGTACAATACATAAGGCCGTCATACCAGCACAGTTGACTGGATGAACGTTCTAAGCTTGTATCTCGAATCTTGCTCTGTGTAGTTGTGAGCGTCGGTCCAACCACCACTCGAGATGCAACAAATAAACTATCTATCACTCTGTTGACATCGTTTCCTTGTGCCACGAGCAGACAATGGCCGCTTTCCTGGTCTACGGACGAGTCATTCTCTGTGAATATCTTCAATTCCTCATTCGGTTCGACACGAACATAACTCGTACAGCTGTTTTTTGTTCCAGACACCGGCAAAAACCCAACATGAGAGCCATCTGTTCTTTGATATACCAGTAGAACTCCATCTTTATCAATTCTGGGGCTCCCCTGCCCACTCTCGGTCTTGAACCAATAAGCAATAGCTCTATAAGCGAAGTAATACTGTTCAACTTGAACGGGGATTCCAACATTGACTCTAGAAGGTTCATACTGGGCTGGCGCTGGGTAAGTAATTTTCTGGACAGTCTCATTAATGGTGGAGATTGTCAATTGAGGATTTAGATTGTCAAAAATGTCACTGAGGTCTGGTAAACACAAGGTCGTGGTTTTCACCTTGGTCGCTTTCACAAGTAACACCGTAATATCATCAGTTCGATTGCTGATCTGGAGCGCCTCTGAATTCTTGTTCCCACCGTCCTGAATTTCCCAGAATCTGATGCCAAACTCCACTCTAGTAGATGGTAGCAGATCAATACTGTTACTGAACACCTGATATTTTTCCACTGAATCGACACCCGCCACAAGTTCAACTTTGTCTAGTTCGATTTCTGTGAGTCCATCGTCAGTTCGAACCAAAGCAATTACCTTTGTCGGTAGAATTTTACCAAGATGGAACCCAGCTCTAATGGTGAATGGACCAGGATCAACCGCGGAAATGCTCCCTAAAGGTGGATTGACAAAGTAGTTGTCTGAAGCATACATACTTCAATTGAAAAGTACTGGTTCCAGCTCTAATACCGTCTCTATGTCTGGAAAGCTCTATAGAGTACTCCGATAACCAAAATCACGTTAGTAGTCCAATAGACTATATTTATACGTACTCACGAGTACCGCTTTTAAAACCTAGCGGCTTCATAAGTGTCGTAGATACTTGTACTGTGGGGTATGATGCATATTCACTTGCACTCTGAGGCACAAGTTTTGTCCCACTAAGGGGTACGATCGCTTATAGTCCAAGAAAGGTCATAAAAAGCCGGGCGAGATAAAAGGTCTTGATAATCAAAACTCTTAACAGCTATTGTCTCAATGCACTACAATTCTATCAACCCAGTAGCATTAGTGAGTTCTGAAATCATTGCACAACTGAAAAGATAAAAAAAAAATTAAAGAAGCGACGTTGACAGGACTCGAACCTGCAACCTTCGGAAGATTCCGAACCGAAATCCGATGCGCTCACCATTGCGCCACAACGCCTCTTTAATAAATTGATTTCTCGAATATCAAGTATACGGGCTAGTTTTCGAGACTAAAATATTTAAAAAAGTAGATGGATAGGTAACCACGAAGTATTGTCAGTTTGTCGACATGTTTCTAAACAGATTGAAACTGTGAGAGGGTTATGAGTAGCAGAACGTAACAAATAATAGATCCATAGATGTTGAGAAGCATCCGGTCCAAATTAATACCCATGAATTGCTCATGTCGAGCCCTGAGCTTATCGCTACGCTCTATACCGAGTTTCCCGTCGGTGGTTCGAGGTGGTTCTGTCGGCTCTCCACAGTATCATTGTGCAAGGTTCGTTCACAACAGTGGCCAATTCCGACCCCGCAAGCATTCACCGCCTCAGAGAGGGCGTATTAGATTAAGTGACTATGAAAATGAAATGATTTTGGAACTTGCTCCAAAGGGATCGAACGTTTCAATCGTATTTCCTGACCAAAACGAAGTGGCCGAGAACCAGGATTTGAGATATTTCTTGAGAGATAAATTAGACAGGACACATCAAAAGCTCGTAGTGGTTAAACATGCCCCTGAAGCCGAGAATAATGGGCCTAATTTAATATGCAAACTAGTTGATGTTTCGTCAGGGAAACAACCAGAAAATTTCAGGAGCAAAAAGAAGACGTCTAAGCCAGTTAAAGCGAAAGAAAGTCCGGTGCAAATTACCTGGTCAATTGAGCAGAATGACCTTGCAAAGCAAAAGAAGAGCACAATTGAATCCATTTTCTCTAAAGGAAATCGAGCTGTGATCGAGATTGGCAATAGAAAGAGGTCTCGTCGTCGAGAGATTACTGATTTGGAGATGGCCCGGCGAGAGAAGCTTATAAAGACAGTGAAATCGATATGTGAGGAAATAGGAGAGGAGTATCAGGCACAAGAGGGTGACATTATGACCCATCTGACTATGTATTATGCACCAAGATCTAACTAAAGCCAGCATGTAGATAACAAGTTTAAAAAAAGAAGTTTTGACTGGTTTCGAACCTGGCTTCTTCAGAGGAAAGCTGATGTGCTCACCATTGTGCCACAATCAATTTGGAAAGTTCATGATATGATACAAGTACGACGGTATTATTCACATGAGAAATTGTATAATGTATTCGATCAATTATTTAACTATTCAATATTGCTGAAATGTAAACAGTTGAGTTATACTTTAGAGTACTTCTTCAATAGTTCTTCTCGAGGTCTTCAAGAAGCTTGATCTCAGTTGGCTTCCAGTCCAACTCCTTCTGAGTAATCGCGCTGGAAGTGAGGTGATCAATTGAAATTGCAGCAGCGAAGAAGAAAATTGACTTCTCAGCTTCAGCTAGAGTGAGGTTCTTGACTGGAAGCTGGAGCTTCTTGTTAACTGCAGCCATAATATCTTTGACTGCAATTCCTTCTTCAGCAATAGCATGGTGGTACTTGCGAGTTGGTTTCTTCTCTATAATATTGCGATAAACCTTCGCAGCATCTGCACGATGAACCGCTGGCCATCTAGCGGATCCATCGCCAACTAAAGTGATGTAGCCATTCTTCTTGGCAAAGTTAATCAGAGCTGGGATAAACCCATGGTCACCAGCGCCGTGGACAGTTGGGGGCAATCTCACCACACTGCCTTTAACATTGTACTTTTTCGAAAGATCAATCACCAATTCATCAGATTCTAATCTACGATGAAGTCCTGGGCCCTTAACACCCACGATGTCTTCGGTCAATGCCACTCCAGAAGTAGAGGCTGGAAGACTCAGGACACCAGAAGTTGCTGCTAAGGGCTTATCAGTATTGGCAAGAGCTTGGATCAGAGTAGTTAATGCTGCACCATCGACTTTCAGCGAGTGTTCAAAGTTGCTGAAATCATGGATAAACGCTAGGTGGATAACTGCATCGGCTGATTCTGCTGCTTTCTTCAGTACATCAAGATCTTCCAGAGTTCCAACCACAGGCTCTCCTCCCGCAGCCTTCAGTTTCTGCGCTGATTCATCGCTACGTGTAAGTCCCAACACCTGGTGACCATGGTTAAGCAGCTCCTTGACCACCGCCGTACCAATGAAGCCAGTTGCTCCAGTAACAAATACCTTCATCGTAGAGGTTAAGATTTAGTTCAAAGCTTGTCAAATATCAATCAAAGTAGCTGAAGTATAAGCACAGCTGAAAATATATCTGTAGAAAGTCAATTGAGTTGTTGTAGTTTAGTCTACTTTTATATTAGCTCTTTTCTTTCCGCCCATCCAGCTCCTTCCAAGTCTTCATCCGGCTTTCCGAATCCTTATCCGCTTTCCGAATCTTCATCCGACGTTAAGTCCGTACTAACTCCATCACCTCGGAATTAAAACAGGGTTGGGGGCCCGAGATGCCCCAATTTGGCGACAAATAGGAGCAATCGCTGAATATCAGACAATATCAAGCAATGAGACGGAGCTCCGAAGAGCACGACAGCTTTGTAATTGGGCTTAGCGTTACTAATATTGTTAGACTGTCAATATTTATTTGGAATTAAAGAGTATGATGCTAACCGAATTGCGTGGGGAATAAGGCCAAAATGAGAAGTGCTTGGTCTAATTTGTATGCGCTGACGAAATTAGCTTGAATGAATATCATCAGATTAAAGCAGTTTGTTTCCAGAAAAATTATATGTACGTATATTAGGTATTAGTTGTATTCCAATTATCAAAAGGGTATTCCATAATAGCTTGATCATGGCTTCATTGCAAATGGGTATAGTGGTTTATGCCAGCTGTTTTCGGTCATTTCTTGATCTTGATTGAGCTATTATTACCAGGAGAATGATTCTTCAAAGTAGTCAATACGATTATTGGAATCCATAATATTATCACAAATGGCCAGGCGCAAGGAATCATTCATAGACCCCGGTCCACATATCATGAAAGCTATCATCCCAGCTTCTTCCTTCACAACCTCAGTCACCAAGGTCGACATGTTAGGCTTTCCAAATAGAATATTAAGGTTGGTTTCAAGGTTAGACAACTTATCGATCTGGTTGGGGTCTTCGGATAGAGATGAGCAGTCTATGTTTTCATTTTTGACATCTTCATCAATCGTCACCTCATCAATTGATGATGTTTCAGTACTAATAATTGGCTGACAAACGAGCTTGTTCGATGAACAGCTGACATACACTTGGATATCAAACCTGTCATCAGAAGCAAGAAATCTCAATTCTTCAAGAAACCAGCCAATAGACTTCTCAGATGAAACGGTCCATATTATAGAAATTTTTTGCTTAGAATCGACTCGCTTTCTGAGATCACTAGCAGATGAATAGATACCAGTGATGCCAATTCCTCCTGCGACAAGCACAATTCGCTGATACCTTTGAAGACGATGAGATCCACCATAGGGACCCTCGATCCATACTCGCATTTGTTTTTTATTACCTGGCTGATCGGAAAGCATTTCTCGTGTATGTTTTGTGATTCCGCCTTTTGTACGAGCGAGTATTCGAATCCTGTTATCGCTGCCTTGAGAATTGTCATTCGCAGCCTGAATGACAGAGAATGGATGATTCTGCCAAAATCTGTTCCAACGAACGAAATGGATGAAAACATAACATCCCGGATATGGTTTCCAATTTCCGGAATAATTAATGTCGATTTGGATTATTTCTCCGTCTTGCTTGAGCTCAATATTAGCAGTAGAAAGTGGTCCAGACCACAGGATTCTTGCAATCCTCACCACTCTGTCAAATCCCCATACTGCTATTGATGCATATACAAATTCAATTTGAGTCCGATCCTTCAGGTGCATCCATGTTCCTAGCACAATCAGAAGGGCCATTAGGAAATGTATGACCAGAAATACTTCATATCTAAGAGCTCGAAAGTAATGAAGAGACTGGACTAATAGAATGGATCCTGCAAACGTGGTCACGATTCCCCACCTCCAGGGCATTGCATTCCAGAACTGGATGTATGCGTGCTCAATTGCCTCCTCCACCGAGAAGATGATTGTATGTACCAAAACGGTTAGAATGACATTTCTACCTATCCATTTGTGAAAAACATTGAATGTATCCAATGACCACCCGGTTATATACAATAGAAAATTGTTCCTCCCACCGAATAACAGCAGCAATGGCATCTGCATCACACAAAGGACCCCTACTCTGTTTCCAATCTCACGCAATAAAGGGTCTCCAATTAGTTGTCGGTATTGGGGTGGAATGGCCACCGTATGATACTGAACGCTCATCGCGATAGCAAAGACCATATGATAGGCTATAATTATCAATGTCTGAGCTCTGGTTGGAATCATGAAGCTATAGGATCCGGCAAGATGTGGTTGAGAATGAGTTTTGGAAAATGCTGCGGGAAGCAGTATGTACTTTCGTACTGATCGGGAAAATTGAGTATCAAACAAGTACAAGACCCTCTCTGACATTTTGTAAGCAAGGTTAGACAGGCCTCTTAGAAGTATGACCAGCCCCATAAATGCAATCAGGCTGGACCCCAGTTTTCGAGAAATGTCAACGTTCTGGCGAATTGCTCTAAAGAAAGGTTTGTACACTGTATCCTCTTCAGGCGTCAGGTTGTCTTCGTCATCCACCTGGCGTGAAAGTAGAACGCTGTTCGAAGTTTGCACAGAATCATTGTACACACTCTGGTGCTTGGAACTTGAGGTTTGCTGTTTGACAATATTGAATCGGTATAGAGCGTGAATATAAGATTTGATTGCAGCTTGGGTTACATTTCTATCCACCCGCTGGGATGAAAGACCTTGTGTACAATGATGGACGTTTGAAACAAATTCTTGATCATTGGCCAATTGATTGGAAATAACAAATGAAGATGCTTTGTTTGGCACTAGATGTTTTGCCTGAATTGTCGTTGACAAACAAAGCAAGGTGTCCTGAACAGAATAAGCTACCTCTGAATTGAGCAGACCATTGGTGGTATCGCCAGCGACATCTTCAGACTCGGTATCAGGAGTGATACAATAAGCTTTGGGAAGGACTGTGACAAAGATTAAAGATTTCCAAATCCTCATGTTAACCAATTAAACACTGTCGGACGTGATCCTGGACGGTATGAACTTTAGTCAAGCTTCTGAGATTGTAGCCAGTATTATCAGCCTGCGCTTTGGCTGATTGAGCTGGGTTAAATACATTGTAAATAGAGCTCTCTGTTTACTCTCAGGTGACATTGACAGGATCAGGTCGCCTGTGCGATCATAAAACGAATGGAAAGAGGCTGTCGTACATGGACCTCTAACAATCCGGCATATAGACTTACCAGATCAGAGAACGCCTCAACTGTATTGACTAAACGACATGTCTTCGTATCAGAGTTTTTCCGATTTTAATTGTTAGTCTAAACCCTGGCTACCTTCAATGGTCAGCGCGAACACTATTGTCGAATGAGCCCAAATTTTAGAATGAATTTGAAGCATTCTATCACTCAGATAGTTTCAATCAAAGTGCTGTGACTCGACTTCAGCAATACGTCCTATAGTTGCAGGTTCTGAAAGTTCCATATTCTCCTCTGAGTGTCAAAGGCATAGCAGGCATAGCCAAGCTGTCTTCCGCCCCGTATAACATGGCGTCCGCCCTAATTTTTAGCGACAGCACGTCACAACTGATTGGTGAATCAATGACAGTCTAATGTGGAGTTTCAATTAACCTGTCGCGAGATATAACCCCCCACAATCATTAGCAAACTCAAACATCTAATGAGAATGCACGTTGAATAGAACACACAATTGGATAGGTAGTCCTAGTGATAGAGGTGGAATACCCTAGTGGAATCTTTCATCTGGCTGGTGCTAGAGTATGCACTCCGATCCAGCTCAAGAGTCCAATTGCATCTATGCCGACCTCAGTCAGGGTATCGTGAGAGGCAACATTCGACCTGCACTTCAGAAGTGCATGAGGAGGACAGTGTATGGAAGCACGACGCTAACAGTAATTGAAGAATTGCAAAATATCACTGTAGCCATATGACCTCAAACGAAAATACGTCAACTTCAGGAAATGTACTCAACAAGCCGAATAGCGGGGTACCAACAGATCGCTGGATCAACGATCACGATGGGAGCTTTCCCCACGGTGGAGGATCTATATTACATTCATGTAAGGTATTGGAACCATCATCAAGTGGTGGCTCGCAATGGACCAAGAGACTTTAGGGACAGGATCAGCTGCAAGCACACTGTCAGGTGCCTATTGCATGATGCTTGAACTAGAGTTGGTTAGCTCTCTTCCAGACGATTCGGCATAAGCATGAACACTAGTTCTGTGATCTGTCCAACGAAATGCAACATAGCAGGAAAGGACTTACTACGGCACTACTATACCTACATGCCTATCACGACTCTCATAGTACAGGACTGGGTTACCGATGCAAGGTAACTAACATTAGTAATTGGATATTCATATCATTGGCTATCACATAGCGCATTTGTTTGCCATATAGAAACATTTATGCCTACTCATTTCGTTTCTATGGCTCTACACTATTTTTGGAGACTGTCATTCTTGAGGTTTTGAGGGTAAATGCTTTTTAGAAGCCCATCTCTGGTGGGTTTTCCAAGCGGGATATGGTTTTACACATCTGATTCAACCATGCATGATTGTTGCATCCTTTCTGCATCAATGTCTGATGTTCATCACCTCCTTTGTTAAGATATGCGGCTTTCAGCTCACTTTAGGATGGCTAAATGGCTGGGGAGAATGGAGGTTGGCTAGACGCGAGAATGAAATGACCAGGATATGAAAAGATTATGCTGTGTAGAAGCCAGGAGGAGGCACGTTGCAGAAATTTGTTCTAGACTTTGAGTGGTATGATAGCATAATCTGATAACTCAGTAGTCTGTTGTCGACCAGCACTACGAATTGTATTTCGGACCTCCCTATTAGACAAAGCAAAAAACAAATCTAATGCTGACTCAGTCAATTGCCTAATACGACTCTTTCTATACTTGGAAGCTAACTGTTAGCCAAGAATCGGTTGCAATAATAGCTTTCACATTGGTTATGGTGTCCAATTCTCCCCAGTAAGGTTGACTGTGGTAACCAGAGAATGTTGCTATTGATAGACTAGTGACAAGCGGCTGGCAAATGTTAGATCATTCTCGTCTACCCAAGTTCTATTATTTGTGGGTCTAAATCAGGAAGGCACGATCAGCAGAATCGACCATACTGACCGCCTCATAGTTGCACGAACGGTACGTCACCACATTTACCCTTCGTCATAGTCGGACCAAGGAACCATCACTTGCAGTGAAGCATATGCTTGACACTGACTGCATTGGTGTACCAAGTCATTCTGAAACGTCATGGCCGCCTACATGTTATCCGCCTAGACCTAGAGGGATCGTGAGCGTGAGTCCTTGAGCCAGCCGAGGGCATGGCTTGAGTTGTTGGTTGTGAGTGTTGAAGCTTTGTCTCGGGGAAGAGTTCCAGTTTGTTGGTACTGAGGTGGGTCATCGGTTAAGAAGGGTTATTGATCCGGACCGGCGTCATGGTAGGTAGTTAGGCCCAAGTACAAGCATCTCAGATGTGAGACTATTCGAACATCTTTGACTGTTGCCAAGATACGGTTGACATGGTGGGGCATGGCATGGATCAGAAATAGTACTGGTCAAAAAATTATTATTCAAAATCCAGATTCACCTCCATTAAAGGATCTTACTAGAGATCACTATAGGGCTTTAGGACTCTGAACGTCATGAGCAATCATATCAGTTCAATTACTGATACCAGCATTGACAAAGGGCCCTGTACTGCCCTAATAGTAAAGAGCCCTTGTCCGATTTTGTGGTACGATTGATTTCGGAACTGTGGATAACTGAAGAAGATCTATAATCGTGTCAATCGTCCAGAGATAACAACGAACCATGAGAACTACTAGTGTGCGAGCCAACTTGGAGGTCGAGCCCCAGTTTAAGCTCTTGTTCATGAGGCAGGAGGTTTGGGTTAGCTCCCATCTGGTAGCAATCTGGTTGTCTAGAATTGGTGCTATATTAATCATCAGCATCATTTTGGAACAACTTAAAGCTTAACGGGTGCCATCCTTGATACTCATCACACCGCTATTTGAGCCCAATCACCAATCTTAAACAAGCCAATGTCAGACCTGGAAAAACTCTCACCAAGCGAGCTTAGCCCTAGTTACGGTTTCTTCTGTTGCTAACATGCACTCTCATTTAACCCCTTGCATATATCCCTGGTTGTTGGAACGCATTGCTACTGTTTGGGTAACGATCGTCTTATACCTCCGAGACTCTTCTGTCTCAAAGTCTGAGGGGGAACCTTTGTGAATAATTCTGTGTGGAACCCAGCTGAGATTTTTGGTGGTGGCAGCGGCTTAGGCTTGGAATCTATGGGAAAATGGAGCGGCAGGCAAGAATCTGGGTGGAAGCAAGGGAGAGAGAGAGAGAGGGTACTTAAGGCGGAGACCGTCCAGTATAACGCGCTCGACTTAACAGCCAACGAAGAAGTGACAGATAAATAGAATACATCCTGTCGGGTTAATAGAATCGATAGAGCGCTTTGACAGGGTTATTAGACTAACGAAAACGTTCGCTACTTGTTTTATACTCGAGACTTTAGTGGTTCACCTTCTTTTTCTTGTAAGGTGGTTTAACTTGAGTTCCAGGACGACACTGAATCGTATCCTAGTTTAAGGTGGTCACCAGATTGGATTTAATACCGAGACTGATAAGGATAGGCTTTGTACGTCTATTACACCGGTCTCAAATCTTGTGACTAGAGTATCTTTGTAACACCTGGGGTTTTCCCCTCTGTTAATCGGTACTAGTTGAGACTCGTGATTGTACCTCGTATCTCGAGACGTCTGGACTTTTTCGATAGACTAACCAGCTGCGTTGGTCACATTTTGGAGTGCTTGTGTGCCCACATTTTTCCCGCCTTGCAGCAGCTTGCTTTTTGCAATTTTTTAGAGGCTGAACTTTTCTTTTTTTATCTTTTTGTTGGTCAGGCTTTTCTTTTTGTTAAGCTTGTGACTTTCGATCGCTCTACTGCGCTCAACTGAAGGTACCCCGCGATTGAGGAATAAAAGGAAGGTTATTAGAACTGTTTGCAATTAATTACTACTTGTGATTGTGACAGTACTTTTTGTGAATTGAACTTGTTCTAGTTGTGTTGTTTCTGCTAATATGAAGTGGTCTACCATTGTCTACGCGGTGACCGCTGCCGTAGCTTCGGCAGCCCCGAGCCCTCTCAGATATGAGAAACGAGACTCTGGGTTTGATTATAACACTCAATTGGTTCGAGGAGTGAACTTAGGAGGATGGTTTGTATTGGAAGCTTATATGACTCCTTCTCTTTTTGAAGCGTTTGGTGATAACCCTCCTGTAGATGAGTATCATTATACTCAATGGTTGGGTAAGGATGAGGCATCGAAGCGCCTTCAGAATCACTGGGGCACTTGGATTACTGAGGACGATATCAAGCAAATAGCTGAATGGGGATTCAATCACGTACGAATCCCTATTGGATATTGGGCGTTTCAAACTTTTGAGGGAGACCCTTATGTCCAAGGACAATTAGAGTATCTTGACCAAGCGCTTCAATGGATTCAAAGTGCAGGACTGTATGCCTGGGTAGATATTCACGGCGCACCAGGATCACAGAATGGGTTTGACAATTCAGGACTCCGGGATTCCCTGCAGTGGCAGAACGGTGATAATGTCCAGAATACCTTGTCTGTTCTTGATCAGGCTATCAATAGGTATAAAAACAATGGTGCCGTTTCTGCAATTGAGCTGATTAACGAGCCACTGGGGCCTTCTCTGGACATGAATGGAATAAAAACCTATTACCAGAATGGATATAAACAAGTTCGAGATGCCTCGTCATCTCTAAATGTTGTCATCCACGATGCTTTCCAGTCCATCGGATACTACAATAGTTTCATGCAGCTTCCTGATTATTATAACATCATTCTTGACCATCATCAGTATCAGGTATTCAATGTTGATCAGCTTAAGCTCGATGGTTCTGGCCATGTTCAGGCTGCTTGCAATATTGGATGGTCGATGCATGGTGAGAACTTATGGAGAATCACCGGAGAATGGGCTGGTGCGTTGACTGATTGTAGCCAATGGCTCAATGGAGTTGGCCGAGGAGCTAGATATGATGCTTCATTCGAGAATAGTGACTACATTGGTTCCTGCTCCGGAATTAATGATATCGACTCATGGCCTGGTCAGAAGAAGACGGATACACGTCAATTCATCGAGGCTCAGATGGAAGCATATGATCAGGGTAATGGATGGATTTTCTGGGCCTATAAGACTGAAAATGCTGTTGAATGGAGCGCTTCCGCTCTAATTCAAGCTGGACTGTTCCCCCAGCCATTGAACAATCGACAATATCCCAACATTTGTGGATTCCAGAATAGCAATTAACTGAGTGCTCCTTATCCAGTGCATTTTGGTCGAGCAACTTCTTTTCCTGTCATCGCTATTTATTCTTGAACATATTAGCTTCACCAGCTTATGGCTGGTTGCATGTACACTTCTTCATTCCTCTCGTTAGGCCTGTATTTTGAATATACTGATTCAAGCTTAGATAATTATAGGTTGTAAGTCGGGCACTAATCATAATAGTGTGTAGGGTATTCATAATTCATTAGTTATCATCTTGTTATTTCGAGTTATTTCATTCAGTGTGTTCATCCAGGTGATGGGCTCTTCGTCCTCCTGATCGTAAAACACCGTTAATTTCATTCCGCACAAGCTCCTTTTCTGGGCCCTTATGAATCATCCATCCGTCTAACCACTTAAGGCTGGAGCTACGATTGCAAACCAACAGCAAGCCTTGATATCGTCTACGTACTTGCAATTGTTCGTCGCTCAACTCAGATACAAACTGGCGATCCAGTTTGGCCCAGGATTCTTGGCCGCTGTTTGTTCGGGTACGTTTGTATGCAAGTGGAGGACGAGCATTTGTGTCTTCAGGAGAAAATTTGTTCTCACTGGCGGCTGGCATTATTGACAATGTAGGATAGTAGTGCCGTGAGAGTGGGTTCTGGCGGGTATCTAAAACTTCAATCGAGGTCCAACTAGCCACACAATCCATTAATCCTTCCACAGATGACACGCGATTGTCAAAGAGGTAGACTCTCTTGAGTTTGGGAATGAACTGTAGAGGCCTCAGATCAGAGATCCTATTGAATGACAAATCTAGCTCTCGTAAGTTGACCATAAACTCATTAAATTGCTCTGGTAATGCTCTCAGTCCCATCGCCGATAGTTCTAGCCTCTGTAGGTTTAAAAATGGCTCTCCTAATGGAGGCAGCCGATTAGAAACCTGCATGACATTTCCACTCAAACACAATCGCCGGACATCATTGTGTCGTGTCCACAGCTCATAATCCCGTCTCGATCTAGACCGCTTCTGGTAGCTCAAAGAGAGAGTGTCTAATCCGCCATTAAGGACCTTCTCCATCCCTCGTACATCTACCGCATAATTGTCATCTAATTCTAGACGACTTAGATAAGGAAATTGAGATAGGTCGATGCACTCAAGATTGTTCTTCTTGAGACTCAGATGGTTGAGGTGTTTGTTACGATTTGACGTGCTGACATCAAACTCACCTAGAGTGCGTGCTGACACTACAGAAAGATCGGCAATCGAATTATCATTAGCGATTAAGCTAAGCAAGCTCGGTAAGTTCGATAGACCTTTAACTGTAGCAATCTCGTTGCCGCTGACGTTAAGATATTCTAACCTCGGCCATTTGAATGAGCCAAATTCAAGTGTCTGAAGTTTATTGTTAACTGCAGAAACTCTCATCAACCCTTCCAAGTGACTGAGTCCGCTCAATGTTGTTAGCTCATTCGAATCGACTATCAGTTCTCGCAGATGAATCAGATAACTTGCTCCGCTTAGCCTTTCGAAGTGGTTAAAGCTTAAATCTACGTATTGAAGGTTATCCAGGTCACCAAATGTTGACAAATCATCCAACGAATTTGAAGCCGCTTTAAGTTTCCGTAAAGACTTTGGCGCCCCCTCGAGATGCTTCAACCGATTACCAGAAACATCCAGGTTCTTTAGATTGGGACATATCCTACCTAGTCGATCGAGAGAGTCAAGATCCCGTCCTGAAAGCTCCAACGTCTCAATAGTGTCCCAGAATCCACTTTCAGGATCAAGCTCCGTAAGAATTTTGGTTATTCGTTCAAAGGCTTGAGAATAGGGCATATCAGCAAACGGGATTCTTGACATGTCGTAGAGTAGACTCCTATTTCGGCTTAGATCTATATCTCCTACCATTGCTGTGGTAGGAATGGGACCATGACCATTTCCAGAAACCGCGACGCTAGGAACCTGGTCGCCATAAAACCTTACTGAAGAGTCTTTCTGTCCCGTGGACAACAGCAGTGAGCTTCCTATTGATCGCAAAATATGAGGTGTAATAAAAGCATTTCTGACCGCACCACCGGCTGCTCCATTTGATGTTGAATCCCCCACTGCGGATGGGACCTCATTCCATTCTAGATCCTTTTTACGGTCGATTTCCGTGGTCTGATCACCATCATCATCCTCATGCTGCTCATGAGTTTCCTTCTCTTTAGTAACAATGAGGGGCCCTCCAAGTTTAGTAAACTCCTTTGGTCTTGTTGGTGACTCTTTAAGTGGTGAAAGATCGAATTCACGTTGCAGTCTCGAGAACTCAGAGTCTTCTACATCTTCTACCTCGGGAGATCGAATAGGAGTGCGGGCTTCATGGGGAGGAGGTAGAAGCTGAGGTGGAGGCGTAGCGGTAGTGGTAGATTGTTGATTTCCAGGCCGCAACTTGGGAGGAGTCTGATAAAAGTTTAAAGATTTAGGGGTGGAAGTGGTAATGTTAGTAGCAGTTTCCCCAGACATTACTCTGGAGTCGTTTCTGTCAATCGATTTGAGTGTCGGCTGGGTTCTCTGAGAGCTTCGGCTGCCAGTTGCTCCAGATTCCTTTGAATCTGTATTGGCACTGGATGGTTTCAGGTTTCCTGAATTAGTCCTCGATCCAGCAGTATTACCTTCGCGCCATCGAGCAAGATAGTCTTCCTTTGATTCGGTAGACGCCTGACGAAGGTTAATGACACTCGATTGTCGAGAAATTGGAGACATTTCGACTGGAACAGCTTGCTTTGCTGGTCCTAGAGATACAGCCTTTGGCTTACCTTCATTACCAGTGCTGCCAGCCAAAGTGCTTCCATCTGTCAGATCATCTAAGCTTGCGAAAGCATCGCGCGAGCCAAAGGACAAACCTTCTCTGTTGGGTATCCGAACTACAGATTTATCATCTACAAGTTCGCTCTCTTTGTATTGCTCCCCATGAGGCTCCATCTCCTTGTATGACCCAACCTTAGTTGACTCTGTCCCAATATCGAGCATCTGTACGTCATCACCTCGCTTTCGCCATCGCAGATGTTCTCGATCAAAGTCCATCGAGCCAATGTTCTCTGGGATAATTCCAGCTACATCTTCAGGGCTAATCTGCGCCATCCCGGGATGTCTTTTGTTCTGGTGAGACCTGGAGCGGGCTCGGTCATCTACACTGACCTGGCGTTCCTCTCGGCCCTCGTGAGGAGAAGGCAATCGATCCGGAATTGAAGATGAAGCACGAGGTGCAAGTCGCGGTACATTTTTTCCATGGTTTCCATGATAAAGGAGATTCGGTGAAGCTTCCTGAGAAGTATCCGTTTGTGAATGTCCATCTCTAGCTGAACTCTCGGTTGTAAAGGGATCCCCTCCTCTCTCGTCCTCGTCCTCCTTTACAGAACTGTGATAATACATCTGCTGCACGCTATCATCCTCACCAAAATCTGGTTGATGCTGCCTTAAGCTATACTCCAATTCTCTAAGACTATCATCCTGAGTATCAGCCGGTGCCAATGGCCTCGGTCCCTGTTCATTCACTGATAAACTGTTAATGCCACTGCTCGAAGCACTCAAGTTGCTAGACAGATAATCAGTGGTAGTACTGTTACTCTGATCACGATCTGTCTGAATATTACCAAAATTTGACCGAATCTGAGCTAATACGTTATCAGCCGCCTCGATATTTGCATTCCATACGTCATTTAGGTCTGTTCCTGTACCGCCATTAACTCCTCCAGTGAGAGATTTACCAACAGTACTAGTTCTAGATCTTCCTGAAGGACTGGAATCGCCATTTCTGCCAACCGCTTCAGAAATCAGATTGCCTAGACGACCCTCAGTAAACGTATCAAAGCGTTGGAAGACCTTGAGTGGTGATTTGTGAACAACAGAATTGTGTTCCTCGCTAGATTCATTCTCCCAATCAGATGAAGAGACCCGCTCTGTCGAGTTTGTAGAGTTTTGGGTTGCATCAGCAGCCTGAGAAGTATCCTTCCTTTCATGACTATAGTTTTCGCTACGATCCGATGCTTCTGGAATTGAATGCAGTTTTGTTGTCGAATTTTTGGTCTGGGGAGGAGAACTATTTAGACTATTGAAGCTAATCTCGTCACCAATAGATCTTCCTGACATTCCAGAAGCCAGTGTCATTCCGTCAAACAATCTTTCCGCAGAGGTCATGGGTCGCACTTGAGAATGAGATTCATTCTGTCGCAAAGCACGCTTCCATTCAGCTGTATGTGCCTTCCGCGAATTTAATGGCACAAGTTTGGTAGTTCCTGACTCTGAAATTGAACCCAAAGAATCATTTATGGCGTGGTTGGGATTGGCGTTTCCATCATCAGCATCATCAACATCACTAGCATCATTATCAGAGAACTCATTGAGTCTTTTCGAAGTTTCAAGTACATTTCGAACAAATGTGCCAGTATTCGAATCTGCGGTGTCATCCGGGACGGTTATAACCACATCCTCTCTAGATCCTTGGCCCGATTGATCAGTAGAGTGTTCAGTAACCCATTCATCAGCCAAATCTTCATTCATCCAGCTCATGGGATCATTAGAGATGTACTGTCTTGAATCTGGTTCTTCAGAAGTAATTATTCGATGTCTTGTCTTTTGTCTCCGTGGCGAAGCTTCTATTGAGGATCCAAATTGGGCCGAATGTGATGGAGATGACATTGAAGATGGTAGAACTTGACCCTTGTATATCCGTTCAGTAGACACGGATTCTCGAAGTCGTTTATCAGGGAATGCAGTATCTAAGGAGTCGACCATACGCAACGGGGATGAATCCTTGGAGTTTTCGTGTTGTAATTTTGATTTTGTCATCTCAGAAAAAGAATTATCTGAGGGGGCGAAATAGTCACTATTTGTTTCGTCAAACAGGTCATCGTCCCCATTGGCGGTGACTGCATAGGCATTCATATGGACCTAGCGACCAAGATGAGATGATTGAAGCTTTTTGTTTTTTCTAAAGAGTTAGAACATGATCTTCGCACTAAAAAGGAGCCTCTATGATGGTGACCAAGTGTGTCATCCTAATGCTTACTTCCTGTATGGTGTGCTATATTACCAGTCTTATCTGTACTTACCTTTATGCGAAATCCTCAATAATTGATCAATTGGCGCTCTTCTGTTGTACGTTTCATTAAGTTACGGTGTGGTATTAGTCGTCAGGATACTGTGTATGGATCAGGCTCGATTACTTCTCTTGCTATGCAAATTGTTTGCTGTGCCTAGGATATAATACACAAACACACAGTTCAATATATATATCGAATGATTGACCTCTGCTGAAGAAGCCACGGAAAACGAATCGAAGTATCGAACAAATCTAGAAACTTAATCTAGTAAGTCCTTTCAAAGCCTGAGATTTCCAGTGTGTACTGCCGGATTCACGTCTTCGCTGCTACGTCCTCAATGTGGTCGCTACTGTTCAAAGCTCTGATGAGGTTTGTATGATACATTACCTTGTCGCGAACAGTGATGTATGTGATGCGGCTGTGTCCAACCTCGTGTCTGGTCGTGTTGTGGTTATTGTGTTGCTATGGTAACGTGTGAGACACATGTGATAGAATTCAGGAAGATCAAAACAATACATGAAAAAAAGAAACAACTCACTAAGAGCAATTACAACAACTTTTGTAATAGTAATTGCAACTCACTATACAGAGCAATTACAACTAACTATAGTAGATCAGTTACAACTTGCTATAGTAGAGCAATTGGTGGATCAACTAAACAAGATCTAAACAATTTCTATACAACCAACATCGTAAACGACGTAAAATCAGATAGCATGTCGTAATATGTATACTATTTGCTAGAGGTCATCCCACTGTAATACGTCAAACTCTCTCACGATACACAATTTCAGCAACCATTGTGGTCATCAATCCAATTCCACCACCTTTGTACTAATACAATGCCGAGAATCCGCTCGTAGCTGCAGTTCCATGCTTGCTGCCTTCCGGTATATGTAGACGGACATAATCATCATTCCATGATCTCTGAAGAGAATGTTCCTTCCGACGCTGTAATGCTGACAACAATCATAACAGTGGTGTTCTCTCTGTATCTCTCTATTTAGCCGACGTATACCCTGAATGAATATTATTTAAAAGGAATTCTTACGCAACCGATCGTACGACAGCTACTTAGAGCTCACATAGAGAATCCATGAGCCGGAGAAACAGATCTCTGATCCGAGCTAGCAATCAACTCTAGATGAATTATATCTAAAGACCGAACTAAGGAAGGAGACTCTAACTATAGTACGAGACTTCACTATAGCAAAGGAACCAACAACCAATCTCCCTTAGATATCTTACAACTGTTCCTTTGCCTCGATTCTTATCGTGATTGACGTACAGCGAGCTGCATCATTGAACCAACCCTCTGGCTCCCGGGCCTGATCGTAATACATAGAATCTGCATACCGGATCAGTATGCGGTATGAGTAAGGATGATGGATTTGACAGGTAGTACACCACCATACTAGCCTCAACATCAGAACCACCACACAATCACACTAGACGCCGCCCTAGTCGCCCCAGTTATGCACTCAAAGAAAAGAGGCACGGGAATTACAGTTTTGCAAGTAAACAGATAATATTCATATGGTTCAAGGCAGGTTTTTTGACAGATATTACCTGGTGCCCTGTTTGAATCCAATGTTCCTTAATTATCTGTACTGCGAACACATGACTCTGTAACGTCTCAAGAGGAGCCATCGCTGTCAATGGCCCTGCTTAACAATGAGCACTATTTCTTCCATGACCATGTGATGCTCTAGGTACGAACTTAGAAGGCACAAACAGGGGGCATGGAATCTTGTGTACCAAGCATTACTCATGATGCAGATTCTTGTTCAATCCCCTCTGAGCCCTTCCAAACAATCCTCAATTGTGTTTCCAAAATCTCAGAGGCTGTGGTATTGGGCCCTCTAAGTGTGTGGCACCACGGGCGTAACGTACCGCCTGGATTGCTAGTCGATGGACTCGATTGTTAGTCCGAAAGGTCTAAAAAAAAAGAAGCGGTAGGCAATTGAACAATGCAGGTTGGACTGATTCTCGATCTCTGACTAGCACATTGATTCGGAGATTGGGCACTGGTATAGGGTGATTAAAAGGCAAGGAAGAAAAGAACAAGAGAATGAAGAATAAAAAGAAACAAAAAAGAACAATAGCAGGAAAATAAAAAAATGCAACCGCAGCCGTAGAAGCAAATCAAAACATCAGTGAGGAAGCCACTGGAATCATCGGAAAAGATTCGAATAACAGTGCTAAAAAAAAGGTGTTGAGACCTTATGAGGGAATGATCCATTAATAGCACTTTCAACCTCTTAAACCCACAGTTTACAGTGCCAGTCTCAACTCAGAACTATATCCTGAAGTTCACTTAATCGTTACTTTTAGTAGTCTCTAAGACATTCACGCGCTTTTGATGCAATCAGCTGTATAAACAAAGGCCCATTTTTGCCCGAATATGTGCGGCGCACAATCTGGTCTCATTTAATTTGACGCGTCCCCGGAACTCAGCCAAAAAAAGAAATGAGGGTAGGATTCGGACCAAAATGTATACACAACATGCCAGAGTGGGAGCAGACGTAAATAGCTGGGAATTGCCGACAACCTGGATCGAGCAAGGTTAGACCAAGCGATTGAAAGGTTAAAACTTAAAACAAGGTTTGTAACTCGACACAAGACCGGTATACTAGACTAGATCTGTGACAAGGTCAAAGCATTAACTATTGTAGAAATCGACAGGGGTCCGGGGACCCAAATCTAACGTTCAGGGTCTTAGGTTCTCAGGGGAGACAGTCTGGGAGGAGACAGATACAAAGAAAGGGTTAGAAACAACAATCGATCTGATCACACGAAGCAAAAGCACGAACTGGTACTGTGGATTGAGTAAGTAGAGACAGGGATTTTGGCTCCCCACGTTGGTCCAACACTTGAGATCACTTAGTATCCGCAACAGAGCTATTCATACCCATAACCTGCGGAAACTAGTGGCTTATCAACATGAACTCTGGTTATACCTTGGGGGGTTCTCCAGGTTATGATCAAGCTGGAAATGCTCTACTTTATGACCAATATACCTACCATAATCGAGTGGCGGTAACCAATCCGGGACATAGTGACGGGGATGGTGGTGGTGGTGGTGGTGGTGATCCAATGATGCCAACCTTAAGTGATGGGTCGGAATACGATTCCGGATCATCTTATTTGGAACAACCATTCCCGGCACAATCTGTTTCAGCATTTCAAAGAAGACTGAGAGCTACACAATCTCAACCGAACATTCGACACAAGTATGCATTTCAATCAATTCCAATGTATCGGGAATCGACACAACCCCAACCGATGCCTCAGAATCATCCTCACTCTCAGTCACCATCTCAGGCACAAGCCCATCGGCCACCACGACCTTCTGTGCCTCAAAATCCTCAGATGATAACTCCAATTCCTACTCATGATGATATCACATACGCCTATGCATTTTCAGACACACCTCAAGGAGACTTGGCTACGGTACAAGCTCAAGCCCATGCTCAACAAGCGCATCGGGCACATATCCAGGCACAGGCTCAAGCACGAGCTTACGGGGGACGTCAATTAATGTCTCGACAGATGAATCCTGCTGAGATGACCAATTCGATACATCACCAGACATCATTCTCTAATAATTATGATCATGTTGATCTTTGGTCCGATGTTCCACTCCAACAACAATTCTATCCTGAATCATATGGACTTACTTCTCAAGGTATGGATTTCACAGTGTCAGCACCGACTCCTCTACAAACTTTGGATGCAGGACTCGCGACACCTGCGACCGGCTATTCAACTCCCCAAATTGTCCCTCAACAGAAGTTTGCATCGAGCACGGGAGCTGCAGCAGCCTCGTCAGTATTAAGTCAAGCCGAAAGCATTCCACAGAGTCAGGGGCGACTTGGATTGGCCATTCGTCAATTACGACCTCAAAAGTCAGCAATCGGGCTTACCACCATGTCAAAATCATATAAAGATGGGGTCAGAATGGCTCGCTCTAGAACCACTGGTACTTCAGCTCCTCTAGATGATTTACCTCCACCCAAAGCCCCGAGGACTCAACCTCAGCCTTTGACCTTTGTTAATATGGGCGCGACTATTCGCAAGCAGGCATCCATGGGCTTCGAAAAGGGAAGAATTGGCAAGAAGAAGTCCAAGAGTAAGCTGAAAGAACGAAAGTCAGTCGATGGAATCCGAAGTCGCGCAGCAGCCGCTGACTCAGATTCGGTTCTTCTCAAGCAGAAATACTCTGAAATGTTGGGAGGGGCCAATGATACCACTTCTTCACAGTCGATATCTCCAGAGGAGTCTCATGATTCTCGGTACCACCAGTCATCACAGACATTGGTACAACCATCTCTCAAGCATTCTCAATCCACTAGTGCGTTCAACACTCCTAAGAGAATAAATGACTCTCAGTTACAGAGCTCGCCGACTACGATCCCAATGAAATCGACCGAGCCAGTAAACAGGACTTTCGCTATCGATAACGAGACATCCTATTCACATGACTTACATATTCATTCCCCCACCCCAGCATCTAAAGGAGGAGGTAGTTCCATGTTGATTTCACAAGGTTCTGCCACTAGTCCAGCAAAGGGTCTGTTCAGAAGTGGCACGCAGTCAATTCGTCCCTCGTCAACTTCTCCAGGTTTTGATGATGGCCATCCTGACCACAGACCTCCTGTGCCAAGGAACATTGGATTCGATGATCACTATAATACTCATGATCCGGCTCTTGTACCGCCTAGTAGCACCACGAATGAACATCCAACTGAACGAAGACAGAGTCATGCCCAGAGTTTAAAGTCTCCAATTTCCACTCTTGATACTCCAGCATCCTCGGACTTTTTGTCCCGAGATATCAGAGATGAGATTCAAACCGTAGGAGAGATCTCGGAGCACCGGTTAGACGTGCCTCCTATGATTGATGGCTATGATTCACGTCCAGATTCTAGAAATCAATACGATCAATTGTTTGATCTGTCTGATATTGGCGTTCCTCAGAGTCCGGCGGGATTATGGGATGATTTTGTTAGTTATGAGAAGCACAGTTGGAATGATGAACTTCATAGGGTCGCCTAATGGGCATATATATACGTTATAGATATTTATTTATTTGCATAACGACATACGATATCTATACTCAATCTATATTGAAACTATCTTATCTTACTACTCCACCTCTCCAGTTGACAATCCCAAACCCCCAGTTTACACTTTCCAAACCCCCAGTTTACACTTTCCAAACCCCCAGTTTACACTTTCCAAACCCCCAGTTTACACTTTCCAAACCCCCAGTTTACACTTTCCAAACCCCCAGTTTACACTTTCCAAACCCCCAGTTTACAATCCCTAAACCCCCAGTTTACACCCCCTGAACCCCCAACTCGGTTCTCT
>PPJN03000004.1:375421-513638 GCA_003705795.3 Blastobotrys americanus | reverse complement strand
ATCTCATCGGAAAGTCGAGAAGGAATGAAGGAAGCTTATACTGTCGTAAGAGTATAGACGAGAGAGGATAGACGTTTGATACAATGGATCTCACGTTTTGGCTCATTCTTTTCTTAGGCCTTATTTATGTGGCCATTCCGATTTTCCTTGTATTGGTCAAGCCGCCAAAGGTCACTCAAGAAGATCTTTATCGCCGGAAACGAGCGCTAGTGTTAGTATTAGGGGATCTTGATCGGTCGCCGCGAATGAATTATCACGCATTGAGTTTGGCAAAAGGAGGATTAGATGTGTGGCTATGTGGCTATGTGAACCAGTCAACCACAGTTACCAATGGAAGCCGAGGAAAAGGACAAGAAGGAACTGGAACCGTCTGTTCACATGAAAGAATCACGGTTGTACCTTTTCCGCAAGTTGCCCGAACTCCAGGAGTCCCATGGATAATATTTGCAGTGGTCAAGGTAATTAAACAGCACTGGTATCTGATGCAGATGCTTAGAAAGCGACGCAACTTCTACGACTTTATCATTGTTCAGAATCCTCCGTCAATTCCCACTCTGGCAATTGTTCAGATCTTTGTATTATTTGTATCCGTCAAATCATTGTTAGTGATCGATTGGCATAACTTGGGTTTCTCTATTCTTGGACTCAAACTGGGACAGAAACATCCATTTGTTTTGTTCCACAAGTATTATGAAATGTTTTTTGGTCGGCGAGCGTTTATTCATCTTACTGTGACAGTGGGCTTGGCAACTTATCTACAGGATAATTTCCATATGAACGGGAGACGGATATTACCTCTCCATGATCGTCCTGGACCGCAATTCCATCCATTGTCTTCTACTGAGAGAGCTCAAGTGATAAAAAAGTATTCGGACGGTATATTTAAGGACTTCAGTGGCCACGAGAATGAAAAGGTTATCGTCACTGCCACCTCATATACCCCAGATGAAGACCTTTATGTCTTGGTTGATGCTCTCAAGGCTTATAGCCACGCGAACAAAGATCGCAACGGACCAAAGCTCCTGGTAATTATCACCGGTAAGGGCCCAATGCTTGAGGAGATGAAGAGCGTGTTTTCTGGACTAGCTCTACCAGACGTCACCATTCGGACAGCTTGGATTTCGACTGAGGACTATCCAAAAGTTCTAGGCTCAGCGGATCTTGGAGTATCTTTACATCAATCTTCTTCTGGTTGGGATCTGCCCATGAAAGCACTTGACATGTTTGGATGTGGGATTCCTGTCGTATCCGTAGACTTTCCCGCCCTCCCCGAATTGGTTAAGGATGGCGTTAATGGATTAGTAGTGAAATCGGCAGCAGAGATGGCTAAAGCGTTTCTTGAACTATTCCCTGAATCAAGTTCAAAATCATTAAACAAAACAGCAGAATCCAAATATAACATCGTCAAAAACGGAGCATTGAAAGAGTCAGAGCATACTTGGGATCATAACTGGGATAAGAAAGTCGGTCCTTTATTTTCTATAGGAGAGTATGAAAGGAAGCGGACTGAGGATGAGGAGGATGGAGACGACCACAAATAATGAATACCTATACGAGGACTAGTCTCTTCGAGAAACCAGAAAAATGGGCTCTTACCCTAACATTGTTTAGTCATTGAGATGCTTATTTGGTTTATATGACAAGAAAAACAACAAAACTCAGTGCCATTAAACAACGTATGTCTCCATAAAGCTGTAAATGTTGGCTCCAGAACGTCGATGGTGCTGACATCTATAATTGATCGAGTCTAGCATTTGTGATGGCCCACAGGCGATGACAGCCAGACTTTTACCACTGTCAGATGGAATCTCATTGTCAACGAGTTCGAGCATGCTGGGCTTTCCAAACCCTGGACCAGGGTTCCTAGTGACAAAGACCTGAAGGTCAACATCGAGATTTTTTGCTAAGGACTCTAAAGTATCCAACTCTTCTTGATACCATTTTCGGTGTGACTGAGTCCGGCATATCCACGTGAACGAGACACGAGCTCGAATGGGCCTACCGATGTAATCCTTACTAGAGTTTCGATCATGGATGGTTTGGAGAAGATTAACCGCCAGAGGGAATGTAAATGAACCACCGGTGCCTCCAGATATGAATGAGACACAGTCAAATGTGATGAGTGGCTGAAGTCGAGCTCCGTAGGGGCCGTGAATGTTCACTGGCAGCTCAATCTTCTCTTGGCTTGCATTCTCCGACTCTAACTCCATTACCTTATTATACAACGCCTTTGTGAACCCATTTTGTTTTCTGATTACCATCTTTATCTCTCCGGTCGATGCAACTGATGATACAGTAAACGGATGCCATTGGATCTTCTTAACCTTTCCGACACGAAGATAAAAATGCTGACCAGGTTTCCAAGTACCCCATGAAAATGACGGTGACCACTTTATCCAGGGTATCCTAGGAAACGAAAAGTTTTTTTTCTCCATTGGGACCTCGACGATTACTGCATCCTCAACTATGTACATTCGAGCTTTGCATTTGGTAGGAGAAACGTATCTGTTCATGATTGTTCGGCCCATGAGCGCAGACATTCTGTCTAACACTATAATATGAACTGCAAGAATGATGTGACCCTTTGATGGACCCAAGCTGTGGAAAAAGATCATTAGTAAACCTAATCCAGAAGCGAACCCATGGTTGAATAAGAAGAATTCATACGACCACCGACGCATGAATCTCACCGATGCCCAGGTAGTAATCGTCATACAGGAGAACCCAATCATCCCAAATATCTGTGGAGGAATTGTGAGCATTTCAGGGAAATTGAGACGAGTCCAATACGTAATTGTCAAGCAGAAATGCGTCACAAACATGCACCAGATACACCTTCCCATCCACCTGTGCAATAAATTAAGCTTGTCTGGAGCTATTCCTGACAACCATGCAAGGACGTCATTCTTGGTAATGGTGATAAATAGCAATGGCAGATTTGCGGTCGCCATCTTGCCCACTCTCTTTCCTACAATGTAGTACCTTGGTTCGTAGTCGATTTGTTCAGTGCCCACATAACAAAGGCGTATGTTGACGACGATGTATATCGCTAGCATCATCAACAGACTTGGCTGGAAATACAGGACCTTAGAGGTTCCAAATACTGGCAACTTGAAACAGCTGTTACAATTGTTCCATAGTCCCAAAAATCGAAAATATAAGTGTCCAGTACTACGGAGCCGGAACTGCCTCTGTAGCCAGTTGAATACTAAGGCATATAAAAGCCAGACGCAGATTCCGATCCCAAAAAGCGACCAAGCATATTTATTGTTAAGTTCAGTCTCAATAAAGAACTGTTCATTGAAGGGAGCGACCATTGGAACTAATGGTATAAAGCGAAGAAGAACCTTACGGAAAGTCACAGGAATCAAAGAGGGGCAGTACTGGCATTAAAAGAGATAGCTCCGTTAACTTGCTCACAGCATTAATGCACCCGCATAGATGCCTGCATAGAGTGAGAAGCACCAGCCATTGGCTCTCCATGGTCGTTGACGCATAGATGCATTTATGTCCGGATTCGTATTTATCTGATAATTCTGCGGCCCAAATATTATCAGATTGAAGGCTGCAGAATCACCCGAGACAACGGATTTGCGGAGCTGCACAATCCTATACGTTCTAGGCCAAGGTCCTTTGATCAGTATAAAGGCGAGCTAACGGTGAAGTGCTTGCGTCGTCGAAGTACGATTTTTTAGTGTAGGTGAGTTTTCAAGTTAAGACTCGGGTTCAAAAAATAAACAATGATCAGGATTTTAGCTCTCCTCTTCTGGCTCACGACAGCGTCCGCAAACTGGGATACTTACCCACACGTCCCCCAGACTGCTTCGATTAATGGATTCGCCGACCCAATCTATTCTAAACTTCCGAAATGTGCTCAATCCTGCGTGGGGTTCAATACCGGAAATACTCCATGTCCGTACTGGGATACAGGATGTCTATGCGTTATGCCCCAGTGGTCTGGCTATGTTGCACAATGCATGGTCAAGAGCTGTACCGAGGATTCCGACCTTCAGCGAGCTACAAGCTTAGCATATTCTTTGTGTAGTTCCGTCGGGGCAAACATGTGGGCCATGCCTCAGTCAATTTCTACTGAGCTGACAGCTCATGTTCATGCTGTGGTAACTGCTTCTCGAAGTTCTGAAGCTTCTCAAGCTTCTCAAACATCTCAGAGTTCGCCAAGCTCGCCAAGGTCTGAAAGTTCTCGAAGTTCTAGCTCCTTGAAGGCTAAGAGCTCCGTCCCGTCTCGCACAGCCATGAAGACTTCACACAATGCTACAACCGCCAAGACGGGTGGAGCACCCCGGAACACGGAAGTGTCTCCGTTCCTGTGGTCGCTCTTACTGGCGTCAGTTGCATCAACTGTCGTTTTCGGAACAATCGTATAACTGCAAGTATACTCACTCAATTGAGATCTATAGTAACATAGACCAAATATAACCTGATTGTTACGTGAGATCCTTGCCACTGTGACCGTAAATGTAAGCGGTACACACAGACTGAGTGCATTTAAGTGCAGCTAGTTGGAGATCGCCCACTCTCTATCACATTTAGAGCGGCATATACGAATAAATGCGTAAATCCCCCGCAATTTTGAACCCTTTAATCGTATCAACCTTGACAGTGCAAAGTGCCTAAACAGTTGGTAGACAGCGGATAAACTCATAAAATTGTTCAGAACAGAGTAAAGAATCAGATCAAACCAAAAAGGATCCGAATCGATCACTATTCATGGTTAACAGACACCCATCAATTTTACTCAGGAGTTTTACCGATTCGTGTTTTGCAGCTACTGCGGCGTCAACGGCGTCATGCATGAAAAATTGCCTGATTGAGAATTTATCAGATTATCTTGGCGCGATGCCCACTCGGTAACAAATTCCGGTTTTAATAAATAACCAATGAACACATAGAAGGGAATCTGATATCCTCGATTAGGAAATATAGTCCACAAAGCGGGTTAGTGAAGTAGAGAAAGCATACTGCAATGCACAGTTTCAAACCAACAAAGCCTGGTCAATACTGAGAGGGGGTTGGCTACGGATTGCGTCTGACTAAACTTGACTCTCTATCCCCAATTGAGTTCTGAGCGGGTGACGCTCAAGCATAAATTGAGCATGCTGCCCTCACCAAAGGTTCAACAATACAGAGAAAAAACTGATCATTCATACAATCGTTTCCAGATAAAAATCAGTCGCTTTTGAAGCTACCTAACAATGCTCCACAAATCTGTACTATCCGCCACCTTTATGGCCTCTTTGGCTTCAGTTGTTGTGGGTCAGAACTATGATACCTACCCCTCAGTCGCACAAACTGCTACTATTAATGGATTTGCCGACCCAATCTATAGTGCTTCACCTCAATGTGCTCAGGAGTGCTTAGAGGAGAACAAGTCAACTGGTAGCACTCCCTGTCCTTACTGGGATACTGGGTGTTTATGTCTGATGTCTCAGTTTGATGGCCCAATTGCTGAATGTGTCGCGTCCAAATGTACTGGAAGTGATGTAGGAAAGTTCACCAGTCTTGCTACTTCTCAGTGCTCAAAGGTAGGCGTCAACTCTCCTTTCTGGTATATTCCTTCCTCCGACAGCGCCTTGTTGGCTAAAGCAGCTGCCGCGACTCCTACCAGCTCTGCAGCAGCTAGTTCTAAATCATCAGCTCAGGCTACTGCGACTGGTAAAGTTACATCTGCAGCAGAAACAAGTTCAGCAGCTGAGTCCAAATCTGTACCGTCTACTGGAGGCTCTGGCAGTTCAAAGCAGGCATCTGCCTCTGGAACTTCAAAGGCCAGCATTACTTCCCAGCCAGAGTCCTCAGCCACTTCTGCAGTTGAATCATCTGCCGCGTCTTCAGTTGTATCTTCAGCTGTGTCTTCGGTTGAATCTTCTGCTGCGCAAATGAACTCCAGTGGTGCAGCCTCCGGTTCAGTAGTGCCTTCGGAGACATCTCAATCCACTGTTCCCAAGTCAAGTGCTGGAGTGAGCCAACAGTCTAATACCACCCTGGCATCATCGACGACAGTTGCTCAGACTAACGAGGGTGCAGTTGCTGGTCTATCTGGTTTGGCTATTCTCGTGGCCGGTGCTTTCTACTTCAATCTTTTGGTTTAAGGTTTCCTCAGTTCACAATGGAGCAATGGCCAAGCCTCAACGTCTTAGAATGCAATAGACAAAAAATCTTTCTCTTCAACAATACAGGGTCACGACCAACTGTATACTTTTTAATTGATTTCCATAGCTCGAAATAATTTCATAATTTAACTTTCACAAACATTAATCGCTTTTGAACAGGATGCATTGTTTAATCCAGACAATTTACAATAACAGTTCTCTAGTACCCAGCCGAGATAGCAATCGCTGCTGTGATTTCTCAGTGCCAATCTCATGAATTGGAAGCATCAGTAGTGAAGACTGCACGATCATCGCCGATCTGAATCCGGAATCTACTTTCTTGACTTATCGGCTTGTCGAGCAGCAAGCCCATATGCCACCACCTCGCTTTCCTGGTTCGTCACGCTGTCGATCAATCCAACATTGGACTGCCTCAAAGTATTGTCCTCGTCATGATCAAACCCTGAGGTGGTAGGGCCCACATATTCAATAAACTTCCTCACGTTTTCGAATAGAGTTGAAGAGCAACTGCATTAGTCTGGTAGGTAGTCCTGTTTGCTGGAAGTAGCTACTGTTGCACCATGCCTACACCTAAGTGGCTGCACGTTGGAAATAACCAAACCACCTCTCGACATTCCTGTCCGCAATGTTGATGAGACTTCCCAGTTTATCGACACCGTTCCTAGTTTACCGGCGCGCCGCTCCCAATTTACCGACACCGATCCTAGTTTACCGACACCGATCTTAGTTTACCGACACCGCTCCTAGTTTACCGACGCCGCCCCCAGATTACAGATACCCTCCACTCCCCCAGTTAACCAACCGTTTCGAACCTTTTTTTTGGGGCCCTTTGCTTGTTTCTTTCAATTATCCTACTACAGGGTTCATATTCAACGTTTTCCCCACGTAACTGAGTCCAAAAGAATATGGGAAGTTAGTGATCTTGCCAGACTTGATAAGACGCAGCGGAATCAAGGACGGTGAAAATGGATTCTAGGAGATCAGAATCGTTGAATTCAAAGACGTTGAGGTAATTCAACTGTTACCATCTATATGATATTTGTCGCCTATTTCCATTCAGTATTTAGCTTGAGTACATACTATTGACTGATATGGCCAGCTTCTTTCCCACTGTCCCACTGAACCATGTCCACTCTTGCTGTATTATCTCTCAGATATTCCAGCAGCCTGATTATCCCCTAGTATGCCCCGCGTACTCCTATTTCTTACATTCCTATCTTATCATCCTAACACCAGATCGTCTATGCAACAGTCTGAGTTAAGGCATGATCTTATGATGCGGCAAGTTTGAAACTTCGTAACCATCATCGAACAAGCAACGACGTGCCATGCAAAAGTACGAATCAATCCTGCCACTGCACCTCTGCACCAAGCTAAGCCAAAGCTCAGAGGTTTGGTGTAGGTGATGCACCAACTACAGTATGCGGTCAATGCAATTGCCGACAAGCAGCGTGGGTGGGGTCCTTGTAGCTTCGGTTTTTGACGTATAGTGATATGACCATGAAGAGTTCAGGAGACTAGGGAAAAACATGTAGGGTAAAAAGCCGACTTTTTCATTTCATTTCCCCGAATTGCTGTAGGTTAAAAAGCCGGACATTTTCCCGAGCTGGTGGCTTTATGGTTCAGGGACAGTAAATAAAGAAAATACAAAGGTGAGAACACTGTTCATGATCTTTCAATGTACATGTCAATAAAATGTATCAAATAGTATTGTGTGCACCGAAAGGCATGTCGATACTGTCATGCTTGCGCTGTTGGGTTTATGTTGCTGCTAATGTCCAAGCCTGTCGCTGAGTATGCTACCGCTGTCAGCCTAGCTGCACTTGATACTTGATCATCGACGCGCCAGTTGCGGATCCAAGCTGATGGATGAAACAGCGCAAGAAGACAAATCCGACCACTTGGTTTTGACAGCTTCACAATCCACAGCTTCTTTTGTTCTTTTTTTCTTCTTCTAGGTTTTGAATAATTCTGGAAGCACCGTAGTCACTTAGCTGAGAGGAACGGGGGCCAATCCCATAATTGGGCGAACTTGCAGCTTACTGAATCCTCAACCCTGTTAATGACAGGATGACAGGTGCAGGCACAGGTCAATGTGTCGTGCGGTTTCTTGCCACAAACACTACATTAACGTACGTCTATAAAAACCTGGCTGGCATTTGTTGTGTAGTGTAAAGCTCAGCTGTAGATCAAAGAGCACGATGGGTTGTCTGACGGAGGAATAATTATTTACAAACTTGTATGCTCAAAGCCCGAACTCTATTTAGGAGAGGTAACGGGGCCACAATCACAACTACCAAAAAAACAACAACCCAACTGGAAACACCCCTTAGATCACAACGTAGGCTGTGGGATTGCTTTTACTGCCACATCCTTTCTCTTCTTGAAATATTGGCTTGCCATTGGCCACCCTGTCTGTTGGTTCAAATCTGCTGCTGCTCTCGTCTTCACTCTGAGCTGTCTTCCCGTGGTCGTGGTCCCTGCACATAACCAAACTGAGTTCCTTGCATCAACAGTTGGTTCCCCAATAAGCAGAGATCTTCTAGTTTGTGACTGGATGACACTGCACAACGGTTTGACAGCGAGGAGGAATGACAACTGGCCGGTTATCTCTAGACCAAACCTACATTGAAGAAAAGCGTTTACCTCAATGTGGGAACTACCAGTACACATCATTCCATCTACTGACAGTTCAGGCAATACCGTAACGGTGAAAGTTCCAGCTGGTTGACGGATTCGTCCACTACCAGGGGAGGGGGTGTTTTAGAAGTGGGTTTTAGGGGGAAAGGGGCTCCATTGTGTCTGTCCTAATCCTGATTGGATTTACCGCTTCGAGGTTTGAACCACCTGTTTCATTTGGACTTGGAATATCCCTAATGGATTGGTGTATCGCCACGGATTGGTGGTTTCAGACTGTTTCGGATTGTCAACTCAATTGGCTATATAAAAACCACTGATATCCCCACAATCATCTCCCTTGGTTTGTTGTTTGGTTCTCAGGTTCTTTAGTATCATTGAATTGCTTTGAATTCGTTTGATTGTATCAAGCTACGTGTTGCTTTGTATCTTTGGGGGAAATTATCTTGGGTATTTCAGGTACCTTGTCATCACTTCGTGGCTCCCGATCATTCTCTCCTTATCTTTTTGGAACCTTGGCTCAATTGATCCAACCACCATATCCCAACGGCCCCGTCTTGTAGCGGTACCCCAGATTTATTTTTATTTATGCCTAATAGTATGCAGTGGATCGGGAACTCAGTAAAGGGGTGTGCGGAAGATTGTCTGAATTTGCAAACTGATGATTGATTAATCGTACTAACAAAGAATAGAGTATCTACTTACCAGTCATCTTCGAACTGTAGGCATTGTTGATCGAGCTGCCAAGGATCCGTTTGTGTATCGTAATTCCAACGGTAAGGTTTGTTGACATAGGTATTGTGGTGATTGTTATTGGATGAAGGGACTAACGTTAGGTCTTTATGAGTGCCGAGTATGCTGTGTACTTCTGGGTACTGAAAAACGATACTTAGAGCATAAAATGACCCCTAGGCATCGTCATTTTGCCAATCGAGTATGATAGATATGGACGATTGGAGGGAGAAGTACTCTCCCTTGTATATTTACATTGTTACTGGGGGCTGATTCACGCTCGGCTCAGTTATAGACAGTAACGTTGACATGATGATTCTTTTTTTTGTACGCATAACCATCATACCTGCATATTGTATAACATCAACCCTTGCTTAGCAGAGCTTATATTATTACTGTTCAAATGTTATATAAATTTGAAGGAACAGTAGTTGACATTGCTATATCTCTTAACTATCAGCCCCGATATCATGGCTGGCCATGATGGATCTCAAGTTTGTTGTCGTCTTTCATCTTTCCATAATGGTCTTCGACCCAAAACTGAAACGCATCTATCTTGTACTCTTCAATGAAGGTATGATCAGGTATATCTTCCCATTGTCGAGTATCTACACCCAATACAGAAGCCGTCAGTAATGTCCAGCACCGGGCAACATCTCCATGGTGGTACCCTCCGCCTCCCAACAGCAAGGTAGGAAGATTCCAATCGATGATTTTAGACACACAGAATTCGATCCCTCGAAAGCTAAGATTCCACTCACGGTGTCGATCTCGGGTCAACCCATCCACTCCGCAAGTCACTACGACTGCCGCAGGATCGAACGATTGTTTTGCTGACTGGATTTGAGCCATGAAGATATGCTGGAGACCTTTATCCGATAGCCCTCGCTCAGTAGGAATATTGATAGTATAGCCAGTCCCTAAGCCCTTGCCGCTATCGTGACTTGCACCAGTACCGGGGAAAAATCCTGGATCATACCTGTGAATGGACACCGTAAGTACCTTTTTAGATGAAGAGAATGCAGCCTCTACTCCATCGCCATGATGCAAATCCAAATCAATGTACATCACTCGATCATACTTTGTTCTGAGCCTCTGGATTCCCAGTACAATGTCATTGACATAGCAGAAACCAGAGCTTGAGCCTCTCTTAGCATGATGACGTCCTCCGGTCCAATTTATAGCGACAGGAGCAGCTTTAGTCTCCGGAGAAGATGTACCTATTAACTGAGTATTATCAATATCAATATCATGCTCAATCAAGTAATCGGCACAAGCCACAGTCGCTCCTGAAATGAGTCTGACATAATCCCACAGCCCAGTAAATACTGGACAGTCGAATTCAAGACCATATTTAGTTCGTTTAGATTCTCGTTCTTCTGCTTCTGGTATCATGAGCCTCTCAGTTTTACTAAGATGACGATAATATCCTCTGTCGAGTTCAATTCCATAATCTTGTTCGTCGTCTGATTCTAGTTCATTGGCGTTTGCCGATTCGGCCTTCTGAAGAAACTCCACATACTCCGGCTTATGATATCGACTCAATTCTTTCGAACTTAGACTTCTCGGTTCTATTAAATCATATAATTGATCCAATTCAAATGCACTAACCAGTTCTTGAACTCTGCTCGCTCGGCCTTCGTTCGCAGGCAACAAGTCTGCAACTTGTATTAGCTTTGGACTATAACAGTACCCGACCAATCTATGACTAGCTCTAGATTTATTAGTGAGAGCTTCTTCAGATATGAGTCCGCTGTGAGAATCACCATGGTCAGTATTTCCAGTTGACTCATCAGGATGGTCCTCTGACTGACTTTGTGTCATGATTTGAACTCCATATGACTCAATCGAACCATAATATTGGTGTTTGGTTGGTTTACTAACTGTACATCACGATAGATTTATGGCCGCTACGCGTTTTGGATATCACGGAGCCACAGCCGCACTATGCTTAGCTTCCTCCCTCAAAAGCTCTGAAGATACTTGGAAAAGCCGAAGCCAAGTTACGACTAAGGAGTTAGAATCTAACAGAAAAGGAGACGATGGGAGCTACAGTGTAAGTAAGAATGTACAATTAAAGGTTTTTGTTCGTGCTATGTTATAAGAATAGTCCGATTAGATGGGAGCATTGCAATGTGATTTTACCGAAAAATCCGAGCATTGCAATATGATTTTACCGAAAAATGCGAGTATTGTTATATGATTTTACCGAAACATAGTGTTTGATGAGTTTCTATGCCTAAAGGGTACTAACCATAGGGTTATATTTGAACCAAATGCCAATTTGACTAAGATTCAAAGCTTACATGATCAGATATCTAATACAACATCATCATCGCTTGGCAAATGGTCGTTTGAGTATAAGCTTCTCCGAGAGAATCCAGCTTCATCAAATGGTATGCCCTCAGCTCCAACTTCTAACACCGGTACCCCTGGCCCTACGTCTTCATCATTTTTATTTACAATCTCATTCTCACAATTTCCTGGTGAACTGTTCTGCCTGAACAACGGCCAAGGTGTCATTACTCGTGGAGATTTCGATTCAATGCTTACGACCAAGCTTCAGAGCTTATGGCTTCCACGCCAGACAATTAGAGCCGAAGGGAATGCTTACGAATTAGACTCAGGAGAGTTTGTTGTACGAACAGCAAATTTATTTCTTCAAGGCTCATTTAGAGGACTTGTCATTCAGGTGGAATATACAAAGGCTAGTGATGATGGTTCTGCTGCTGAAATCATCACTAAAATCAACAATGCAGTCAAGAATTATGAGATGGAATATACGAAGGATACGGTAGCTCATTCCAAAATGGATTCGGCGTGGCAGATAGTAGAAGCAATTAGCAAATGAGTTGTGATTCTGCATAGGCTGCTATCCTAACAATTGCTACTCACGATCAAACGAGGTAGACAACAAGAAAGGAGAATACAGACCCTGCTGCTAGACCAAGCGATAGTGCTAAGGTCATGAACCCACCTGTGGCTTCTTTCTCATTTTCTTCGACATAATCTTGAGCCACCATCATCCCGCTACTGCCTAGATGACCGTTGGTGATACCAAATGTGAATTGCAGTAACAGGTATAGCAAATCAGACTTGATGATTCCCTTAGAGAACAGAAAGAAGATTGGCACCATGAGGAAACGTACACAGCTGTACGTAATTAAAGGTGTTGGTAACCTAATAACCAATTGTGAATACCCACACAGTACTCGGCCTACAAGATCACCAACATTCCAGAATAGGTATACCAATGGCACATAAAGATTCTTTCGAATCCCAGCATTTGAGGGCACAGTGTTGGCAAAGATGGGGTAGATTAAGGTAACAGCAAAAGTCAAAAAGACAGCAGCAGATGGAGCAAACAACTTACGACAGAGCAATGTGAGCGGAATGTAAGAATGATGCCGCTCACTTTCGGTAATTTGATCATCCTCATAGTCGTTGATTGTATCGACACTCGGAATAGCCCCTACGCCGTTGTCACTGACTTGAGCTTGATTGGATTCGATAGCCTGGGCAAGCTGATTGCCGTGTCTAGAAGAATGAACTACAATATGAAATAAGCCAAATGCAAGTCCAGACACTGCGCTTGCAACCAGGAAGTAGGCTGCTGATGCAATTGCTCCGATTGTCCCAGCACTCGCTAGCGCTGAGATGAACGAAATAGACGCCGGCAGTACTCCAGCTACTGCTTGACCTACCATAATTGCCTGGGTGTATACAGGCCCGATCGTGTTCACCACTGCAAACGAGCCATTCTGAGCAAATGCTACTCCAATCGATGAAAGCGATACACATAGCAGGATAAATATGAAATATAACACTTTAGATCCCATGTTGAACAAACATGATGCCGCCATAATAATGAACACTGAGAGGATAGCCAGCTCTCCAATATACACACGATCCCGATAATTGGCATGTCGCTGCAGTTCAGCCAAAATCAATGTAAATGTAGTAGCAAACACCGTAGATGTGGTCATAATTGCACTTGATAGATTTGCTTGCATCCATTGGTGACCGTCAAATCTTGAATCAAAATATGCAGTCGCGGCTAAAAAGCAGTTCCAGGGCCAAAGATATGACACTCCAATAACCACAAAGGTCACATATTCTAACCTGTTGACTCGATGCTTGACATGTAATTTAAGGAGAACTTCATCTTCATCTTGAGAACCAGCTCCTTCACTTATCCTAGAGCCACCATTAGTTTCGTCCTGCCTGGATCTTGTAGCAGTTGTAGCAGTGGTACCTTCACCTCCTTCTCGCCCAAGCAGACTCTGAGCCTCGAGCTCAGATGGAGAGGCCATACACCTTTTTTACACGTCTACACACCGAAATGCCTGTGCAGAGTTAGTTCATAGACCCTTGATAGTTCGGTTTCCAAGCCACTACTACCTTGGTCTATTGATATTGCTGTAGATGTTTTTTTGACCAATCCTGTCCGAGGTTATTGGGGTTAATCAAGGAGAACAAACCCTAACCCTATCAATTGCTTAGAGAGCTCAGTATTAGCAAAAAAGACAAGGACAAGGTTGAAGAATTTGGAGGGAATTGAACAACAGTTAAGCAGAAATGACAAGAATACATAGGTGATGACTAGAGATGTGGAAGTGATGACTGCTCAGGAGCTATGAAGGGATAGGGGTCATAGTATGGCTACTAGTGACAAGAGGTGTGTATTAAGACTGAACAAGTCCATATAGCAAGCTTAAGAATAGTGTGTAGATGGCGAGCTCATGCAATATATTTTAGACAGATTCGAGATTATGAATACTGTGTGGCCAGATTCGAACTCATGCAAATGAAATAGACAGACGCGAGCTTTCGAAACTGTAGCAATATGGCTGTTATGCAGTATTAGACCCCATATTAAGAATTGTTTATATGGATGGCGTAAACTATGGCACCAACTCTCAAATAGCATTCATAGACCAGTACCAAGCACTGAAATTATGGAATCCCAGAACTAGAATTATGCCAATTGCCATAACACAAGTTTCATGTTCTCAATATAGTGTTCGCTTACATAAAACAATTTAGACTTTGCCGATTGCATATAGTTTCATTTCCCTCGGACAATGTCTCACTGATTACCCTAAAGCGTCCAGAACGGCTTGAACTTCGGATCTAGCCGTAGGACTCGATCTCTACCATTCAATGCCTCGATTGTAAACAAGACGAGGGTTCAATTGTAGGCTTCGAACTGTTCCAATTTTACTAGCCATTGCATCCAGATGCTGAATTTCAAATGCTTCAGATCAGCTCTTCAGTTGTATCAGATCTCGTGGAATCCTTTCTTTGCCTACCAGTAGGCTATCTCGGGGCAGCCAGAGACAGCAAACAGAGCAAATAGAGGAATAGGGGAATCAGAAACAACAGAGACGACAGAGACGACAGAGACGACAGAGACGACAGAGACAACAGAGACGACAGAGACGACAGACAACAGAGACAACAGACAACATAGACAACATAGACAACATAGACAACACAGATAACATAGAAAATTAAAGGCAACACTGCCAACTCATGAACTAATCAGGGTTGATACTACTTTATATTCCCCCATTGAATCGGCTCTTCCTTGAAATAATCAACCAGGTACACATTGTGTTATTGAAGTATCTCAATCTAAAGGGTATAAGTAAAATGATAGCCAGGGTAATGATCATAAATCTTCAAACTCCATTTAATTATTGACCCCTGAGCTTTCCCAAAATCAGGAGAACAATACTTAAAACCTTGCCTTCCCAGGCCACAAATTTTGGGGCTGTTTCCGACCTTTGTTCAGATGCAACTAGTGAGCTGAAGTGGCAAATTTCCCCCTGATTAATTCCCTCAACCCGTGGAACCATTTCGTATGTATCCTTGCTTAACCACTTCTCACAAGGGTTCGGAATGTTCAACCGTTTCCGTCCTACTAACCCCCACACTTCTCAACCTCCGCAGTCGCAAGTCTCGGAACACTTGTACTACCCGTTATCCGAGTTTACAAATATTGTGATATGCAAGTATGACCAGGTCTTGTTTTGGAGGCTTAGAGGCTGAGTAGATGTGGGCGCAAACGAAGGCAGGAGAATGAACAAAACTAGGAAGGTCCAGCATTCTGGTGTGCCACCTTTTAATATCTGAACCCTCACTCATCAATCTTCTCTTTCCTGATTGTCGGAACGGATGTAAAGACGCACCCTTAAACAGCCTTCTTTTTTTTTTGTTTTTTTCTGAAGGGCGGCGCGATTCGCCGCACCTCATTCTTCACCAAATTTCACCAAATATGAGTAGTTATGAGTAGGCTAACAGAAACGACTGGGCCAACAGAAGCCGCCTCCGATTATGGGAACTTGTAGTATGTAGTTGAGTTCAATAGCCATTACAATTGGGATCTTTAACTGACTATTCACAAGTTGACACATGAGAGAAGCTATGGCCATTCGTTGCCCTTAGCATCTGAAGCTTAAGCTATTGTGGCTACCAATTTGCATTCCTTATTAGATCCTGAATACGATATGCAGGTGGGTGCTTTTCAGGTCGTCGATTCGGAAGTGGGCCTGTTTAGATGCAGTTTACCGAACAGATCTGATCGAGTGGATACTTGAAAGGGTACAGTTTTGGCGGGGCACCCAAGGGAGTCGGATGAAATGTAAGATCCGAAACGATGGAGTCTAAAAGATGCGAAGGTGATAACGTAGATCCACAATAGAGTGGCGAAAGATATATAAGAGTTGAGTGATCCACATCTCGATCAATCAGATCATCTGTCAACTTTGATTCGATACTCATAGGCTGGGACCCGTGGAATAACCATCTTTTAAAAGGTTGAGCTCAGAGTGGTTTGTGTAGAACACACTTTGGCTGTTTGTTTCTTACAGATCCCATTTTTTTTAGCGGGGGTTTGCCTATATTTTTATCGTTCAATATTTTTTTCGTTTTTTTTGTTTTTTGCCTTCTTCCCTTTCTTCGAACCTAGGCTATTGTGAAGAAACTTAAACTTTTCTCAAACTCCTTTGTATCTTTATCTTGTCACTAGACGGTGTAACTAACTATGCCTTCAATCAGTGACAAGGACGAAGAGGGAGCGGTCGCTTACACAGCGGAAAGTGACCAGGATCAGTCATTGGGGGAAGAAATTCATGATCTAGCTCGCCACATCACAGAGCAATCGCAAAAGTCTGTGGTCACTGGTGAACCTGTGAACCCATTTTTGGACCCAGAAGACCCTACTCTTGATCCTCTCTCGGAAAAGTTTAGTTCAAGGAAATGGACGCGCCATGTAATGTCCATCAGGTCTAGGAACCCTGAACGATACCCTTCTGGAGTTGCTGGTGTATCCTTTCGTAACCTTGGCGCATATGGCTTCGGTACTTCGACTGATTATCAACGCACTGTACTCAATGTTGTTCTCAAGGGAGTTACATCATTGAAGGAGCTTACAGGGTTGGAAAAGAAGACAAGAATTGATATTCTTCACCAATTTGATGGCTTGATCAAACCTGGTGAGATATGCATGGTTCTAGGTAGACCCGGAAGGTAAGTACTTGCGTGACATGCATCCAGATTTCAGTTACTAACTTAATAGTGGTTGTACTACCTTCTTGAAATCCATCGCTGGTAACACTCACGGCTTCCATTTTACTGACAACACACAATTGAATTACCAAGGTAAGTACTTCATTAATGGAACCGCTTGTTTGTTGTATATCTAACATGCTAGGAATCCCTGCTGAAGCGATTAATAGCCAATTTAGAGGTGATTTCATCTATAATGCTGAAACTGATACCCATTTCCCCAATCTAAGCGTGGGAGAGACCCTAAAGTTTGCCGCATTGGCTAGAACTCCTCACAACCGTCTGGAAGGCGTCACCCGAGAGCAATATGCTCTCCACTTCAGAGATGTGATTATGGCCACCTTTGGTCTGTCTCATACTGTCAACACCAAGGTAGGGAACGACTTCATTCGAGGAGTGTCTGGTGGTGAAAGAAAGCGTGTTTCTCTTGCCGAAGCTTTTCTTAACGGGTCTGCTCTACAATGTTGGGACAATTCGACCCGTGGTCTGGATTCTGCAACTGCACTGGAGTTCATCCGTACCCTAAAGAATTCCGCTGAGCTGTCAGAAGTCTGCTGTTTGGTTTCTTTGTATCAAGCCTCCCAGAGCTCGTATGATCTGTTCAACAAGGTGATTGTATTATACGAAGGACGACAGATTTACTTTGGACCTACTGAAAGCGCAAAGAAGTTCTTTACGGACATGGGATTTATCTGCCCTAGTCGTCAAACTACTGGTGATTTTCTTACTTCGTTGACCAACCCAATTGAACGAGTAGTTGCACCTGGATGGGAGGAGAAGGTTCCGAGAACTGCTGATGATTTTGAAGCTCGATGGCACCAAAGTGAGGAGTATCGTCAACTACTCGTGGATATTGATGCCTATAATACCGAGTTCCCTGTAAGAGGAGAAGCATACCAGAAATTCCAATTGGCAAAGGTTGCAAAGCAAGCTAAAGGTGCTAGACCAAACTCCGCTTACACTCTTAACTTCAGAATGCAAATTGGAATCTGTATCACTCGAGGATTTCAGCGACTGAAAGGAGACATGAGTATGGCATTGACCACCATTATTGGTAACAACATCATGTCTTTGATTGTTGCCAGTATTTTTTTCAACCAACAGCCTACTACCAATTCCTTCTTCTCTCGAAGTGCCCTACTTTTCTTTGCCATCTTAATGAATGCGTTCAGCTCTGCACTGGAAATTTTAGTGCTTTACGGCCAACGACCAATTGTAGAGAAGCATAGCCGATATGCTTTTTACCATCCTTCAGCAGAAGCCTTGGCTTCTATGCTTGTTGATATGCCAACCAAGATTATTACCACAGTCTTCTTCAACGTCATTCTGTATTTCATGACCAACCTGCGGAGAGAGCCTGGACCTTTTTTCATCTTTTACCTCTTCTCGTTTGTGGTTATGATGGTCATGAGTATGGTTTTCCGAACCATTGCAGCATGCTCAAGAACAATTTCTGAGGCAATGACTCCAGCATCAGTATTCATCTTGGCTCTGGTTATGTACACAGGATTCGCAATTCCCACTTCATATATGGTAGTGTGGTTTAGGTGGATCAACTATATCAATCCGATTGCTTATGCTTTCGAGACACTCATGGTTAACGAGTTTTGGGGTCGTAAGTTTGACTGTTCTACGGTACTTCCTTCCGGACCTGGGTTTGAAAATGTAAGTGGTACCGAAAGGACATGTTATGTCTCGGGATACTCTGCTCCTCCGGGTGTAATGGACATAGATGGTGGTGATTACGTTTCCAAAACATTTGGATACAAGCACGACCATATGTGGAGAAACCTTGGAATTCTAATCGGGTTCCTAGTGTTTTTCGCTTTTACCTACCTATTTGCAACTGAGTATATCCAGGCCGCCAAGTCCAAGGGTGAAGTGCTAGTGTTCAAACGAGGCCAAGTGCCTTATGGAAAACAGGATGATGAAGAGTCTGGTGCAGCTGAAGCTCCTGGTCGGGGAATTGGATCGGATTCCGCAAGCAGTTCAAGTGGCGAGTTCAACATTCAAAAGCAAACTGGTATTTTCCAATGGATGGACGTCTGTTATGATATCAAAGTGAAAGGACCAGATAAAACGAGGCGCATTCTGTCACATGTTGATGGCTGGGTTAAGCCTGGTACCCTGACTGCACTCATGGGTGCATCTGGAGCAGGAAAGACAACATTACTCGATGTACTCGCTAACCGAGTGACTATGGGTGTAGTGACAGGAGACATGTTGGTAAATGGTATACCCAGAGACAATTCCTTCCAGAGGAAGACGGGATATGTTCAGCAACAAGACTTGCATTTGCAAACCTCAACAGTCCGTGAAGCTTTGACATTCTCTGCCCTTCTTCGTCAACCTCGGGAGACTCCTAGAGAAGAAAAGATTGCCTACGTGGACGAGGTTATTAAGATTCTTGAGATGGAAGCTTATGCCGAAGCATTTGTGGGTGTTCCAGGAGAGGGGTTGAATGTTGAGCAGAGGAAGCGGTTGACAATTGGTGTAGAATTGGCAGCCAAGCCAGAGTTACTACTGTTTCTTGATGAGCCTACTTCTGGACTTGATTCTCAGACTGCTTGGTCCATTTGTTTGCTGATGCGAAAGCTTGCAAATAATGGACAAGCTATCTTGTGTACCATTCATCAACCTTCTGCCATGCTTTTCCAACAGTTTGATAGACTACTATTCCTCGCCAAGGGAGGTAAGACTGTCTATTTTGGAGATATTGGAGAGAACTCGCGTACGATGATCGACTACTTTGAACGTCAGGGTGCGCCTCCTTGTCCCCCTGATGCCAATCCTGCAGAATGGATGCTTGAAGTGATTGGCGCTGCCCCAGGATCTGAAGCCCACCGTGATTTCTACGAAGCATGGTGTGAATCTCCTGAACGGATTAAACTGAGAGAGGAATTGGAAGGGTTGATGAACACCCTAGTCAAGGAAAACACGAGGACTGCTCAGGAGGCGTTGGCGTCAGGAAAGGCGGTACAAGCTAAACATTCTTTTGCTGTTTCTCAATGGACACAGTTAGTCCAAGTGACTAGGCGAGTATGGCAACAGTACTGGCGAACTCCTGAGTACATCTGGGCCAAGTTAGTTCTGACCACCATTTCTCCTGCGTTTATTGGATTCTCTTTCTGGAAAGCTGCCACTGATATTCAAGGTCTTCAGAATCAAATGTTTGCCTTTTTCATGCTGATCACGATTTTCGGTTCTCTGATTCAACAGAGCATGCCTCATTTTGTTACTCAACGTTCACTGTATGAGTCTCGGGAGCGTCCTTCAAAGACTTACTCCTGGCAATCATTCATTGTTGCTAATCTCCTAGTGGAACTCCCTTGGCAAACCTTGGGATCAGTTCTATCATTCTTTGTGATTTACTACCCGGTCGGATTTTATCGCAATGCGGAATGGACTAATTCCGTCCATGAGCGAGGAGCCCTGTTCTTCATGCTTGTTTGGGTTTACTACTTGTTTGTGTCTACGTTCTCTCATATGGTGATTGCCGGAATTGAGACAGCCGAAACTGGAGGTAATATGGGTAACATGTTATTCTCATTGACGCTGCTGATGTGTGGTGTGTTGGCTACTCCAAAAGCTCTACCTGGGTTCTGGATCTTTATGTACCGAGTTTCTCCTTTCACCTACCTGGTTGGTGGATTGTTGACATCAGGAGTGTCAAATGCTCCAGTTCATTGTTCCAATAAAGAGATTGTTCGATTTACCACACCCTCAGGAATGTCCTGTGAAGACTATGTCGGAAAGTTTGCTAAAGCTGCTGGAGGCTATCTTGTAGATGGCAGTACTAGCTCGTGCGAATATTGTCCTATCTCAAGCACCAATCAGTTCTTGGCTCAATTGCAAATATCACCAAATGTTGGATGGAGAAACTTTGGTATCATGTTTGCATTTGTTGTATTCAATTTCTTCGGTGCTCTTGCTATGTACTGGTTAGCTCGGGTGCCTAAGACGAGAAAGATAGCGAAGTCTAAGAAGGAATGATCAATGAAATTTTCCAGGATAAATTTCAATAATGAATCAACCATAAAATAAGTGTAGAGAAGGTCTCTTAATAGACAAAAATTTAATAATCACTCAATACAATTAATTATAATTTGTTCATCTTCTTGGCTTCTTGTATAGTGTACATATTGTATCGCGATCCAAGGGTTAGGGCTGACTTGATGGGGCATCGTGATGGGTTAGGGTGAGAGCTGGGATGTCACTTAAATCTCGGGACGGTACTGGAGCCCTAAACAATATCAAATCTTGGTATCTATTGCTTGTATTAACCGTCAGAATTGTATGTGCGCTGAATAGACATGTCGTATAATGAGAATGCAGTATTGTCAAAGTTTAGGCATTTAAATGATACTCAGGAGTCTATTGTTAGTATAGCACAATGGGTAAGTAATGCGAAATGACTCGGTTGAAGGGGTATGATGAAGTTTCATTAGGGCTAACGTCAGGTACTATTTCATCGAAGATTTGCTGAGCAGACCGCTAACATCTGGAGTCGAGATATTGAGAATGGTATGTAAGAGTGTGTTTATTAAAAGTTATTGGTAGGCCAAGGGGGAATTATAGTGGAATATAGTGACCAAACAAGTTGCTACAGAGCAAGTCAACGAAGCTAACAATCACAGTTCAACCACAGAAACAATTAATTTTAATCTATTTGGCTAATGAAGTTGTACAGCAGTCTAGAGCGAAGAAGAAGACGGAATTCATTGACGCGTTTTCAAAGGTTATTACAACAGCAATCGCCAATACTTACCCACATGCACCACGACAGATCCAGGATCGAATTGCACGTGTGCTCGATGTATGGAGACAGCGTAAAATATTTGAGCCAGAAGTTTTAGATGAGCTGTCAAAAACTGTGTCTACCAGTACCCAAAATCCAATCCAAAACTCGAAACCTGTAACCAACTGGCCGAATCATACTTCTAATCATACTTCAGTGTCTAGTGCAACTGATTTGACCGGATACCCAGATGCTCTTAAGGACATTGTCAGCATACAGAAGAGCCTAGATGTAAAGGCGGAGGCTGCTTCAGGAAATTACTCATTTGATTCAGCAATTCAGGCATATGCTGACATATTCGACAGTGAAGCTTTACCTGCTCCTACTGAGTATGCTAGGAACCTTGGCGGGTTGAGTGAGAAACTACAAAGGACAACAGAACTCACATCCGAGTCAATTGTTCTGCACAAGAGCTTGATAGACCAACTCAGGAAGCTGATAGAGCGAAATGAAGGTGAGCTTACCAAATTGGAGGGGCAGCATGTGGAAATCAGTAGCAAATTATCCAAGACTTTGGAAACAAAGTCACAGGTGGAGGAGATGGTAGCTTCTGATATTCCACCCACTGAATCTGCGTCAGATTTGGTTGAAGATACAATTGCTACCAAATATGAGCACGAATCATCTCGACCAAGCGACGAGGAATATTCTCCTTTTGAGGACAATGCGCCCCCAGAGTATGCTCCCGCTACCAGCTCTGATGATGAGGCAGAGGATGCCGGATATGCTAACAAGCACAGTGGAGAAGACAGTGTAGAACCGCGTGCCAAGAAACAAAAGACCGATCAATCTGCCACCACCAGTACTATTAGCTCCAAAACTGATGGATCAGAAGCTACTAAAACTATCGATTCAAATCCCGAGCTCACCGTTCAACAGGCCGCAGGAGGATTAGAGGGTTTGGATCCAGAAGTGGCAAAGTTCTTATCCAGCTTGGCCCCTCAACAATGAAGACGATTCAATAAATTCCAGTCACGAATCACACGACTCACATTTCTCATGCCAGACTCTTTACTCTTGTCATCATTTTATTTCATTCTAATCCTTTAGTTAAAATCTTTTCCTGTTCATATTGATAAGGTGAAAGACTGACAGAATTGGTCATGAAGTCCAACTTGGTTTTTGCCTAATGAAAGCACGTAGGTGTCGTTCCAGTATGAACCAAACGAATAGCACACATTTCCACCACCAATCAGTACAATGTGTCCAGCAATAGTGGCGATTTCGAATCCACTCAACAGCACATTCTCTGGAATGTTGGGTAAACTCCGTACCTTGTTGTGTTTAAGATTGACAAGTTGAATGTTCCAATGGCTGTCAAGTAGGATCTCGTCAGATACTCCTCCTATTAGAACTAAGGTATCATCATCGCCATCAATATCCAAAAAGCAACATTTGGCTCCCATTCTAGGAACAAGCTGATCCTCAAGAATCCTTTCAAGTGATATTTTATTCGCTTCGTGGTCGTAGGTTAGTTTATATGCATCATCATATAGCTGCTCAGTCACTGCGTCCATTCCGCCAATGAGAACTCCATAACTGTGGGATTCATTCCATGATAGAGCAGAGGATAAACGACCAGAAAGGACTGCACCCGAGCATTCAACAGGCTTCCAACCAGAGTGCCTTTCCCAAATTATGAATGGGGAGCCCTCCTTTGAACCACCGAAAATGAGAACGCTTCCATTTCCGATATGCACAGCTGAGTGTCGATATCTTGGTTCAGGAAGACGGTGATTCGGAAGCCATTGATCCTGATTATGGTCGTTATTTAACGTTTGATGAAACAGCCAACAATCCGAGAGGGGTTTAGATGGACTCTGCCTTCCTCCTACAAGTAAAAGCTCACCATTCCCAATACTAGTGAGACTATGACACATCCTACTAGATATACAATCCGAGCTGCGAGATGCGTTTAAGGTAGCAGTTATACTCTCACTATCAACATTCTGAGCACAAGGTGAAGGAGCCTTATTAACATTTTTTCCAGTTTCAAATGTAAAAGAGAATGTATCATTGAGTCTTCTGGTAAAGGTACCACCATGGACTAAGATGGAGTTCTCATTCAGTTTATCAGCTGCGGAAAACTTTCGCTGCTTTTCACCAAGCGGAAGCTGTGACAGCTTCCAAGGACATTGAGTCGTCAGGACTGAAGGGATATGGGTCTTATGCAAACTGGGGACTTGACTGTGGTTTGAGGCATGTAGAATGAAATAGTGCTGCCCAAACACCAAAAAGTCTTCCCATTCATCAAAGTCTTCAATAGAGGCAACAAATCTTCGTTGGTACTCACTTATATCAGACCAGAATTGACTAAGGTCTTTAGCAGTGACGAAATTCCATCCTTGAGATTTGAACCGGTTGATCTGATCTTCTAATTGAGGGTACTTTGAAATACTGTGCAGCGGAGATCCATATGCGTTAAAGTGGTTTACCATTCGATTAGCAAACGGATGGCTCTGAGTGGCAGGAAGAATCTGCTCGAGGACTGTAAACTCTGCAGTTGGCAATTCAGTTCCGGCCCAAGCAATGAGCTTGTCAGCAGACAATTGATCCATATACGTGATCGATACTTCAGAAGTGAACATGTAAGCAGAATGTTTTTTGGGAGAAATAGTTTCAAGCAGTGTCTTAAACACATCAAGTTCCCTCAAGTCACAACTCATAGCCACATAGTTAGGTGAATGAAGGATTACTTGTTTGTCGGTATAACCATCACTAGGTGTCCTGTTTGTCTGGCCCTGGTGGATAATCTCTGATAATTCCTTATTATTTAGTATCGTATCCACCTTTCTATTTATGACATCTGGATAATCCACATCGACGAACTTCACAACTGATTTCGGATGATCATGCAGGTATTGGAATGGATAAGGATCATACCCACATCCCAAGTTCACTACCACCGGCCGTATATTATTTGAGTACGTTCCACTTTGTAGATTGATAAATGTTTCGACAATCTCCTTCATAGCCTCCATTCTAGCCCAGTAGCCCCTGTTGATATTAGGTGATCTTCTTTGGGGTTTTGGTACAAAATACTTGAAGAACTCGATCCTTCCTGGTTGGTTGGCCCAGTAAAGGCTCTCTACTGATCGTTTAGATGCAATTGAGGAGTCATTCGTACCCATGATATTATCATTAGCGACTTCAGTACGTTTTCGATGTTGTCCGTGCTGCTTATTAGAGCTCAAAGGCTTCTCTTTTGGGTTTTTCATCTCATAAGCTCCCTCAGTGATCTTTTTTGATCTCTTGAATATAATGCTATTTTCGGCCCAGTCAACGATTCATAATCAAAGCAATGATCAACCTTTAACTGAAAAGAGCAAGGCCTCAATCTTCGAGCCAGAATGAACAGAAGATAGTATCCAAGGTGATGGACCCCTCGTAGAAATACACTGAAATCAAACGACTACAAATTTCAATCATTCAGTCGATCAAAAACTAACATGTCACATGATACCCATCACGTGTTAATAGAAGATCGGCGCAATGCACGGCTGTGTTTACACCCTTCCTAATCGGGAAGCCCATGAATCTTGTCAACTCGTTTCTCCCCAGGAAAACAAAGCGAGATCAAGTTATCTATCAAATTATTAAAACTTTCTCCACGGGCTCATGCTAGCTGGATACAAGAAAGCTGTTATTAAATGGTCGCCGATTTCCAAAGATGCAACCGCCATTTAAGACCACTAAAATATCAACTGCGGAAGTGTAGGGAATACTTTGATTCCCACCTAGTGGAGATTCAAAGCATACTAACGACAGGTCTGATATGGAAAAGCAACTCGATACAGAAAGGAGAGAACGCCAGACTGAAGCACAGTTACCGAACTAACAAAAGAAACAAACGTGACAGCCAGAGCGGTAAGCACCACCATGATCGACAATACCGTTGCCAGTCGATTCGTACATCCAATTCGTCTGTCATTGACGAGGCAACCCAGGTAATTTCAGATGCTGTAGATGCATTCAAACGATTCTTTGACTTAGCATACTCAGATTGCTGTTCCAGACCAAGCCTACTCTCTCGAGCTTCTTTTGAAGTCGGGAGATGTATTGTAATTACTGAGGGACAATATCCTGAAGAGCACTGGCAAGAACAAATTGAAGTGCGATTGAATAGCCAAAACATGCAATGGGTAGCCATTGGACAGGCCACGCAGTTCTGGATAAACAATATGAGTACTGTGAAGTATGCGACCACGGATATAGTCTCCTATTGCATTGAAAAAGGAGCACTCACACCTGCGTCAATCATCTTAGACTCAATGATAGCGCATTTGACCGAGACAGAGTTATGGCAATCAATGGCCAGTATTATCGAGTTAAAAAACCGTATGAATGAACAAGGCGACGGTATACTTGTTCATATAGAGGAAGTTATTTCTCAGGAACTACTCTCGCAGGCCAGATTTATTAATGAGATAAGCAACCTGCTCAAGCGCAATGGATCTATCTTCTCCTCTGCTGCTATTCTGCATCTCTGCGAAAGCCTACTGACTCAAAAAATGCTTCGATCATCTAAACCAGTTCTCAGTGAAATTGAAATGACCTTAATAGAGAGAATGATTCAAGAACTCTTCGATCGGACGCCAATTGTACATTCAATAGGGGAGATTTTTAAGTTACGAGATCTGGCTGCGGATATAGCACACTCAAGTCCTCAAATGACACCATTACTGAGTAATTTAGAACTCTATCTTCGTTACCGAGAGGCCAAGGCGTATGGTAAAAAGAGCGACTCATACCCTGAGAACGACGAACAATTGATGCCATATTATCATGACCATGTCAGTGAGGAGCAATTCAAGTCGTGCTTCTTGACAATATTCCGATCTAATACACTGGTGATGGACTTAATCGAATTTCTTCTGCCAAATTCGCCGTCATTGGCTCTGTCACTGTCATCGCAGTACGTGTCAAAGCATGAAGTAAGTCTAAAGGTCGTTCTATGGCAAGATAGTGTCGAATCAAGAGTAATGAAGCTTTCAACAGACGAGTTTTTGGAATACAACCCCTCGTTAGGAGTCTGGACTAGCTTGAATGGCCAGATAAATCAAGACACCGAGGAATGCCCGGATCTTACAGATACAAGTCTTTTAGAAGAGGCAGATTCAGTCATCAACACAGACAGCGACACAGCATCAGGAAGTGACAGCTCTTCAGACGAAGATTTTGAGCCTCCACCTAAAATGCGATCAAAGACGAGACATGATTTGAGTATTAGCGCATCCAAAAAATCTAGCCAAAGCTGTGACAGGAGGACCGACACAAGTAGACATGCCTATGTTTATTTAGACCATCCCTCGGAGGATGAATTTGCAATGATCGGTAGAAATCATACGCGTAGACCTGGACCTAGATCTAGACCTTCAGCCAATACGATGCTCAGCGGTTATAAAAGAAGCATCAGAAACCCTAGTGACAACCTGTTGCAAAGGGAATCAAAGCACAGGCGGCTAGCGTTCTCTTTATCATCTGAGTCAGACACTGACGATAACAGCGATGACATTTCACTCCTCTCGTTGTAAGATTGGCATTCTTGTCACCTTCTATTTGAAGCCTCCATTAAGAGGAACAATTGATCCATTCATTGCTCCATTGGTCAGTATGGATACCGCAGCTGCCGATACCTCTTCCACAGTTATGGGTCGCCCAAGCGTAGATGAATCCATAAACATATTGTACATACTCTCTGACATCGAAGTAGCCATCTCAGTAGATACTAATCCCAAGGATAAGCAATTGAACCGAATTCCTCGTCCACCAAGTTCCGCCGCCATAGTTCTCGTAAACGCTTCAATCCCCGCTTTGGATGCTGCGTATGCCGATGTTCCTGCAAGTCCTCGTGATGCTAGAATGGATGAAATGTTTAGTACCCCTGTTCCATATCTATTTGATGCTGGGTCTTTAACAGCCTTCAACAAACTCCGCAGTAAAACCTGGGTGACTGAGATTGTACCAATTAAGTTCGTATCGACAATTGAACGAATGAGCTCTGGACTAGAGTTGAATAACAACGATGCTTGAGTGATCCCGGCACAATTAATCACAAAGTTAATGGGCGTTCGTTTAAGTTTGGCACCAAGGGCATTAACATCATTCTGATCGGCTACGTTACATGCAATGAATGAGTGGTTATGTTCGGCAGTAGTATTAACTGGTCTTAATGAGGTAATTGCTTTGGTTAGATGAGCTTCAGACCTCGAAACTAGGATAACTCTGCTGCCTAATCCTGCGAATCTTTCTGCAATTCCAAGCCCAATTCCCATCGATCCTCCAGTAATGAGGCAAGTTTTACCAGATAGCATTCTGCTGATTGAAATACTGGTACCTAGAGTGAAATTTATATACAAAAACTTATCAAATATATCTTTATATTTGTCTCAAGTTCACTGTCTTGTCTACGCGAGGTAATGTTTTCAATCAAAAGCGTATGGAGTTGCAATAAAACGCAAATGAATCAAGTCACGTGGTTTTCTTTCGTGCTACGATAGAGTCGATACAACCAACTTATAGTATGTCAAGTTATCTTTCATTCGTTGCAGTTGGATGTCTATTCATTAACTGAAGCTGTGTTGTCAATGATGACTGAATATACTCATGTAATCAATATGTTTGGTCTTCTGACGACCAATATATATCAACATATAAATACATGGATATATCCACAGAATCACATAAATGTAAAGTTGGATTCTAATATATTCACCAATATAGATAGTTTAGAACTAACTCAATAAGAACAGCAATAGGAAGACTTGAAGTCCAAGAGTAATAAGCGTGTAAGAATTAACAGCTTAAAATGGACGTAGCTCGTAGACTTAATAGAATAACAAGAAAGGCACTTGAGCCAGTGCTTCTACCAATAATGGTAGGCAGGTCCGCTACTTATATGTACCCTTTACAGGTGAGTATACTATACATCGAGAAAAAAAATGTTTGTAGCTCCTGTCAGAAGTACTGACCATAGGGAATTTCTTATTTCGCTTCTCATCCCATTCTTTGGGCTCATTTTATGACCATTCTAGTACCTGAGATTATACTTACTGGAGTTGTATACTCCATGTTTTATGTATTCTTGTATCCGCCACAGGCAGGTCTGGCAATATTTTTCAATGGACCTTCTGGGGTCATTACCGCTGCACTTGCTTTGCTACACGAAAGTGCAGTTGCAGCTCAACTGGTGTCCGACATGTTTCTGCTCTCAATTCCTCTAAGATTGCTGTTCGATTCAGTGTTTTCTCGCGAAGGGTTTGATGAAATGGTAGTTAAGGGCAAGCTTCGACGAAAAGCTTCCAGCTCGAACGCTCTAATCACCACCAAGCGGTTTCTGAAGCAAGTGCCTAAGAAGACATTATTCCCCTTGTGGTTCATTGAATGCCTTATAAAGATTTCGCTTCATTTCGTTCCCGTTATTGGACCTTTGACCCTCATTATTCTTGATGGGCCTGGTCACGGCCGGAGAGCCCACAGAAGGTACTTTGAACTGAAAGGCTTTGACAGCAAAGCAGAGAAATCTTGGGTTTCTGAGCGAAGAGCTCAGTATTTAGGCTTTGGGATTATAGCTGGTGCTTTAGAAGCAATTCCCTTGATAGGTGTTGTGTTCGCATTCACTAACACTGTGGGAGGCGCTCTTTGGGCAGTAACAGTTGAGCGTCGGTTACAAGCACAGATTCAAAACCCACGAGTCCATCGGAGGTTGCTTAGATAAAACCAGGTACTGGGTAGCAATAAAAGGAGCCATATTGGAGATCAGCTCAATTCATAAACAAACAAACAAACAAACAAGATCCTTATAATAATTCTGGCCAACAATCTGCTGTTCTTGCTTTCTTTACGCTCACACAAGATATACTCCATCTACACACCCAAAACCAGCTGCGACACCACCCTCATCGGACGATTGAAGTTTGGATCGTAGTAACCATCCACATGTGTCATTAACCACCAAATGACCGGTGTCTCGGTTCCACAAAGCAGCCCCAAATACGCCTAACTCAGATACAATATCGCCTGATACTAGTTCACCGTCTCTGATAATCTTGTTCTTCATCTGAGTCGGATTGATGAGCTCCATCAGAATGTAAGCAGGCCAATTGACCTTTGGAAGAGTGGTCAAGAAACCAGGGATGTTATCACGATAAATGTTATTTCCTCCTCCTTCTCTCTGTGGCTTGAGAACGTAATTCTGTGGATGGTCAAACGCCAAAGTTCTGGCATGTCGGCCTTCAGGAGTTTCATCATCAAACGGGTGAATCGACACAAATGTATCAGTAAGACTGCTAATGTCTGAATCATTGAGCTCAGGAGCAACCTTACGAATTACAGACGTCTCAGTTAGTAACTGTTGGATCTTCTTGGCTCCAGACAACTGAGTCAAAATAGAAGGGCACTGTATAGCATACGAACACTCCAGATACAAGCGAGCCTCCCATTCATCCTTGGTAGGATAATCGCCAGGGGAATAACCAGCACGGTAATAAACTACTGAAATTTCAGATTCCGAATGATTGTGTACAAGCACATTATCTTCAATAAGGGAGGTAGATTCCTTGATCTGAGATAGAGTTAATCGGACGGTAGAGATACCATATTTATTGAATAGCTCAAACTCCACCAACTTTTGATCAAACACGTTTCTTTCCCCGGGCTGAACAACCACCAGAATAGAGGCATCTTCAGAATTCGTATCCTTTATATATGCAGAGTGCATCTTAGCCAGTGATGAGGTAATCTTTTGTAAGGAAGGAGACGATGGTACCGTTTCTAGCGGGTAATCTATTCCATACGATCCGCTATTGATCAAATAGCGATGTAATTCACTCACCTTTGAAGAAAGGGCCCCGAAAGACACAGATACAGAATTGAATTCCACCTGTTTGATTTGATCCTTGGAATTGACAATATAATCCGATCTGAATATACCTCCTGTCCATTTCTGTTTCGGAGCCTGTGTCTTCTTAGACTTGAGATGCAATTCTAGAAGCTTACCGGTAAAGTCTGGATCATACCCTGCTAGATCCGTGATCATTCGTTCTAGCCACTCAGGCTTGTTGCACACTCCAACATACAGTCGGTTGAACAGTTCTTGAACATTTAAAGCGGCCTCAAATCCTTGCTTGGGGAAGGGAGTAGGGAACAGAGTTACTGGAGCATGAACTGCTCTGTTCGGTTTACCACCCTCAGCCAATAACGCTAGCCCATTTGACAGTGCCCATTGCTGAGCTATCAAGATTGAATTTTGTTCATCATGTTCAGATATTTTAGGAGGATAAGCTGTCATCTTATCAGTAGCGATTGAATTCGGTCGGTTTTTGTTAAGTTTTATCGGCCTTTACTCAATTCTGTCGGTATTTATCAAAGCCTGTCGGCTTATTTTAAACTGTCGGCTTTCGAACTGTCGGCTTATTGAACTTTCGACTTCACGAACTGCCGCCTTCTATTGAACTGTCAAATCCTAACGGGTGAACCTTCGATCTGGTCAAATCCTTGTTCCAACTAATATGTTTGCCAGTCTAAACAACAAATGCACCTATCTGCGAGTGTTCACTATGTCGTAATTGCACGTCGCTAGGGCCCGATTTATAATATGGCTTCGGCAAAAAGCCGAGTGGCTGGCGCCGTGAAGCTGGATAAAGAGGGACCCACGAAATGGATCTAGAAGGGTAGAACATGGGCGGGGCCCAATGGGGATAGTTTCGGGAATTGAATTGATAGGGTTAAGATAATGAACTGATGAGCTAAAAAATCTGATTCGAGAAGCATATAATGATACTGGAATATGTCTGATGTTTAATACATTGCAGAAATCATATAGTAAAGATGCTGGGTAATATTTTTGTACATGTTAGTATAGATTAATAGAGGGTGGATTGAGTACTCTAATGTTCTTTCTGTTCAAAATTTCATCTTCTTGCCCTCAAACTTAGTCACTGTTTGTTGTTTCTTTGCCTGCCACGAAGGGTGTAGTGGTTTAGATTGAAATTGAGCTCGTTCTTGCTTCTTTGCTTCGACCATCTGTTCTTGTTTCTCCATTTTCTTTGCTCTAAGAGCCCTTTTCTCTTGTTTAATTCGTTCTTGTTGCTTAGCTTCCTGTCGAGCCTTTATAACATGGTTTGCTCCAGATCCATACTTTTTCTCCCAGATCTGTCGACGGGCTCTTTGACCTGGTCGGTTCTTACGGACAGACTCAGTGGCGTTCTTGATAACATCATCATCTTCAGCTTCAGATTCTGATCCAGAAATGTACCCGGTAGCAAGTGTAGGAAGAAAGAATGGATCTGGTGCACGCTTTTGTTGCATGGAATCTTCATCACTGCTATCAGCCTCAGAATCAGAATTCTCGTCGTCGTTATCAAACTTTTCAGTATCATCATTATCAGACTGTTCATTATCGTCATTATCTTCAGTTCTTTCTGTTTCGTTCTTGTCATTTGCTTCGCTGCCCTTCTCCCATTTATGCACAGAGGTCGATTTAGTAGTTTCTTCCTGGTCCTCCCCTTCAATATTGGCCGATGATACATTGAAAATGCTAGTTATGAGGTCAGTAATGGCTCTCTGAACACCATCTACTTTGACTAGACGTCCATAGACGTTTAATTGTGGAGATGAAGCCGAGATTTGTTCTGAGAACACTGCTTGCTGGGCTGCTAACCACTTTTGAGTGCTAGTACTGAGATAGTTTGGTGGATTTGCCTTTTGATTCGAAGTTCGGAGAAATGTTTTGATTATCGCCTTAGCACACAAAATTGCACCCAAATCGATAGCTCCTAATTTCTTCAACCCATCTTCTTCTAATGCTAACTTGTCATTTTTTGATGGATCCTTTTTACTTCGTTTAGCTAGCTTCAGTGCTTCAATTTTCAATGCTTGCTTGGCGGCTTTTTGCAGCACCTTTCTTCCATGATGAATTTTTTGGTCAGTCAATGCTTGTTCTAACTTTGCTAATTCTTTATGAAGCTCTGTTGCATCCGATACTTGAGGCCCTTGTTTTTCAAGCTTCTTTGCAGCTGCAAATTTCGATCTAAATAGTTTGGGCGAAGTGGATTCATCTTCCTCTAATTGAGATCTTAGAACATCTATCTTCCATCTAATATTTCCTAGAGACATGTTGAGTCTTGGATTCGTGATGGACTGTTTGAGCTCGCTTTTGAAGGTTAAAAAAAATAAAAAATTAAAGATTAAAAAGTGTGGGTTAGGGCTTATTATGAGCCCCGACATTTGAGTTTTGAATTAGCTGTGCTTGAGAAGACAACGAAGACAGTCAAGGGCAATAAAGACAGTGAAAATGGTGTTGTTATATTAATTGCTTAGATTATCTAAGTGACAATTGCTCTTAGTTGAGTTCCCTGTAATTGATCTGATGTGATTGATCTGAAGTGTAGTCACTGTTAATGACCAGGCAGATCAGGATCAATAGTTAGCTAAGTACTTGAAGTGAGAAAACATGAAAAAGCTTGAACCAAATTGGAAACGTTAAAGTTATGTTAGATACTAAACCACGCTAGATCCTAAGTCATGTTGGCTTCAACCACTACTGATCCTCGAATCATTTGTGTAATTGATCTTTGGTTAGCCAATGTCTCACTCGTACATCTTGTTTGAACGGCTGAAAACGGGTTTTCATTTTACTTTTTTTCTCTCGGTTAATTTAAGAGTAGTCTGGTAGGTGGCAACCAATGGATTCATTTCACCTTTAGCAATTGCAAAAAAAGCAGTGATCATACGGTTAATTATGAAGATAATGGACTCATTTAAAATCCTGAATCCTCCTATCGACTGATTTCCCCCATTGTCCCATACTGGGTGTACGACTTGTAAATGATCCAAAAACATTGGCATCGTATATATACAGTTACTGGTAATAGACAGCTATTTACAACACAGAGAATAACTATGCATGCAAGAAAACAACAATTAAGAGTATCATGAGCTCTAGAACCTTTAGCAATGAGCTTCAGAAACTTCGGCAATGAACTCCAATCGCCATTTCATTGACTATCAATTGGATTGAGTAGGAAATTAGTTCTGAGGAGTCCAATCATAGTCCCATATTTTATTAGGAGGAGTTTCCGTTGGAACTCGAAGCTCAGGAGGAAACCGCTTACCCAACTCTCTCATAGTGGCATTATGTGCAAGATATGGGCTCAGTTCGCCTAATTCATCACAGGCTTGAACTATCATAGCATACTGAGATTTTAGACTAGCCTCTCGATCCAATCGTTTGTTCCGTAAGAAAATCTTCCAAGCTGCCTGAACGGTATTATGTCGAATTCGATCTTCTAAGCATAACTTTAGCCTCCGGGGTTGCTTCTTTCTTGCCGAGAAAACTGACAGCTGGTTTATTAATCGTTGAGCTCCTGGTTGGAGATCCTTGCGAGCAGTACGGACACCTCGTGAAAAAACCTTGGTTGAGATTTTAGTACCGTGATCAACCACAGGTCTAGATCCCACAATAGGGGCCTTAAATGCTACTGACTGTCGTAAACTGCGGATTAACCCAAGCATCTTGACCTGTGCACCGCTATTATAATGCTGGTAATAAACAATTTTTGAATTTTCCTGTCGTTCAATCCGCGAACTTGAAGAACTACAGTAGGTGACCTTAATACGGCTGCTTGGTTAGTCATTCGTTCTGCGATTGATGACTAACAGAGTACAACTTACAATATACGGTAGAGCTTATGAAGGGCCTATGATTGAGATTGAAGAAGCTTCAAAGCACACAGTTGAAGTTGGAAATGTTGAAAGAGCTTCTTATCGGGGCGCCTTTTCTACTGGTTGGATACTATATTCTATTTGCACCTTCAAGATCCTCTTATAGAAGTAACGATCGGACTGATGAGACTGAGGCTACTGGACAGAGACCACAACTCGAGAGGCAGGTGGGGAATGAAATCGAGGACGGAGAGGTTGTAGAACTCAATGCTGGAGTAGAGTGGGATGAGAATGCGACAGTGGATGCTGCAATGGAAGTTGAACCCGATGATGATGACGATGATGATGATGATGGTGATGATGATCCAATCGGTCAAGGTTTAGTCGCTGGCCCCAGTAGACGACGAAATCCAAATAGAGTGGTGGGAGCAAAGAAGTCAAAGTCTCTGGAGAAGAGAGACCGTATAAAAGCATATAATGAATTTATCCGCCAGAGAGCGGAAGAAGAACGTGAAGCAGATCGGATGTTTCAACAGCAGCATGGAGACCAAATTGAGTATGAGAGAAGAGTTCGAGAGAAAAAAAACGAAGAAGCCCAAAGCAGGATTCAAGCTCGGAGACAGCAAGTTCGAGAGGAAGAGGAGAAAAAAGCAGAACTTCAATTATCCACGAAAGATAGGCTTTTAAACCAATTAAATTCAAATTGGAAGGCTAGACTCAGTTCAGACGCTGATTTGGAGGTTGCTTCAAAGTTATTACATGGAGATTCTTCTACATTGCGAGAGCTATATATTGTTGGATCTGAGGATGATCGTTGGATAGTGAAATTACGGCAACAACAATTGCAGTCCATTGCTGATGCGATTAAGGCCAATGATGGGCAATTGAGTTATAGTGTTATTGCCGACATTCTTAACGAATAACGAGTAGGATCAATTGTGATCAGGACAACTGATTACGGCCCTCGAGTTAAGATATGATGAGTTACGGGCTCAGAGATCTAAATATAATCTCAAGTTAGTATGGTTTAGCAGCGTTTACCTATTGAATCTTACATTTTGGTTACATTCTGGAATCAATAAGTGTGTATATTTGATTATTCAAGCTTCAACCAGGTTATGGTCCCAATTCACAGCTCTTAAACATCCTCAGATACTCGGTAGCCTCTTCAGAATCTATATTATTGCTCCTCACGAATCGTGTCTTCACTATATTCCCGTCTTCACTATATTCCCGTCTTCACAATTCCCCGCTTCACGAATTTCCCGTATTCACCGTATTCACCGTCTTCACCGTATTTCCCCCACTTACAATTGCTCGCTTCTCATCTCACCCCGAAGGACTCCCGAACCCTTGAATTTCCCGCCCCCACAGCCTCACCATTTAAGCGTACAAAGCATTGGGGCAATTGACAGCGGCCGAGATAAACGAGCAGGTTAAAGCAAAGAACTCCTGAAGCAGACTATAAGAGCAGTATCCAAACAGTTGAAGCATCGTTAGAGCAGACGAAATAGAGAAACGACGTTTTCCAGAGGATTGGTGGCGTAAAGTTTTGGTGCTTGGAACATCTAGGAGAAGGATCCTCAGATCGAGTCAGCAAGATTTGTGTACGCTGTATACATTAAAACTTGTTCTAGAACTTTGAACTTTACATGGTCTATTATTTATATGAGTTAAAGAATACTCAGCTCTTTGAAGCTAAAACGTTCAATTGATTGAGTATATCACCACCCCGGTTACTTTCCATCATGTCTTCTAGACCAGAAGCCTCTAATAGGACACCTCAGATCAATCTGCCTCCAGAACCTGAAGTGCCTGATGAGTTACCTCCTCCATATGTACCCGAAGACCCTGAACATTCTATAGAGGGTGGCCCTGTGTTTCGACCACCAGCAACTTCCCCAGTGCCACAGCATCAGAACTATCAAGGTCCTAGCGCTGGGCGACCACAGATACATAACAATACCCATCCAGTTTCGGGACAATATATACCTCCATCGGCAGGTCCACAAGGAGGTAGGCCGACCAACTTTTCTCGACCCCGTCCCCAACCTTCTCATCCATCATCATCATCAACATACCCCGGCAACAATACGGCATCGTATTCTGGAACTTATCCAAGCCCTATTCCTCAACAGCATGGGTTTGGTCAAAGAGTTCCCTTCCAGTACCCTCCTGGATACCATTGTTATAAGTGCAACAATACTGGGATCAAGATCAAGAATGGAAAGACTTGCCAGGATTGCTACGCCAGATTTGCTCGACAGAACGCAGCAGTGGTTCAAGGGAATAATTATGGTCCTCCGTCACCATTTGGGTTTGTAAACTCATTTGCACCACCTAGTTCTTTAACAATTGGGTATGGAGGAGGGTCACCTCGAGTAGTGAGACCAGGTGATCCGAGCTTAGGAGGAATACTATGTGGACGTTGTCGAGGTAAAGGCTACATCACTGAGTTTCTTTTTGAAGACAATTGTCCAACCTGTCATGGTATTGGCAGATTACTGTAATAGGGATCTTTTAATCTTCACTGATGCGTCCTGTTTGAGTGTGATCCACACTGCTCGTACTGGTACATGTTCTATCAACCACTCCCCCCTGATCCAACCCGGCCCTCCTTGTGTATGGCCCTGTTAGTCCCTATTGCCTTCGGTTCTCGGAGGAATTCCTACGGATAAAAGTCAACGGTCTTACATACATCTCGCAGATCTCAATTGTTACCACATGTTTGCTCACAACTCACTCCCGTCTGCACACTTCTTTGCATTTACACCACTTGGATGCGCTTTCTACCCTCTGCGATATCGGAGCCGAAGACCCTGGAAGTGTTTTTTTGGTTCCCTCAAAAGGGGGAGACGCGGCTATAGTGCACCGCCGTTTACGGCCTCCTAAGGGCTGGAGCGGGGATAGATCATTGATGCCGTAGATTGGCCATCAACTACTCAGAGCGGTAGTGTGGAACCAAAGGAGAGAGTGAAGGAAAGCATAGGGAGAAGGAGAATTTTCACACAGTTGGTTGATGTAGCTGTTTGTGGTCAAAGAACGGAATTTGCTTCCCCTAAGAGTTACATATTGAGGGGCTTCTTAGTCAGAAGTTGGTGATCTTGATTAATCCGATAGGAGGTTGCAGATTTTGAAGAGAAGGAATAAAAAGGTACAAGCGGACTAAATCTTTTGGTAGAACCTGCAGCTGCCTGCTTAAATATATCTTGGCTTTCGAGAACTCAACGGGCGTTTGAGCAAGAACGCTACCAGTATTTAAACGGCCGGTCGATCAAAGACCTTTGTGCGTTGGTTTGAAAAAAGTTAGAACGACCAAACGAGGGCTTCCGAAACTCCCGAACTACGAAGAATAATCTTTCAGGTTTGCCCCCTAAGTTTGTATATAGATACAGCCAGAATCAGAGCTGAACAAGTCTATTGTCATTTTGAAGGGTTTTTTTTTTTTTTTTGTCACCAGTTTAGTTCTCTAGTCGTCTAAACGGTTCTATTGTCATCATGACCAGGTTATACGCGGAATCTTTGGTGTCTCCTCCATCCTATGATGGGGATTCTCATCTTGATTCTACTTTAGAAAGTTTGGAACTGCCTGCTCGACCTAGACCAGACTACTTGGGCCCGGAGTTCTCAGAAGATTTGCCTGAATTCGCTCCTTTTGCATACCCCGAAGGCTATAAATGCTCAAAGTGTAACAACACTGCCCGCAAACTCAAGTCTGGCAAGTCCTGTCGTTCTTGTTATGCCAAGTTTGCCAAACAGGATGCGAGAATCCGTGTCTACAACCCCCCGTTCAGGCGAAGAAAGACTTCATACAAATCAAAAGCAGCTTCACAAGTCATGAAGATCATTGATCCTCCTCCTTATCCTACTCCAATGCTGGCTTCATTTGGAGAGTCCAAACCAATCCTTGTCCAGCCTGGAGACCCGGCCATGGGAGGCACAATGTGTGGAGCTTGTCGAGGCCATGGTGCGGTTAGTGAGGATGTTATTTATGAGACCACTTGTAAGACTTGCCTAGGTCTAGGTCGACTTATTTAACCACCAGGGTGCTTAAATATATTCTTATAGCTATAGTAGTTTAAGTATTTTGTTTGATTAGTACTGTGTAGTCTACTGTAGACTGTGCCTTATCGTAAAAAAGAGAGATCAGGCAACGAGTCGACTATGTTCTGGACGATTTCGTCTTCAGTCTGCTTTTCTTTCTGTCTGGTAGGCAGTATAGGTCCTAATACCATAGGAGAGCCATGTTCACCTGTCGATTCAAGCTCTGGCTCAGGAGTTGCAGGCTGAGATTGGAAAATCCCCCAATCATCGTCATCGTCGACATCGGTTGTCTTAGCAGCCTGCGGGTTGGTAGTGGGAGATGCAAATGCAGATGTGAGTTGTGAAGGAAGGTTGGGGGTCTTCGGCAATTCATTGTTCTTGTACGACATGCTGACAGGAGAAGCACTTTGTCCAGACGAGTTACCGCTTAACTGGTCGTCAAGAGAAAGTAGATCCATCAGAGAGCTTGAATTGTTAGACGCTCCACCCGTCATGGAATTTCCAGGATTGTTGATTCCAAGCAAATCCAGATCAGATGTTTCAGTTGACTTGTACCGAGTTGTTGATGGCTTAGACGACATTGGAAACTTCTGAAAAATATCACGACGGATAGTAGAGCGAGTGGGCTGGACAATTGGTAATCCTGGTGATCTTGAGCTGCCATTATTAGACTGATCAGAGACAGATCTTATCTGAGTACCCATCAAACTCTGATCATGACTTGAACTTTGAGGCACTTGACTCGGAGGACCAAGGTTTGGATGGACTGAAGAAGCCAATGCCGGCAGCTGCGGAAGTTCTTTATGCCTAGTATCAATCGCTGGACCCAGACCACCTTTTAGATCCCGTTCAACTATTGTTTCACGAAGCGGGGAGCTTGCTTTAGGAGAAGAGCCAGTTGATAACGCTCGTTGAGGTGAAGAAGGCTCCGAATTTCGTGGCCTACCTTTGTCTGCCAATGGATATGACATTTGCTGAGCAAGAGATACAGGGAGGACAAAGTTAGCTCGACGAAATGGCTCTGGTTTCTTGGTGTTAGGGCCCCTTTTGACAGCAACTTTGGCAGTTCTCGGACCCTGCTGAGCTGATGCCCCTGATTTCTGTGAATCGGTTACCCCAGGAGTTATCTCACTTGCTGGACTCATCAATGGACTCATTGCTGGAGTTGCCAGTGGGCTTGTTACACGACTTGTTGGATGACTTGCAACTGGACTTGTCACTTGACTCGTTACTGGACTGCTAGGATCGAGTTTAATCCCACCGTTCGAGTCTAACGGTAGCTCCGAAGGGGAATCAGTGAAGGATCCTGGAGTGTGTGGGCTAAGCGGTGTGAAAGAGGTGGATTGCAAGGGACTGGGAGTCCCTGAACTATTGGCAACAGGATTGGAAGCTATTGAGATCCCAGTGTTCCATGAGACAGCCGGCTCAATTAAAACGCTTGAAGGGCGGTTTTGAGCTGAGGTACGCCTTTGACCGATACTTGGTTTCGCTATTCCTAAGTCCACACCCGAACCCGTGCTACGAGCACCCATAACTTCGGACCCCCCAGGCTCACGGCGAACACTACTACTCCTCTTGGGAAACCCAAAAAGTCTATTCTTCGCCTTTTCCAGGTCCCTTTCTCTCCATACTTCAACTATTTTTAAAACCTGCCCTTCAATAGAACTTGCCCGCCAGCGAACTATAGGATCAGGATGGTCAAGTCGAATGAATTGCCTTGTTGGCCGGGAAAGGTTGTTCATTAACAGTCTTGGATTGACTTTGTGTTCTTTAGGTACTGAATGATCGAGGATAGAGTCAACTCTCGGGAATTCGTATTCACTTTCGAGGGCTGAGCTGGTATCTGAAGTGTCGAATGATCCATATATGGTGATGAGAGCAGCTTTAACGTCATCCATTGACAAATTTTGTTTTCCATCAGGTATATGGGTGACAGATTGCTGATTGATTTCCGGAGAAGATTCAGTGGCTTCAACTTGGGCGTCCTCAGATTCATGACTTTCACTGGAAGCCTGAATTTCGCTGGAGACAGGGATATCACTATTATATTCCTGGAATTCCTCAAAATCTTCAAAATCATCTTCACTCTCTTCTTGCGCAGTTTCTATTGATTGAGGGTCTGATATATCGGCAGGCAAAGGGTTCTGACCAGGTACCGTCCGAAGCGAGCCCTCAATTATTTCATCATCTGTATCTTTAATATCATTGACCGAACTCGCTAGATTGTTTGTACCAGTCTCATTGCTGGCTAGACTACTTTTACTAATTGTATCGTCCACTTCATTGCGCCTACTAGTTTCATCACCCACAGCATTGCTTGTACTAGTCTTAACATCATCATCATCCACTGAATTCTGCGTACTAGCTTCGTCGCTCGGGCTGACACCTCCAGACTGAAGCTTTGGCTCTATCTTTTCACCATCTTCCCAGACATTATCGCTCCAAACGTTTCCGTAGAGTTCATCTTCCATGCTGATTCACTGCATCTAATATGTACAAAAGTTCTGACGCGACTCAGTGTCTTTAGCATCAATTCTCAAGCCAATGGCGTCTCGAACATCCCCTTTTCCATGAACACAAACTGCAGCACTCGATAAAGACAGTTTAGTAGTAGTAACAACCTACACCGACACCTGGGGAAGTACACTGTATCACCGTATCCAATGAAGCTCAAGAAGATCACTTCCTGAAGTCACTTCTTTAATGTTTGTTAGTCCTTCTTCGTCTTGAACTCTCTCGTTTCGCCTCAATACTAGTTGGATAGGCGGAAGCGGAGAAGCGGCTGACTGGCTGACTAAGGGGCTCCGCTAATTACGACTAATTGATAAATGAAAAAAAAAAAAAAAAAAAAAAAAAAAGAGATTTATTGATATCAGTCAACCAACAGAACAAACCTGATTCGGGTATTAAAGGCAAAATGGAACGATCCAGGGTCCCAAGCTTTTCATCCGGATCTGCTCCAAGTGACTATCCAAAATATTACCAACACATGCAAGTGTTGGATCCTCGTCCAGCTTCCAAGAATACCACAATTGACTTCGATGGTTTGTCCTATCCTAGTATAGGTTCAAGAAAGCGAGCTGAAGAGGGAGCAGAAGAAGAAGCGGCCAGAGTCCAAAGAATTGCCGGGGCAGTTCAGACAATTCTGACAGAGCTTGGTGAAGATGTTAGTCGTGAAGGTTTGTTAGCCACTCCTGAGCGATATGCAAAGGCAATGCTATATTTTACCAAAGGATATCAAGATAACGTTGGACGGGTTGTGAACAATGCTTTGTTTGAAGAAGATCATGATGAAATGGTAATTGTGCGTGACATTGAGGTGTTTTCACTCTGTGAGCATCATCTTGTACCGTTCATAGGTAAGATTCATATTGGATATCTGCCTGATTCCAAAGTGCTGGGGTTGTCAAAACTTGCCCGCATTGCTGAAATGTATTCTCGTCGGCTACAAGTTCAAGAACGTTTGACCAAACAGGTAGCTACAGCTCTATGGGAAGTTCTTTCTCCTCAAGGAGTGGCGGTTGTTATGGAAGCTCAGCATATGTGTATGGGTATGAGAGGAGTTCAGAAGTCTACCAGTTCTACCATTACCTCTTGTATGTTAGGTGTCTTTCGAGAAAGAACCAAGACCCGAGAAGAGTTTTTGAATCTGATCAACCGGAAGTAACTCTAGGTAATCTCTGGTCTACCACGTGTGAACTCCGCATCGACTCCGCGTTGTCTCCGCAATATTTCCGCCATCACTTCCGCTTTATCCCCGCCATCCCTGTTGGTGCCTAAATCTATTGCATTAACGCCTTCAACAACTCAAAGGCGCACATCTAACTGAAGTCTCAACGACTATGACTATATATTATCTCTCAACGAATTCATTGTGTATATTGCTAATATTGCTTCAGAGCTATCGGCTCGATACTTTAATTATGTTATACACTTCATCTTGCTTAGCGGCTTTCAATATCTTTCAACCATACGGCGGTACATACTCTATATAGTCCGTATACCAGTAACATCTACCAGTAACTATAGATCAGTAAACAAGCAGCATACAGTATTGAACAGACAGGAACAGACAGGCACCAGACGGTAGCTTATACCATTGTAAGGTTTTTCAAGTGCTATAATGTCTGTGATTCGATTCCCCCAGTTCAATAATCCTGTCGTGGTTGCTCTATTCGAAGACGTAAAAAATACTCCAGAGATTCGACAAGAATTACTATCGGGGAATAAAGAGTATAACTACGGATTTATAGATGCTCAAACAGTGGTATCTCCTGGACATCTAAGGTCAGCTATATACAGGGTTCTTATTGATCAAGCTGCCGGTAAACTTCGAACACGAACGGTACAATCTGAAGTAGTGTTTGCCATGTCTCCTAGTAATAATATTGTGGATGGGTTCAAGAAGTTTGGAATCACTGATTCGAGTCGATCGTTTTATGCTGTAAAGATAGTTGAAGATGACACGAATCCAGAAATATATATAGACCTGTTGAAAGCTCAGATCACAGGCCAATTGATTGATATCGACCTCAAGAATGCAACCAGGCTGGTTAATGAAGATTTAGTAAAGAAGGTGAGTAAGAAGCTGGGTAGATGGGTAACTGGTTAAGTTGATTGAAATGCTAACTTTATATGCAGATTTATAAAAGTACAACTGAGAATGAAATTGCTAATGCAATTGCGCTAAGAGGCCATTAATAGGATGAGTCCAGAGATTCCACGATTCCTACCGGGTTATGTGGTTATACCCTCCTTCTCAGATTGAATGTTGCAACCGATCCCTGCAAAAGCCTGTATCAGAGCTTGGTTGTATGAATTCTTAAGTGAGAAACCTGATAACTTATACGCGGGATCATTATCAATGTTCTTGGTCAACGGATCAAAGTACTCATCTCGTACTGTGAATAAATATTGTCGCTGAATGTCCCCATTGAAAGGAGTGAAAGGAGTATCAGGAGTGGGAACATCATGAGCAGATGAGGGCCCCGTTCGTTGGCGAATACCAGTGGCTCGTCTCAGTAGAGCTGATCTTTGAAGAGCTAGCGCTTGTGCCTGACTTTCCTTCTGCTCCTTTTCTTGCCGAGCAAAGGTAGCATTAACCCGAGCCACAATCTCTTCAGCACTACCAGAGCCTGTAGCCAACTGATGCTGGATCTCGGCTTCTATCTGGCGCTTCCTTTCAGCATCCTGCTCTTGTTGTTTCACTAGCGCCACTTTTTCTTCCCGTCGCTGTTGCTCATCTAACCGCTGTAGCTCTTCTTGTACCTCATCCTCTTCCTTTTGCCGTAGCGCATTTGAAAGGATCACTGTTCGATTGGCCGCTTCATATGATTGAAGCTTCCTTTCAGTTTCTTCAACATCAACCCCATTAACTAGATTGAATACAACATCTTCGATCTCTTCAAGGTAATCGTTGTATTCCTCTACAGTATCAAAATCGTCTTCTCGTTTGTTCAAAGTCTTCGAAACTCGTGATCTAACGTTGACTTCTCGTTCCACCCCAATATCTTCAAACACCTGAGTGGTGAACTTGTTTTTACGCAGCGTCTTATTACATCCAGCGTAAGGACAGGGAGCTGGACCCAGTGAAAAGATTCGGTCGACACAAGATTCACACATCTTATGATAGCATTCAGGATTCACCAGAAACCTCATATTAGGGTTGAGGTATCGGGATGATTTACATATTGGACACACATCTATCGTTAGTTTATATCTCATCGATTTCAAATCTTCAACTACTTACCTTCTTCTGACATTATGCGATTACGATCTGATCCTTGCGCAGGTTCAAGTACACCGCGTGTCCTGTCAAAACTAGCGAGGGCAAGTTTTAATTCAAGCCAAGTTTCCTTGTCAAGATAGTTTCCTGCTCAATAGTTCTCAAGATAGAAGATAGTTTCTAGTGCCTTCAGTAGTTACTGAGCTTAAATATTTCCAACACGTGACTTGAACAAGTCCACCGGAAGCTGGAAACTATTTGTTATCCGTAGGCTTTGCGGTTGATAATTAAGACTGGCTGACTAAATAAGAGACAGAATAGACGAGGGTAAACTTACTGAATAGAGGCCTCGGAGGACTATGATCTGAGAGGCTTTGGAATCCCTTTGTCCCCCCAAATATGGCAAAATTCGGCCCAGAATTCTGGGCGCCAGGTGTAGTGATTGCAATGATAGGTTATTGCACATATGCTTATTGCTATAATTTTGCATGGCAAACAGTTAAGGACCACAACACTGGTGGTGGTCTTATCTCCGGATACTGCATCCTGATATTCTTGGTTCTCAGCTGTTGGCTGTCTGTCAAAGTTGTAGGTCCAGGAAGAGTGGGTGGTGATGGATTGACTGCAACCTCACAGTCTGAGTTGTTGCGACTACCATATTTCTGCTGTGATCCCTATGGTTATAGACTATATTGTACCCATTGTGAACAGTACAAACCCGATCGCGCTCACCACACCTCACAGCTAGCTTACTGCGTGCCCAAGATGGATCATTTCTGCTCATATTTAGCCTCAGTCATTGGGTTAAGGAACTACAAAATGTTTTTTCAGTTTGTGTTCTACGTACTGGCGACGTTCTTATATATGGTCATTACCATTGCTAGTTTTGTTCACACCGTGCATCGAACCACCCCTCAGATCTGGGTCTTATATGGGCTGACGATAGTCTGGGTCGCTTTGCTAGCGATGTTCTTTACTATACATGTGTACTCTCTGCTCATTAACCGTACTACCATTGAGCAGTTAGATTACAGACGAGAAGTACTCCCTATCTTCAATTTTCAACTTGAAGATGGCACTCGAGTTGTGTCCCGCATCCGAAAGGGAGACCGTCCATATGATTTTGGCATGTGGAATAACTTCAAGTCAGTGTTTGGTAGCAATCCCCTGCTATGGTTTCTTCCTTTGCCAGTCGCCAGGGGGGACAATAATGCATTGAGTCCGAAACATATTGAACTCATGAAGCAGCGATTCCATAATCAAGAAGAAGGATACTTGGCTGAGCGACAAGGTGTTGTGATAAAGCATGAGGAAATTCCTAAGAATCGAGAGCGTACAAGTCAGGAAGAAGAAGAGGTGGGAGAGAAATCCCAGCAAGAGGGGCCAATGGAACAGCAAGAAGGCTCAAGGGAGTCACAACAACAGTCGGTAGAAACCAATATCTAGTAGCGACTGACATTATCCGTGATTCCTAATTTTACTAACCAATCGATGCATCTCCATCTTTGCATTCATAGAAATCGACGCTTCAGCATTCCAATGTTCTATCCTATACTTGTAATGTCAGCTTTTAAAATGCTCGAGCCCTATTATACATCCATGAACTTTGCTAGATGCTCAATAAACATGTCCTTGATCCGTGAAATATCCATAGGTTTCATCTTGTTCAGTAATACGAAATTTCGACGTATTCTATGCAACTGAGGAAGGGTTAGTCTCATTGGCAAACTCAATTCATATCCTTCAACAACCACGGTTGATCCAGGGGAGTCTTGATATCTTTGCATCACTTGAGTAACAATTTCATTAGTGGTACGATCAAGTTCAGTCAAATAGTTAGTAGGAGGAGCTGCTTTAAGTACTGTAGCGTGATTCGGAGGCTTGGCTTTCTTCCTCAAAGATCCAAGAATCTCATCCACAGGCAACTCATCTGACGGAACAACAGTAAATAGTGGAGCATCCCATCTGGTCATACCATTGGGCTCTTCATACCTAAACATCAACTGATCAATTAAGTCTTCAGGCCATCTCTCAGCTTCAGGACGACTCCGATTCCATTCAATGCACTGGTCCCTAGAAGTACCAACATGTAACACACAAGAATTGGTCGACAATGCTTTGGCCTCACAAAACAGTTGGTAGCGGAAGCCTTTAATGTAGTTAGCTCCATCCAGAATTACAATTGTAGATTTAGAAATGTGTCGTTTCACTGCTGCCAGTTGATCTCCTCGGATTGGCTTCTCTTTCTGGGACACTCGGTAGTCCTCCTTTCTGAAGTCATCAGCAATATAGACCACCGACAGGTCTAGTTTTTGGCTTGAAATTCGTTCTTCTAACGCTTTCTGCAACTCTAATGCTCTCGTAGTCTTACCCGCACTGGGGAATCCCGTTACTGTAATCAGCGGCATCTAGGTTCTCGCACACTCTTCTACTATCTTGTGTTGGATCCGATTCTTCTACAATCACGAAAATTTCACTGCTTATCAAATGCCGGTCCGAAATCCGGATCGCACCAAAAAACCGGTAGTGAAATATTTCAAGTTCAGAAGAAGAATCAACGCCAGGATAACAACAACCGTCGTCAGCATATTAGTAAGTCCACGTACTATAGCCAGATATATCTCACAAAGCTACCTGTAGACTGGTCAGTCACAACAAGTGGCGGCTACGACCAGGATGGCCAAATTTATCCCCCGATCAAGCTTTCCTCCAGTCAACATTGCATTAACGGGGTTCCAACGACACCAGAAACATGGGTTCGAGAAGATGCAAGCACTGAGCAGTGACGTTGACTTGTTTGTGGAGTTACGAGACGCTAGAGCACCAATTTCTACTCAGAACGCAATGTTTAACACTTTGATTGGCGCAAGGCCTCGAATGATCGTATACACCAAGCGAGAATTGAGCACATTGAGTGATTCCATGACCAAGCATTGGCACCCAACAATTCCACACGCTAGCGTTGACTGTAGAAGCAAAAACGATGTCATAAAACTGTTGCGATTTTGGCAGGACATGTACAAATCAATGCTTCCCGCTCCTCCTTTGGGATTACGAGTTCTGATAGTTGGGATGCCTAATGTAGGCAAGAGTACCTTGCTCAACCAACTACGAACTGGAGGAACTGACATGACGAAACAGGTAGCCCAGGTAGGAGGTATGCCAGGAGTGACTAAGAAGGTATCAGGGGTGGTGAGGATAAGTAAGGATCCTCCAATTTTAGCATATGACACTCCAGGAGTGTTTCTACCGAATTCAGTTCAGGATGAACAGACGATGCTCAAATTAGCAACCATTGGATGTGTTCCTCAAAAGCATATTGATCCAGTGGTGATGGCAGACTATCTATTATATCGGCTGAATCTGCAATACCCTGATGGAATTGCGTACAGAGAGTATTTGGACCACCCTACTAACGACATCGAACAATTGCTCAATGGAGTATGGGCACGACAATTTGCACATAAGCGTAGAGGATCCGTGGATGAAAAAGCATCGGCATTGTTTTGGATAGACCAGTGGAAGACTGGTAAGAACATGCAGAAAATCAAAGGCAAAAAGAAGTGGTTTCCGTTGCTATTAGATGATCCAGGTAAAGAATTTAGCATTGATAGGAAAATTGAGGAGACTATAACTGGCGAGAGTTAGATAAAACAATTCTTGTTTGGTTAGCTATTTGTCATATACCCACAGTATCACTGGCAGTATCCACAAATACTGGCGATGTCTGTGATACCACAGCTGGTCCATGGTATGGTCATAAATCATCATAAATCATCAGAAACAGTCAGTATTGACTTATTCAGCCAGCTCTTCAGTTGGCTCTTCAGTTGGTTCTTCAGAAGACTCCGGATTTGTTTCCAGCTCTTGCTCAAAAACACGATGACCAGCCATGAATCTTACTTGTTAGTCAACTTTTATACACGCCACCTTCTATCACCAGACTCAGGAGCTGGGAACCCAATGCTTTCAAAATTAAAGGCACCGAGATAATTTACCAACTGACTCGCAATACTAACCCACTTTAACTTACAGTGACGCGTGTAGAATACCTAATCTTCTAATAAACCCCGCTTGAACGGTAGCAATACTCAACAGGTTATCCAGATCACTTATATTAGCTTGTAAGCGCGCAATTTGGGCATTTAGATGGGAAATTTGTCGTACTTTCCCTCCTCCTGGAGCAATAGACTGCCTGTTCATTTCTATTACAAATGAAGCACTTGATTCTTGTATATCTACGATTTTGAACCCCCAGTAATCTAATTTACTGGCGTATCTTTAGATTGTTCAAAGGTCGCCCATCATGTTTACACGCGGAAGGTCCAAACGGCTGAATACGAACGGCTGACAATCTTCCAAAATTTTTTTTATTTTTTTTATTTTTTTATCGGAAGATTAAAAAATCTTTCTATCGAAACTTTTGACAATCTTGTGATCCTTATATTTGCTTGAATTCAGAATTGTTTACAGGTCTGTGACGAGATATAGTAGCTTGTTAGCTCTAGTCAGGATGGGGAGAAAAGAAGTCAAAGTAAAGGGTGCTAAGACTAGTAGAACTACGAGTAAGAAGCTCAAGGGAAGCAAATCAAGAGAGGCAGATGATATTAGTAAACTAGCCGAAGAAGGCGACGATTTGAGTAAAGAAATTGCTGATTTAGATTCTAATGTTGGAGATATTGCGAGTATGATGGAGAGATCTGAGGTTAAAAAGCGAAAGCGTAACCGAGATGAGGAAGTAAATGTTGAAGAAGTTGAAGAAGAGCTGAATCAGGAGGTAGAAGAAGATAAGGAGAGCGAGGAGAGCGCGGAGGAAGATGAAGACTCGGAAAAGGAGGAAACAGGCGAGGAAAGTGACCCTATCAAGTCAGCTAAATTACCGGATTCCCAAGCCAATGAAGACGCTCTAGCATTTAGTGATCTCAAACTATCGCCTAATACACAAGCAGGAATTACTGCCATGGGATTCACCACCATGACTGCAGTACAAGCTCGAACAATTCCTCCTCTGTTAGCAGGAAAGGATGTGCTTGGAGCTGCCAAGACTGGGTCAGGAAAGACTCTGGCATTTCTAATTCCTGCGATCGAGCTATTGCATTCTTTAAAGTTCAAGCCTAGAAATGGCACCGGCGCAATTGTGGTATCACCTACTAGAGAACTGGCGCTCCAAATATTTGGGGTAGCTAAAGAGCTGATGGAGAAGCATTCGCAGACAGTTGCAATTGTTATGGGAGGAGCAGACCGTAATCAAGAACGAAACAAGCTCCAAAAGGGTGTTAATCTTCTTATTGCTACTCCAGGTCGGTTGTTAGATCATTTACAAAACTCTCCTGGGTTTGTGTTTAAGAACTTAAAGGCGCTAATCATTGACGAGGCCGATAGAATTCTCGAAGTGGGGTTTGAAGAGGAAATGAAGCAGATTATCAAGATTCTTCCTAAGGAGGATCGTCAGTCTATGTTGTTTTCTGCCACTCAGACTACCAAGGTCGAGGATTTAGCCCGAATTTCATTGCGCCAGGGTCCATTGTATATTAATGTTGATCAATCGAACGAAACTTCTACTGCTGAAGGTCTCGAACAAGGGTACGTTGTATGTGAATCAGATAAACGGTTTCTGCTGCTGTTCTCCTTCCTCAAACGCAATCGCAATAAGAAGGTCATTGTGTTTTTATCTTCCTGCAATTCTGTTAAATACTATGGTGAACTTCTCAACTATATTGCATTGCCTGTGCTTGACCTCCATGGTAAGCAGAAGCAACAGAAGCGTACAAACACTTTCTTCGAGTTTTGTAACGCTAGCAAGGGTACTTTAATCTGTACCGATGTGGCGGCTCGAGGGCTTGATATCCCAGCGGTGGATTGGATTATCCAATTTGATCCACCAGATGATCCTCGAGATTACATTCACCGAGTAGGAAGAACTGCTCGAGGGTCTCATGGTCGGGGTAAAAGTCTGTTGTTTCTTCAGCCTTCAGAACTAGGATTCCTAAGATATCTCAAGGCAGCTAAGGTGCCACTCAATGAGTACGAGTTCCCCATTCAAAAGATTGTCAATATCCAGGGTCAATTGGAGAAGCTAATCAAGCAAAACTATTATCTTAACCAGGCTGCTAAAGATGGATACAGATCTTATCTACAAGCCTATGCCAGTCATCATCTTAAGACGGTATATCAGATTAACAGTCTTGATCTCATTAAGGTAGCAAAATCTTTTGGATTTGACGTTCCTCCGAAGGTTAACATCTCCATCGGTGCCAGTGGTCGCACACCAAAGCGTACCAAGAAGATCCGCAATTAGAAAGTTAGGAGGTTAGGCCTAACCAATTGAATGCATTTGAAGAGTCAACATATTAAATAAGGTATACAAAACTAACAATGTTCATAGTATCTCATGTCTACTGAACATGCCACGCTCAACACTGATGATTGAGTATGCTCACACCTTGCGCTTATCTTATTAATCATCAAATAACATGACCATTTGAAATTGTCTAATTTCAATTGTGGAAACTTCTATTCCGATCCAATTCCATAGAATACCGCCCAAAATTCGTGCTCTTAGCTGACTACAATGCTTATGTTCCAACCGACATCGTTCCGGTGGAGGCTGTCGGTTGAGGTTTGTAAGCGATCAGGGCGGGGAGATTTGTAAGGCGATAATCTCGCCGGAAGGTCTCCGGTGGGTAGAGATGAGCTCGAAGCTTGATGTATAAAAGCGGTGATGTTTGCCTGTTGAAAGACTAAACATTAAGACAGAAAAGATACCGCAGAAATGACTAACTCATCTTTATTTTCTCCCATCAAGGTTGGACAACTCGAATTGGGCCACAGAATTGTCCTGGCCCCATTGACAAGAATGAGAGCTGATATGTATACGCTAGTTCCTAACAAGAATTCTGCTGTATATTATTCTCAGCGAGCATCTCGTCCTGGTACTTTACTGATCACTGAGGCTAATGCTATATCTAATGAGTCTCATGGATATCCATATACTCCCGGTATCTTCAATGATCCCCAAATCGCCGAATGGAAGAAGGTGTTTAAGGCCATCCATGATGAAGGCTCATATGTATATGTACAGCTGTGGGCATTGGGACGTGTCGCGCCAGAGGCAGAGGTTGGCAAGGGCAATGTAGTAGGACCATCGAATATCAAACCTGAAGGAGAAGGGTACGCTGTTCCTCGACCGTTGACTGAGGATGAGATTAAAGAGTACACTGCTACGTTTGCTATTAATGCAAAGAACGCGATTGAAGCTGGAGCCGATGGTGTCGAGATCCATTCTGCAAATGGTTATTTACTTGACCAGTTTCTTCACGCAAACTCTAACAATCGTACTGATAAATATGGTGGGTCAATTGAGAACCGAGCTCGGTTTACTCTCGAGGTTGTAGATGCAGTATCAGAGGCCATTGGCGCTGACAGGACTGGTATCAGAATCTCTCCATGGGGAGCATTCCAGTCCATGGACTTTGGAATCTCTCCAGTACCTCAGTTCTCATATATTGCTGAAGAGCTTGAACGTCGAAGACGTGACGGCAAGGAGCTAGCATATCTTCACTTGGTGGAACCTCGAGCAGGAGGGGATGGGGATCGAGAAGCTAAGCAATTTGAATCTAATGTTTTTATTAGAACCACTTACAGAGGAGTGATTATTCATGCCGGTGGACTTTCTACTGTAGCTGGTGCTGAGGAATATACCAAGGGTGATGACAAGACTCTGGTAGCGTTTGGAAGGTATTTCCTTTCCAATCCAGATCTTGTTGATCGCCTGGAGAAGGGTATTCCTCTTACTAAGTACAATCGAGATACGTTCTACATTCGAGATTTAGTCAAAGGATACATTGACTATCCATTTGCTGACAAGACCAAGGCTAAAGTATAAGCTGTTGGTGAGAAGGGCCATTATTAGATAGTTATATAGATTAGAAGGTCGAATTGACAAATTAGGAATTTCAGCTCAATGGTGAGCATAGTATACAATTCAAATAGGTTTATGAACATCGAGAATTACAATAATTTGTCCTAAACACATTTACTGAAGACATCGTCGAATAATCTTGAAGACTCCGCAAAGAATGTTCATAGTTTGATCATTCTGATTACCCTGGGATTGACCTTGATGGTATTGGGGTTGTCCACCCTGCTGATACTGAGGTCCAGATCCATATTGAGGAGACTGTTGATAGTAGGAGCTTGCACCCTGTTGTTGATAATGATTCTGGAACTTGGCCGAGTGCTTTTTGTTTGGACGCGGGGCAAGGTTTCCAAAATCAACCTGGCCACCAGGCCCACTAAGATCCACTATTAAGACTCCAGAATTTCCGTGTTCAAGAGCGTAGCGAAAGTTCATCTGATGGCATAGATCCTCTACTGCAGGCTTAATCTTGGCTACATGGTTCTGGGAGTGAATACCTTTGCCAACAATCACATCCAGATGGGTTTCTCCACGAGATCGAGCAGCCTCAATTCGTTTTTGTAGAATGTCTATTGCTTCCTTCACATGGAGTCCGTGGAGATCAATCTCATCTTCAGCAGAATCCGCATTATTGGCTCTAAACACAAACTCAGCTGCTTGCTGATTGTACTGGTCCATCTTCTGTTCATGTTCCTGGGCTTGCTCTGAAAGTTGTTTGGCCTCGGATCCATTGCCCTGTTTATAAGCCTTCTGGGATCGCTCGGACAATTCTTTCTTGCGTGCGAATTCACGATTTGCCATGTCCCTTAATCGTTTATATTCCGGGTCCTCAGCATGGTTATAATCCACATTTGGGCGGTCTAAGTTAGAAATAATACGAACAAACAACACAGAATCATCTTATACTCACGAGTAGCAGCTGTACTCATCTTGTTTGGTTAGTTAGATTTAGCACCACTGTGTCAAGCCTTTGTTGATATTTTGAATAAAAATACACGATATTTCTTTGTACTATTCGCCGATTTCTCAGTACCAAATAGTCCCGTCCCAGCTTCTACTGTTCTACCTCTACCTCAGTTACTCGTCTACTCTGTGTTGTGGTCGCTAACAGTGTCGCATCAACACCACTTTGTTCTCAAATTGATCCGCCGATCGATACCGAAAGTGGTCAGTTGCAGTCAGGTACACAATAAGTTTAAGGACAATAAGTTAACGGGAAATGGATTAGCGAACAATGAGCTAACGGGAAATGAATTAGCGAACAATGAGCTGAAGCGAAACGGATTAACGAACAATGAGACACCAGACAGTTCTACAGAAAAGAAGTAGCAAACACAATCACCTACAGAAATAAAGTCAAGAGTTCGAATATATATATAAGTTTTTAGCTAGCTGTCAGATATTGCATGATAGTTATACAATTTACGACTAAACAACTGGAAATAGCAACACTTGGTTGTCGAGCCTCCAGTATCTTACAGCTTGATCACTGGCTTCTGAGGAACCGAAGGCCGAGGCGCATTGGGATCTCTACCTGCAGTTATGGCTCCATCAAAAGCCTCGAGGCCCTGACCCACAACATTAGGTTCAGGAGTCACCTCATAGCTGCCAGCGGCCAATGCCTTAGGCAAAAAATCTCCAAAAATTCCATTAATAACTCTGTCAGTCAGTTCAGACGCACGCACAAATTTGCCTTCAATATCATCAGGCACTCCGTTAGAAGGCACATTCGACATTGACACAAACATCTTTTGACCGGTAGAACTCTTCACCTTAGTAGCAATATCAAAACACAGCTGGTCAGTATTTCCTGAGCCAATCGCATAGATTCCCACCGCTTTTTTGCCGTCATTCTTAACAGCTTTCTCGATTACAGACACAATCTTATTCACCAAATCGCTATCCTTGTAGTCATAAACTTCTGAAGCACCATACTTCTTAACAGTGTCGAAATTTCTGGGGGAAGCAGTCGACAACACCTCATACCCTGCTGCCTTTGCTAGCTGTACCGCATTAGACCCAACACTACCAGATCCGGACCAAATTACAACTATCTCTCCCTTAGGCTTGGCTGCGGGCACAGTAGGAAGCGACAAGTTGAGGTACTCGCTTTCAAACAATCCGTTCATGGCAGTCATCACACCCAGTGGCAGCACAGAAGCACGCTCATACGAAAGCGAGTCTGGAATCGGAGACGCATACCTGGCCTCAATCAATGGAAACTTTTGAAATGCTCGCTTGGCATTGTTATTTGAGTAAAAGCCACTGGCAATAGCAATCACTCGGTCTCCTTTCTTCACTCTGGTAACTGAAGGTCCAACCTCCACTACTTCTCCCGCAACGTCAGTGCCCAAAATATGAGGAAACGTAATCCAAGGGAAAATCTTGGGCGCTAAGGTTGGAGTAATATAGTCCACCAAGTTTACCGCAACCACGTTGTTCTTTACAACAATCTCCCCTTCTTTAGGTACAGGATATGGAGCTTCCTTCACAACCAAACCCTCACCGGGTCCGGTCACCCACGCAGCACTATTCGATGACATGTTTATCACCCTTAATCACTCAGACTAAACACTTCAACTCACTATCCTAATATCAGGTTCCAATTCAAAAGTAGTAATTCAACCTTTACTTAAATATCCTTACCACTCACCCATCATCTCCGTGCCAAAACCTGCGCTTAAGCTGGTGAATCGTCCCCTACATACGCCTCATTCGGACATGTATTGGAGCCCATTGCGATTATGCGAAGACTGATAATCGCGGAAAAGGGCGGAAATGGGGATGCGGAAATGGGGATGCGGAAATAAGGAAGACGGAAAATGAAAATGCGGAGACTGCGGAATATTGGTGTAGGTTATTAGCAAACAATAGCGGAGAAAGTGATGAATTTCAGTAAATTCAATTGAGAGCACGATGATATGGCAAACAAGGGCCAATTACAACTAGAACAGTACGATCAGCTCTATACACTAATTGACAGGAGTTGTATTATGTGGCAATTCGATTTTATTTGTATTCACAGCTCGTACAAGCACCAAGTGTAACTTTTTAGTCCTCACCCCTCTCGCCAATGTATAATGACAATTCACAATGCAATCGTTACTCTCATCCATTATAGACTCTTGTTTGAAGCCTGATTATCGAGGAACGCGTCCCGGAGCCGCTCGTTGGGGGGCACCCTGAGGTGTAGGAACACCAGTCTGAGGAGCAGCCGATTCTTCGTTAGTAATGGTCTCGTCTACCGACAAAATCACACACGCAGCCTCAGTAGCAGATTGAATAGCATTGATCTTAACCAGCGCAGGTTCCCATACATATCTTTCCATATTATCAGCAGTATTCTCAGATCGGAAGTCAACTCCTGACCAAGTCTTTCCTTGAGCATGTTCCATTCGGAGCTTGTTGAGAATATCAGTACCATCAAATCCAGCATTATCACACAACTGTCGAGGAATGACCTCCAGTGCACGAGCAAACGCTCCGATGATCAATTGTTGCTTTCCAGCAATGGTGCGAGAATAATCCCTCAAATGTCGTGAAAGCTCCATCTCAGCAGCTCCTCCTCCAGCCACAACCGCAGACGACTTCACTGTCCTCTTCACAACCATAATGGCATCATGAAGAGATCTCTCGACTTCGGCAATGAATTGCTCAGATCCTCCACGAAGAATCAAGGTACATGTCTTGGCCCCTGTGCAACCAGTAAGAAGATTGTATCGCTCTCCTCCAATCTGACGCTCTTCAAAGTGTTCACAGGTTCCTAGATGCTCCGGTAGAATATCAGATGTCGTTGCTTGAAGAGATGCACCAGTTGCAGATAGTACTCGATCCATATCATCACTAGGCACTCTTCCAGCACAGAAGATGCCTCGATCAGCGAAGAACTGAGTAGCAAGATCACCAATGGGTAACTTTGACAACACCACTAAAGCCCCAGTCTTCTCGAGTGCTTCAAGTTTCGAGTAGATAATGTTCCACTCAGCGTCCACCACTGCTTGGTAATCTTGGACCTTCTCCACTCGAACCTCGGCATTATCCTTCTCGGCCTTGAGTTCCAGCTCAACATTGAGGCATACGATTTTGGGGTTTTCAAACTGCTTCGGTTGTTGTTCAAATCCTGCGTATGCAAACGTCTTTTTGAAAGCGACACCATCAACAAATAAGGAGTCTTCCACCGCACCACCTGGTACTCGTTTCAAACCAATAAGTTTCTCATTTAGGTCTTCAGGGTCCAGAGTCAAAACAGCGTCTACCACCATCTTGGTGAAGAAAGGAGCATTTTTGTAAATGATTTTTGAAGACATGGCAGTGGTTGCCACTCGTTCGAGTAATGGTCGCACTGATTCGTCATCCTTTCTTTCTATTGTAACTGCAAGTTCTCTGACTGCCTTAACCGCTTCTCGTAACGCATGTCGATATCCCTTGACGATTGTGTGAGTGGACACGTTTTCTTCCACAAACGCCCTCGCTTCTTTTAAAAGTTCGCCAGCCAGAACTGCTACGGTTGTAGTACCATCGCCCACCTCAGCATCTTGAGCACGAGAGATGTCTACCAAGACCTTAGCAGCAGGATGGACAACATCCAGTAGCTTCATGATCGTAGCACCGTCATTAGAGATGGTGGTCTTGCCGTCAGCACCCACAATTAACAGATCAGATCCCAAAGGGCCAAGAGTTGATCTGAGAGTATCTTGAATGGCAACACAGGCATTGATATTGGAGATTGTTTGTCCCTTTCCTTGAGACGAATCGGTTCCTTCCTTGAGGACTACGATTGTAGGAGTTTGTCCTCCAAAGCTCATTTTTTTCTGATATCCAGGTTCTTCACCACTACTCCCTAGAAATAATTAAAATTCGTACTCAATTTCTAACGATGAAATGATATAGAACCCTCGTGTCGCGATTGAAATTTAAACTTAAATGAAACGTACTCGCCGCAGGTTTCAGAAACGTTCAAACTATTAGTCAAAACCCTTGATGATTCTCGAATCTTGCCACTTAATCTTGGACTATTTAGTGTAGCGTGTTGTCAAGTTCAATTTGATTTTTTTCGCGCTTGATTTGTTACCAGAGGTGCGGCTGCTGCACAGAAGCCTCGAGAACGGCAACAGAGAGAGATTTGGCGGGTCTTGGGAGGGCCGGAGGGTCTAAGGAGGGAGTGCTTAGGGGGGTTGGGAGCAGACGGGGCCAGGGGAGTGCTTAGGGGGGTTGGGAGCAGACGGGGCCAGGGGAGTGCTAGGACGGTTTGCTAGGAGGGAGTGGTAGGAGGGAGTGGTAGGAGGGAGTGGTAGGAGGGAGTGGTAGGAGGGAGTGGTAGGAGGGAGTGGTAGGAGGGAGAGCTAGGAGGGAGAGCTAGGAGGGAGAGCTAGGAGGGAGAGCTAGGGGAGGCTTGGGAGAAAGTGCTACAGGAGTGTAAGGGGTGATCAGAGTGGTTAGGGCGGTTAGTAGGGAGCTTAAAGAGCAGCTTAGGAGCTGGGCAGTATTAACGGTGCTGACGGTGCTGGCTGATGCTGCCTCTAGCTTTAGTAAGCCGTTGTATTATCTGTAACCGTCATCGCTCAACTCAACGTACTTGACGCACTCAGCTGCTCAACCTAGATAACAAACCCGTGTCAAGCTCATTGGCACTGGATCACCACAGCAAATACCATCCTCGTTGCTATCCTCACATCATACGTCAGTCTCCACACTTTGAAGGGCGCAAAGCTACTGCGCCTACATGTATAATATTAAGCAAGTCTTCAATATAATCACTTCATCACTTCACATGATGGACTGCAGATAGACACAGGCGACAGCGGCTGCACTACAGCGACTGCTAAAGATCATCTGAGCACAATGGCACGTTGGTTGATCCAGAAACCTCAGCATTTACGGTTGGTAAAACTCTACACTATTGATACATTTATTCCCACACTGAACCAATCCCATACTAATCCATCCTTGCTCTCTTGCCATACCTACCGAAATACTTGCCCCTCCTCAAATCCTCCCTTTATCAGTGAATCAGGTTTAGTGCCGGTGCCGGATTAAGTAACCTTAATTGGCGGAGTCACGGCGAGACAAAAATAGGTGTCAGAACGATGACGAGACTGATACAAATAGGAACGGGGGGGTTAAAGTTGGATTGGAGGAGGCGAATAAAATATTTAACCGGAAGAGTTGAGGTTAAACAAGAATTATTCGAGTAGACAAAACTGCATTATGGGACTGTTCAAAAAGTCAAAGGAATTGGAAGCAAAAGCATCGATAAATGAAGATGGTACGTCCTCCAAGCCTACAGCTCCTCCCCCAGCGTACTCGGTAGAAACCGGATTTTCACCTCCATCAGGGCCTCCTCCAGGAATTCCATCAGACTATCCATCAGGTCATGAAGGCGGTCATGGTGGACCACCATCTGGCCCTCCTCCCGGATTCAGTTCAAAGAATGGCAGTAGTTTTGGACCTTACGGTTCAGACTCGTTCGACCCTCCAGCATATCCTCCGCCATCAACTTCGCATTTTCAATCATTATATTCGAATGCAGATGATTATGAACGAGACGAGGGAGATGCATTTTGTAGTAGTAACCCGCTCTTCCCTTCATCAAATATAAGTGACGCCACTGTCCAGAAGAGAGTTAGCGGTAGATTGTCTTTAGTGCCGCCACCACTAATGACCGTACCTGAAAATAGCAAACTTTCAACGTGGAAACGATTCAAAGGAGAGATCCAGATGGGCAAAGGTGACGGAACAGTCTATGTGAGATCTAAGAAGGGCACTAAGGATTGTTTGTTTGTTTCTGATGTGCCTTTATATGCTCCTAGGACTTATCGTAACCCTAAGATATATTTTGAAGTTACGATCACTTCGCTACCTCATCCTGAAGAAGCCGCCATCGCAATTGGCTATCTTTGTCTACCATATCCTCCGTTCAGACTTCCTGGGTGGCACCGAGCATCTCTGGCGGTTCATTCTGATGATGGCCGTAGATATGTCAATGATTCTCTAGCAGGTAAAGATTTCACCGTACCATTTTCTGTCGGAGAAACAATTGGCTTGGGCATCAACTTTGCTTCCAAATTGGTGGTACTTAGTCGTAATGGCAAGTATGATGGCCAATGGTCGTTAGTTGAGGATGACATGGGTGGTGGAGTCGACCCCTATAGAGGATATCGTGACGGTGGAATCGAAGGAATTAATGGAGTGACAGACGTTTTTGCCGCTGTCGGGGTTTACGGATCAGTAGGGGTCATGGTAAATTTTGGAGGTAAGACCGAATTCAAATACGACTTTTTAGAGGACGCTCAATAGCAAGGGGTGGTCTTCTAACAACAGCCAGTTGTCGTGGACAATTGAGATTCGCTATGTTATACGTGGAGGACAATGAGTACCATGTGTCTATTCCATAAATTTATTTTATTTGTTATTATTGCTGGATTGTTGCAAGTTATGTTCTTGAATGTGCTTCTTTTCTTTGTCATCTTACCACCCAATGCTGTGTTCAAATTTAAGGCTTAGGAAGTTTGGAAAGATATTTCTCCACTCCAAGATCTGTGGCAACGTGCTTTTCAAGACTCATTGCTGACGACGCAATTGCTTTACCTTGAGCGTCAGCAGTAAAGCTAGACATCATTGATGCTCCTCGTGAGGCATAAGGAGAATACATGTTCTTGCCACTCTCCAGAACCTTATCAACATCAAAATCAGATACGTGCTGCTTAAAATATTTGGTGAACGGAGCGTATGAAGGACCTTTCGACCATGAATTATAGGCAGCATTGCCCTCACTCAAGTACTGAGCAATTTGACTTTTATCGGTGACTGCACCCCCACCGTCTATGGCTTCTTTGGCGATTTTCTCAAACCCAGAATAGCCGATGACTGCGTTAAATATGTGGCCTGCGACGGACGATGCTTGGTCTACTGGTACTCCTGCTGCTCGGTTACTGGCGAAGAAATCGACTGCCATTCGTGAAGCTTGTTGAATGAGGAATTTTTCCTGAGCAAGCACTGCTGATGACGCGGAGAGCAAAGTGACAATAAAGCTGAGCGAGGGTACGATCATTATGACTATATTTTGCTGTTGAAGATGTGAAGAACAGTACTAGCCAATTTTAAAGCTATGTTGCTAAAATGAACATGGCCGAAGCACTGCTAAAGCCATGTTCTTATAGTGAGCATTGTCACCGCACTTGATTTGGAGATAAGCTTATATCGGGATGGTGAAATTCTATTTTGTAATTGGAGCTACTATTAAGCCATGGGCAATGAACTTTGTGAGCGGTTTGGTGTTGAGGAATATCTACCTGGCCCAATTCACACCACAAGGATGAATTCAAGCCTCGTTGATGAACTTGAGCATAAGATTTGTGTCATTAACACAAGCAATTATCAAACGTTAACTTGATCCAGACTCTATCACTTTAATTGGCGAGTCTGGTAATTAAACTTTCATTCCCCAGAAAGTTGCTGGAAGAAAAAATCCATCGTTTGATTGCTGACTTTATTCAATGGTGCATACACAAGTGAATTGAGCTTTTAGGTACCTTGATATGTTAGTTACTTGATTATATTGGCTATTCTAAACCTTCACAGCTGACTATTCATCACTGTAATTCTTCTCACAATCCTACCAAATTCATATCGCGGTGTCTAAGTTACACATCACGTGATCCACGTAACGTGCAATTTCACTTAGCCGTTCACGCATAAGCGCCGCCAACTGCTCTAAACTTGAAATAACACGGAAGAAGGTATTTTCAAGGTTAAGCTTTAGTCGTCCTAAACGAACATTCTCTGAGCTCATGTTCACCTTTCAAGCCCTACAACCCTCACGGGAAGAAGGGAAAGATGAGAGCTATGAAATCCACCAATCCATTTTGAATTTCGACCCTGATGTCAAGATTTTAGTGGATCTGGGATGGGATGCTAACTTATCCATTGACTTGGGGTATTTGAAGCAGTAAGTATTGTGCTGGAAGAGAGAATTAACAACGTTACTAACACGCAGGGAATTGGAGTCTGTTGACATGATACTACTCACTCACGCTACAGTGTCACATGTTGGTGCTTACGTTTATTTATACAAGACCTTTCAAGAGAAAATGTCCGCAATCCCAATCTATGCTACACTACCTGTAATAAATATGGGTCGAATGATCACAATGGACATGTATCGTTCTCGAGGATTATTAGGCCCCTTTCTAGATAGTCAAGTGTCAATTCATGACGTGGAATCGGCTTTTGATAATATAACTTCCCTGAAGTATTCGCAGCCATTCTCACTGGCTGGTAAACTCAGTGAATTCACAATCACTGCTTATAATGCCGGTCATACATTGGGAGGTACGATCTGGAATATTCAACGTGAGCATGAAAATATTGTCTATGCCGTAGACTGGAATCATTCGAGAGATTCACATCTCAATGGAGCATTTCTTCAACCAAACGGTAAGATTCTTGACGCTCTTAGTCGACCTTCGGTCTTGGTTTGTGGTTCCAAGTGCTCCAGTGGAGACAGTCTTAAGACCCGACGAGAAGGGTTGAAGAAAGCGATTATGGACACGCTCGAAAATCGTGGCACGGTACTAATACCTACGTCTAGCGCGTCTAGAATTCTTGAATTGTGTCATATCCTCGACACCTTCTGGACTGAGAATCGCATCTCGGCTCCACTAGTATATTATTCCCATGTTGGCCATCGAACTCTATCCTATGCATCTTCAATGTTAGAGTGGATGTCAGCTTCAATCATTGATGAGTGGCAATTGAAAAACCATTCTCCATTCGATCTCAATAATGTCAACATTGTTACTGACCTTGCCATGATTGAGAAGCTTGAAGGTCCGAAGGTCATTTTGGCTTCCAGTGAATCTATGGAGGTAGGATTTTCTCGACAAATCTTTCAAAATATCTGCTCCAAAGACTCTTCAACCGTCATCTTAACTGAAAAGACCTCAGAAGGCACTTTGGGCAGGCATTTGTATGATATGTGGTTCAACGAGGCAAATCCTTCGGCGACGTCAGATACTGGCACTACTGCTCAATCTTCGAGCTTCGATCCCATTCAGATCACCACAATGCTGTCGCTGAACTACTCCAAAGAGTATTCATTGGAAGGGGATGAATTGGCTCAGTACAAATACTGGGTTGAACAGCAACGGGAAATTCAAAATGAAAAGGAGCGTGCTGCTTTGATGGAGCTGCGCAGCAAAAATATCTTAGAAGAAGAGGATGATGATAATGCTTCCTCATCTGATGAATCAGATGTTGATGAGCTCGATGTGCTGTCTGGCAAGATGGATCTTCAAGCTCTACTCCAACAGAACAATAAAGCTTTTGACTATGATGTCCGAACTAGCAATCGCACTAATGTCATGTTTCCGTTTGCTCCCAAGCGTCAACGTTTCGACGAATATGGGCAGGTCATTAAGGCTGATGATTTCACTCGCTCTACCGAGGCCACTGCTTTTGGTTTAACCAACCTCAATACCTCAACGTTAGATACCGACGGCAACGCAGGCATGGAGAATGATGAAGATGATCAAGACCAGGCAATGGATGGAGTCAAGCTAGGTGAGAAGAGAAAATGGGACACTTCTGGTGCCGATGAGAACTACGGTGGAGATACCCAGAAATTAGACGCTGCAGCCCCCCAAGCTACACCCACAGGAATTCAGTCTGTAACTGAAGAGGTCAAGGTATTGTGTCGAGTTAGCTTCATTGATTTCGAAGGTCTAACTAATGAGCGATCTCTGAACCTGCTAATTCCTGATATTAAACCCAAGAAGCTGGTGCTTCTACCGAGTGAGGATGGAACCAAACTTGCGGAGGACCTTCAGACAAGTCTTGCCAGTTCTAGTGGAATAGAACAAATAGTGATAGCACTCCCTAACAAGCTACTCGAGGGTTTAGTGACAAGTGGTCTCACTTATACTGTCAAGATTACTCCAGAACTCGAGGCTTTGTTACGCTGGCAAAAAATTGTTGGAGAATACTCCGTCTCTCATTTGACGGGTAAGATTAAGATAGAGCAAGTGCAATCTCAAGAAGATGAAATGCTGGAGAAAAGCTCGGATATCAAGGACACCAAGATGGAGAATGGAGATGCTGCTTCCGGAGAAAATGGTAAGGCAGAGACTGCTGACTTAACTGAGGCTTCAGTAGAACCCAAAAAGCACGAAGCAATTGTGGTGGGACCGTTGGAGACTGCACAAGATGTAGCGTCTGCACCACGACCCAATCCTTTGATGGTTGGTGATATTAAGCTTGCAGAGCTCAAGAAGAAGCTTATCGCACATGGCCATCGGGCAGAGTTCAGAGCAGCTGGTATCTTAGTATGTGATGATAAGGTTGCGGTGAGAAAGCTAGCTGAGGGACAATTGGTAATAGATGGAGGAGTGAATGCTGAATTCTATGAAACCAAGACAGTGGTAAGGTCATTACTGGCTACGGTGTAATCTATGGTGTATAATGTCAAGCAACTCGTATTTAATTAATGTACAATATGTGAATACTAGGACTCGGTTAGCAGGAATTAATTGCCATTAAGATGAGACGTTAGTGGAATAGGATCACTCTCATTCTTACTACGTTCACCATTGACTGTCACTGTAGCCCTCCGTTTTACAACTGGAGAATGCGGTACTGAATGATTAGGAGTTTGAACCGGTGACATCCCATTATACTCATTAGCTTTCTTCAACGCTGATAGGACATACGGAAAGATGAGGGTGTCGACATCATGACCCCATAAAATGTCCAAATGCTCATAGTCCTTGATTCCAACATGAGCAGTGCCTTCTGGTAGTTCTGCCAGCATGACATCGATGTCTACTAGAGAGTCATTGCACCCGTACACTAACACTACAGGCGAACGAATGTTTTTTGTGGGAAAAGGCGCAACTCTGTAGAAGGAGGATTGATAAACCAGAGGGTTCTGAACCGAATCATCGTACATTTGAAACCGAGCATTTCGCATAATTTGAAACCAGTGCACCACACTCTTGACACTACTATGAGAATACAGGTGAGAATAAGAAGCAAGCTTCTGTTCATCAGTAATGTTATGTCCTTTCCATTTGAACAAGAAGTCCAGAGAAGCATCAATTAGTTGACAAAAGATGGGGGGATAAATAATCGATGTCCAGAAGGCAGTGCTAGGAAGTATGGCCTTTGTGCCGAAGAAAAGGTACATTAATGATGGCGTGGCCTTGGTGAGAGAGTCTACGATATTATTCCCCAATCCTGGAGGAGCCATTGCTGGAGCCAACGCCACAAATAACTTGATTTTGGCGTTAAGATGAGGATTTATTGACAATGCTGCAAATCCTTGAGCAGTGCCTTGTGAGAATCCAATGTAGGACAGGCTCTTCTGATTGACATATTGTAGAATGTAATCAATGGTATCCGGGATATCGAACATTGCAAAGTCATCAATTGAAAAGTCCCAAAACTCCTTCTGGCTTGATTTTTTATAGATATGTTTCCTCGAGTATTTGTTCCCTCGATTATTGCCCACCCAAACATCGTAACCTAAATCAGCTAGTACAAATGGTAGAGACCGCTTAGGATCTAAATTAGCAACCCATACATCAGAATTCATCAGTAATCCATGATGAAGGTATACCACTGGCTTCTTTTTTAGTCCAGTGTGCTCGGTTGAGCCAGATCTAGAGTGAGAGTTTGAATGGGCCACATTGGGTGACGCAACCGCTTCGTCTGATCGATTGTGGTCATCTTGGACCCCAAGCTTTCGCCCAGTGACACGATGAATACCTAAGATATATCCATCCTTAGTGCGTACAACGTGATCTTGACTCTGGTAACCAAAGATGTCACAAATCTCCGCGAAGTTCTTCGCATAAGCAACGGCTCTTATTAAAGAACCCGTGCCATCTGGTTGATTAAGACGACTCTGGGATCCTTTGATAATGCCAAAGATATCTTCGGATATACTTTCAAATAACTGAATTAACCATGTTGGTAAAAGCAATGTAACAAACGATAACACCTTCTCCAAAACAACCAACAGCAATGAGAATATCAGCACGGGCCATTCCATCGCACCTAATCTGCCGAATAGTGGGATCCTCATTTTGGCTACTCAAGGTTATCTATGGGATGACAGTACGATATTTGACTGACGTCTCGTAGAAGTACGTCTCGTATCAGTGTGATATTTGGCTGATGCTCTCCTTATTCTTAATCCTTCAATTTGAAATGAAATTCAAACTATAATCCTTGTGTGATCAAATGAATTTGGATTTCATCAGAAATATGGTGATCTGAGGTTATTTCTTTGAGGTTTGGGCCTGGTAAACCAAAACCTTGAAAAGAGTGGAACACCCCAGTCTATTAAGGAGTTTTGATGTTGATATTCTCCGTTTGAGTGAATGGATCCTTGATACTATGTCGTTTAGTTGAGGAACCTTCATTGTGTTCGATCAAGTAATTTAATTAAGCTAAGCGAGGCCGCACGGCGATAAGGTCGGAGTTATCGAGAGCCGGCTACGGCGTTAGGGAGCTGAAGTTAAGCTGACTGAAGATAAGCTCAAACAATGATTCTGTCAGTAATTATTATTTACAATGATTCTATGAGATGTGTTTGCATTCTAACACATTCGTCAAGATATCTGACATCTGGAGTTAAAAAATGCCCAGAAACTTCTTCGGTTTCGATTGCTTAACATTTCCATTGGCAATCTCTGCCTCTGCAATATCCACCGCGCGTAGAATGGCTTCTTCACGTTCCTGACGAATTCGTTCTGCTTCAATCACATGGCTTCGAGTTGGTCGTTGCATTGTGTATTCATCTTCAGATGCCGCTCTCACGGTTGAGGCACTTAAAGATTCATCCAAAGTTTTTGCAGTTCGAGTGAACCCTCGCTGTCGTCCCTCTAGATCTTCTAACTGGCGTTCAGAAAGATTCCCAAACAGCTTCTGTCGCAATTCTAGCTGCCATCGATATGGACCCGAAAATACATGATCATATCCATCGTTCCATCGATAGAAGAATATTCCAAACACAGCAATGGAAGTGCCTAGAATGGCTGATGCATATTTAGCTCCTCTTTGAAAAGGATGTCGTCCGGTACGTACTAATACCTTATATTGTCCAGGGTACAGTTCACTAAGTGGTCGTGGAGTATACTGCATTCTTTTCATAGTATCTTTTATCTGTCGATAGTTTGATGGTTCCTTGGGTACAACTGACCATGATCGTTCTTCTCCTGGCGTCTTGAATTCAGAGGGATATCCTTCCGGTGGTCGTACATCAGTTGGATCATAGGGATTATATGGACCTTTAGGAGGCACCCATCCAGGAGGGTTCGGTCTTCTTTCAGCCATCGATGCTACACTTCAAGCTGTTCGCTAAGCTCGACCGATTAAATGTAACCGATTGTTACTATCCTCCTATCTATAGTGTATATACTACTAGGTGTTCACGATCGTTTTCACGGTCAGGTTTTCACGGTCGTTTTCACTACTGAGTTTTTCCCTTTAATTACTACTGAATCCGCTCTCTAAATTTAGTGACCAGCCTCACCATCTCACCTCCACAAATACACGTCTGATTTATATATTTCCATTCATTGGACAGCATTAGCGGCATTATTGGGCAGCATTAGCAGCATTAGCAGCATTATTGGGCAGCATCAGCAGCATTAGTTGGACAGAACTCATTGAGCAGCATTACTGGACATTATTCATCAAACAAGATTCATTGGACACCGTCAAAGATTGTTTAACTTCATCAAATCGGATCATCAGATCTATTCACGGTAGCATACTCGACACCAGTGTTTGATACACAGGATCACAAATCGTCCTGCTTCTATTAGGAAACCGTGTATCGAGATATGAAATGTCTAAAGTATTAAAGTTCTTGTCTGTAGAGACATTAGACACCAGGTTGGGTGCTCCTACGGATATAAAACGGGCTCAAAAGACAATTGCATCGGCAGGAAAGTCTCGATGGAAGACTCCTGAGTTTTTGTTTTATGGAGTTGTGTTTATGATTGCTGTGCCATTAATGTTCAAGGCAGCGATTGATGCTAGTAGTGTGAACAATCCTAATTTTTTAAAATACTCTGACCTTCTTCAGGATGGCTGGATCTTTGGTCGCAAAGTGGATAATTCAGATATGCAGTACTCAGGATTCCGAAATAACTTGCCATATCTTGCCGCCATAATATCGGTGCATTTGATATCACGGAAAATTGCAAACTACTTTAAGATTCCACGACTGTCGTTTGACATTGGATTCTCGGTTGTTTACCTTACAATTCTATATGGCATTGGGGTTCTCAAAATTAGTTTCTTGCTATGGATTAACTTTAAAATCTCTCGTGTGTCTGACAAACGACTGTCATTCTGGTTGACCTGGGTCTTTGGAATTGCCATTTTATTTCTCAATGAACTGTTTGAGGGCTATCCTCTGAGGTATTTGCATCCGTCCTTGGAATTCATAGACAATCAGTATGGAGGAATGATGTCTCGATGGGATGTAAATTTCAACTTTTCTGTCATGAGAATGATCTCGTATAATCTGGATTATCTATGGAGCACTCCGGTGACTTCCCCTTCGGACCAGAAAAAAACGAATTCAAAACATGAGTTGAGACCTTTATCTCCGCTGGCTCATGACCCAAAATCAAATGAATCTCATCAATTGGCTGAACGAGAACGTATAGCATTCCCTTTATCTTCATCCCACTACGGCTTCAAGACTTATTTTGCCTACATTGTCTATGCTCCATTATATGTCGCGGGACCTCTATTGACATTTAATGATTTTGTTCGCCAATCACATAATCCGCTCCCAAGCATTGAATTCAAACGAATTGCTCTTTATGCAGCAAGGTTTTTGTTCTGTCTGTTAACTATGGAGGTGTTATTGCACTACACGTATGTTGTTGCGATTTCTGATCGACGAGCATGGGAGGGAGATACGCCATTTGAGATCTCAATGATTGCATTGTTCAATTTGAATGTGGTTTGGTTGAAGCTGCTACTTCCATGGAGACTGTTCAGATTATGGGGCCTTTTGGATTCTATTGACTCTCCAGAGAATATGGTTCGGTGTGTGAACAACAATTACTCAACTCTGTCGTTTTGGAGATCGTGGCACCGATCTTTTAACCGATTGATGCTACGATATCTCTATATTCCATTAGGAGGGAGTAAGCGACCTATTGTGAATTCACTAATTATTTTCTCCTTCGTCGCAATCTGGCACGACATTCAACTTCGACTGTTAATTTGGGGTTGGCTAGTTGTGCTGTTCATTTTGCCAGAGGTATGTGCCAACCTTCTATTTCCTGCATCGAAATGGAAGACCCGGCCAGTGTATCGCCATCTTTGTGCGGTGGGTGCGGTTGCAAATATCTGGATGATGATGATTGCAAATCTAGTAGGGTTCTGTGTTCACCTGGATGGAATGAAAGACATGTTGGACGCCATGTTCCGTACTGCCGATGGGTTGAAATATGTGGTTGTATCTACTTCATGTCTTTTTGTAGGAGCACAAGCGATGTTTGAATTTCGCGAACGTGAGCATCGAGCTGGTATAGATTTGAGATGCTAATCTCGACGCACACTGGGCATACATGTTCATGTCAAAGATACTAGCATGGATGTTGCTGCTGCCGATGGAGCTCGCATAGACGTTACTGTCGAACAAACTAATACAATTCTATGTTATGTGAAGGTTGTTTTGTATAATAAGCACTATATCGTGTATATACAACCCCATGCTCGAATCTAATAGCAATCAAACGTCGGCGAAGAACCTCCAATTCAAATTCTTCTAAACCAGCTCGATTTGACCAGCTATCAATGCAAAAAAATGACTAATGATTCCAAATTGCTTAATCCCAATCTCAACTAGGCCCTCGCGTCCTCCGTTTATACTCTCCCGGAGTCTCTAAATGCTTCTTACTCTTAAACATGCCAATTCGTCTTTTTCGACTCACAGCTTCAAGATCCCGAAACAGTTGCTCATTTCCATTAAACTCTGATCCCGTCTTGCTTTCATAAACAACCGCCCACCCATTTCGAAGCATCTCTGCTGAGATGTTCTTTCGTCCAGTCCACGTCCACATGGTAGCTTCAGCGACCGTACGTTGGTATTGATCTCTTGCTAATGGTAAGATCCGAACTCGGCGTCCTATGCAGTACATTCTAAGCCATTCCAAGGCCTCTGATGAGTACGGTTGAGCGGGTTTACCAAAGTGAGCTGCCTCTGGAGCATCAACTCCACACAGACGAACGTGGATTGTTTGCCCAGCCAGTTTTCGTTGGTTCACTTCAGGACTATGACGAATCCATCCCCAGCCTCCAAATACTCCACCAGGAGTATGATAGAAGTGGAAATTGTCAGCATCTCCTACCGACACCACTTTACCTAGCATTTTCCGACGTCTGAAGAAAGCATCAGGGATTTTCAATGTGTTTGGAATTCTGCGCAAGTATGATCTGTACATATAGAAGCCTCCTATGAATCCTCCAGTCAACACCAAGGTAGGAAGAAGAACCTGACCAGAGTACCATCTTACTGTCGTTTTGGAGTCAGAGGTTGACATGTCATCATGGTCACTCTCATTCTTTTTACCTCTGCCATCCCTGCTCCAAAACATTACACATGGGTTTGGGTCGTGAATGAGTTCTACAAATTTTGTTTTGGGGGTCTATCCTGGATCTTGAGTCGGTTATAAATCGGTAGGTCCTTCTGAATCGTGTAGTGTCTATCAAACTATAGTATTTTCACCCAGTTAACCTCTCTTGATGCCATTAATCAACTCCACAAGTCCAAATCATATATTTGATCCGAGTTCAAGTTCGGCGTTGGATCACCGAGATGTCTACAGCCGTAGGATGGAAAATGTAAACAAACCCGACTACTCTCATCGGCGAAATCATATTGAGCGAGTACGGGGTTACGATAGATATATTGAAGATACTCTTTACGTGATAAGGTAGGTAGACAAGTGATTAACGCGAAGTTGAAGGTGATTAGCCTGCCATAATGTCATCACCATTTGTAGACCGCCCAGATGAAACGATTGGTGATAGTTTTGAGCAAATGAGTCCAGTAAAGGTAAGTTTCTACGGCGTGCTGCCGTAATGTGTCGTGTGTATCTCGGTTTGAGTTATTGAGTGTTGCTAACTCAAGACTCGTGGAATTGACTTGACCGAGGAGATAGGGTCTCTCAGGTATCAGCTAGAAACGGAGAAAAATGAACGAATCAGTGATAGAGTTCACCACGAGAGATCGATCGCTGAATTGGAAGCCAAAATCAAACGAGAAGGCGAGCGTGCGGACTCGTCAGAAAGTGGCCTGTTGATTTTACGTGAGAAAGAGAAGGACATGTCTGAAATCTTACGCCAGGCTCGAGAAGAAACCGCGGTAGAACGAACGAAAGCTCAGAGGACGATCCGCCAGCTAGAAGCACAACTCGATGAAGTAACCGCTCAGCTTGAGGAGGATAAAAGTGATCATAGGTCTAGTGAAGCACAGTTTGAAGCCCGTATTTCTAAGGCAGAATCCGATTCTACTAACGCCAAATCTATTGCTTCTGAGGTAACTGCTCAGCTTGAAGCAGTGAATGAAGAAATGGCAAACAAGCAACAACTGATTGTATCTCAAGCAGAAGAAATTGAGGCCCTGAAAGCACAGACCATGAAATTGAGGCATCTACAGAACGAACAAGACTCTGCAGCTGTTATTAATCAAGAATTGAGCGAACAGGTTAGCCATATTCGTTCTTTAGAATCAAAAGTTCATTCTCAAAGCGAACAGATCAAAAAATTAACCCAAGACCATAAGCTTGTAGAGATTGTTGAAGAGGAAAAGGTGGTTCTGGAGCAGAAGCTGAAATCAATGGAGGCCACTGCTGACAGGTTACATGACTGTGAGTTACAAGTACTTCGTCTGAATAACGACAAGGAGCGATGGTCCTTATTTCTTGCAAGGGATGATAATTTCTCCACCCCCGAAGAGGTTGTGAGGGCTTTGAATTATGAAAGAAACGAGAAAACTGTGCTACTCGATCGGTTGGGCCAACTAGAAGCAGATTTGAGTGCTCAAATTGCCAACTCAGACCGATTTCGCCAGAAATTACAGTCATCGCATGATGAGCATTCTGAACTTAAAGCAAAGCTTGGTGCAGCCCTTGACGAGTCTGCTCGCTTACAGAGTCAGAGAGACCTGGCTGTTCAGGAAAGCAACTTTCTTCGTGATCAACTCAAATCATATGACGATGAGGAAACGATGCATTCTCAAACCGGACAGCACCATGATGAGAACAAAACTTTAAGAATTGGAGAGCTGGAAAAACTGCTGGATGAGTCCCGGAAACAGTTGGATGATACTTCCAAGAAGCTGACTGAAAGAACTGGGGAGATCAATACCCTCAACTCCCCTGTGAGAAAGCGTCCAGCTAGTGATAATGGTGATTCGGACCGACTGCGAGACTCTGCAAATAGAATTCGAGAGCTCCAGGCCAAGGTTGACGAGCTGAAAGTGACTTCGGGTGCTCAAGAAAAAGAGATTGAAGTCTATAAGCAGCGGATTTCGTCGCTTGAAGCTGCTGACACCTCGAGACAGAGGATTTTGCAACTGCGAGATAACCCGACCTCCCGCTATGAAAATATCAAGAACTCTATGCTGAGTGCGTTGCGTAAGGAAAACGAGGATCTTATCAAATCTCTTTCATCCTCGACCGCCTCACAGCATGAAGTAGCGTCGAGTGGTGATGGTAAGGTCGTACCTGTGTCTACCGTGGATCGACTGCGAGAGGAGATCAAACAATTAGAATTCTCAGTCCAAGAACAGAAAAAGAGCAAGGAGCGATTGAGTACCGTTTACAAGAAACTCAGTACAGATCTTCGTCATACCGTCTATTCGTTATTAGGATACCAAGTAGATCCCCAGCCAAACAAAAAGGTGAAAGTGAAGTCTATCTTTGCAACTTCAGAAGATGATGTGCTGACATTTATTCCGGATCCAAAATCCAAGGCTGTCAAGTTTGTGAACATTGAACAGTCTCCATACTCTAAAAGGTACGAGGATTTGATTACGTTCTGGATTAAAGAACGAAAGGATGTTCCATGCTTCCTATCAGCACTAAATTTGGAACTATATGACCAAACCACAAAGGCTGCTAGATTTTAGATGGATAATACTAACGGGACTAATGAGTTATGACAACAGTTAATAGACAATTGTTAATTGTACAATTTGAAATTAGGTAAAGGAGGTGGACGACGAAAGCGTTCCAGTAAGAATTAGCAACTACTCTCGTAGTATGTAGTCAGTAAGATCGTGGTCATAGCATCGTAGTGGCATCATCGCCCTGGTGAGAAAGCCTTCGATGCCGCAATCCCTTCTCCATAGGATCGACTTGAAAATCACCTGGTGGTGCAACATGTGAACCAAGTTCCAGAGGCGAACTGACACTAGTGGTAGATTGCTCCTCCTCAAGGAGGTTCTGAAGAATGAACTCATCAGCCTGTGGACCATCGAGGATTGCAATGTCGTCAGAAGGGAAAACTTTAGGTAACAACCAGCCAACGAAAGCAAACAACATGAGAACTCCAGGGAACCCCACAGCAGCAATGGTCTGAACTATACCAAACTCCGCGCCAAAGCCAACAAGCTCTGCCAAAACGAAAAGGTACAAGGACCATTGGTTAACCTTTGTGAGCGGTTCGTCCTCAGGATATAAATTGCGATCAGAAAACATTAAGTGAAGCTTTTCAGTTATTCCATTGCCTAACAGACCAGTAATGCCCATGAGCCAAAAAAGACCTGCTAGCACACCCTGAGGCATCAATCCCAGGACGGTAAGCAGTGGTCGCGACATGGTTCCAAGAATTAGCAGACCCTGAGCAATGTTGCTTACACGCTGTTCTACCACAGATTCTACATAGACTTCTGGTTTCTGTCCCACCATTCTGGTTTTTGTAACGCATAAGGATTTTGTATGCAGCGGTGCTTGTGGAATTAAGCCATTAGGCGCAGGCAGTCCTAGCAACCCTGCAAGCCCGGTGGTTATTCCTAGAAGGAAGAAGTCCCAATGAAATGACGCTGGCTTCTTCAATGGGAACTCAGAACTCTGGCAAATCAATGAGGAGACATTATGATCAAAATAAAACAAAAAGGTTAGTAGTAAAGCAAAAGGGATTGCCAGAAACACATTGGCTACTGAAATATCCCAGAAATGGATGAACCATCCATGATCTCTACCTCCGGTATTAGCAGTAGGACTGAAGGAGCCATTTGTCGGCAACCTCGCTAGTTTGGCAGACTGTAATCGAGTACCGAAGTGAACAAAGCCAGTGAAGAAGACCACGACTAAAGGAGTGCCATAATCCGAGAAGATTTTCCTTATTGGAGAACTAAACAGCCGAGAGAATCGCCCAATGATGAAACTTAACATTCCAAAGATCATCACACTTAATGCCACCACAATTGAAAGGTAGCCTTCAACATCAGTTCCGTTGTCAAACTGGCGAGTTAGCAGCTGGATGCCCTTTTGAATATACACAAAGCAGATGAAGAATCCAAAGATGTCACAAGAATATCGAGTGATATAACGTAAAGCATTGACCCAATTAAAGATCGCTATCACAAAATGCATCACCATACTCCAAAGACAGATCCAACACATAAATGGAAAGTAAGGAATTCCTTTTGGAACCACAATCCTATACACAGTATAATTGAAAACTGAGATCGGTCCAGTAACCCCCACAATACATAATGGTTGTCCTGCAAACAGTCCAAACACAATCCCACCGATTGCAGATGCCAACAGAACTTCGTTTACTCCATAACTGTTATTGGTTCTATCAAACATGTCTTGAGCAAACGCGATGGCTGGTAGTAAGTTGGTGAAGTACATGTACACTGTAGATGGAATCACTCGATAATTCAGTCCATCACTGAAATCGGATACAAGGTAGGGCCATCTGCCTTTCAAGTCTCGCCAAATCCCTCTACCAGGATGTAATAACGGCCTAATAGCTTTCCTTGCTACTCCTTGGGTATGTCGGAGATTAGCCTCCTTCATTCTACCCCGTCATTGAATCTAAACACTTGATCATTTATCGATCTGCTGTCTGGTAGTCTTTGCTACTTCCGCAAGGGTCCACTAGTGTCCGCAAGTTATCCGCCAGTTTCCGCCGCCAGTTTCCGCGGTTCGACTCTATTCCGTCCGCACTGTTCCGCCAACTGTTCCGCCACGCGGCGTCGACTTATGTACAGAAATCTGTCAGGAGGAACAGGAATCGTCTGACATTACAAAATGGCAGATATGTAAGTAGAAAGAAAGAAGAGGGAGGAAGCGGTGTAGATAGCCACCAACTAAACAACGGAGATGAGAATGGCATATGGCTCCAGTTCTGGTGAGGTTTAGGCAGGTTAAGCGGACTTGTGACTGATACTAACTACAGACCCCGAAGTTTCCGACTGTTAGAAGAGCTTGAGAAAGGCGAAAAGGGCTTAGGCTCGGAGTCATGCTCCTTAGGACTGGCAGACGCCGATGACATCAACATGACCTATTGGAATGGCACTATTTTAGGGCCCCCGCATAGCTCTCATGAGAATCGCATTTATTCCTTGACCTTGGAAGCTGGACCAGAATATCCTAACAAGCCTCCGAAGGTTAAGTTTTTGTCTAAGATCAATATTCCTTGTGTGAAGGAAGGTGGGCTAGTAGACCCTGCTTCGGTAGATTGTCTGGCAAGATGGAAACGAACCAATACAATGGAGACGGTCTTGGTAGACCTCAGGCGGTAAGTGTGGAGTGGAGCTCTTGAATAGTAAGTTAATTTAACTAACTTTAATAGTGAGATGGCATCGCCACAGAACAGAAAGCTTGCTCAGCCTTCTGAGGGGTCTACGTATTAACCAAATGTATAGATTGCTAATTAATGATGTACATCGTTCAGCTCCTGGGTTTCCACTGTAGTATTTGCCTAAGCCTGAACTGATGGGTCTATGGCCTCATTGGTTTGGGGCTCAGTGATTTCAATCAACTGTAATCGGTTCTTGACCATGCATCTAAAGTTAACATCTCAGTTGTTCGCAAGCACCAACGTCATACTTACTCTCTAAATAATCTCAGAAATGGTATACACACAACCTCGTTTCGTCTCTCAGAACATTCATACTGACTGATCTTTTTGAGTGGACAATCATCCATCTTAGGATACAATTGTTCAACCTTGTGTCTACTTAGAATCTTAACTGGCGGCGACATGATGCACACGGCCGCAATAGACCATCAATTTGCTACCAAAATCACTACAGTCGCTGTGGTAAATAATGCAGCATCACTTCAGACTCACACCACAAGCACCACAAGATTGAAAGCCCACCAGATCGAAAGCCCACAACACAGAAACCACCACAATCTCAGACTTCAAATACTCGCCTGGTTGAGGGATGATGAGACAACCCCTAACCCATGTTGTCGAGCGGCGCGGCTGGACTCCGATTCGCCAGCGAATGCCAAACGTAAACAGCAGACACAAAACCAATCTAAACTGCGAGAGATTCTATAAATACAATTGATATAGTAGACTGCAGAGCAAGTTCCATTCACATTCCGGTTAGATAGTGGGAAGTATATTGATTCGAGATTGTGATTGGTCTATATAATGTCTTTGGAGTCATTTTCATCGAAGCATCCTATCCCTAAGGGAACAGTATTTGGTTATGGAACAGCAGGGTTCCGTACGAAAGCAGACGTGCTGGATTCTACCATCTTTAGAGTTGGCATTCTTGCATCGTTAAGGTCGAGATACTTAAAAAGTCAGGTTATTGGTGTTATGGTGACTGCATCTCATAACCCCCCTGAAGATAATGGAGTCAAGCTGGTCGACCCTCAGGGCGAGATGCTCGAGTCAAGTTGGGAAGCATATGCTACCGAATTAGCAAATGCTCAAGATGATGGCCAACTGGAACAGATTATTGAAAGACTGGTTAAGGAATTGGACATTGACCAATCACTTGCAGCAAACGTCATTTTTGCTCGTGACTCTCGTCAATCTGGCCCAAGACTGGTTGGTGCTCTCGAGGATGGCCTCAAGTATGCCAAAGCAAAGTACACTGATTATGGCGAACTCACTACTCCTCAATTGCACTATCTGGTGCGTGCTCTGAATACTTTGAATAGCCCTAATAGCTACGGAGTTCCCACCGAAGAAGGCTACTTCAAGAAGTTGAGTAATGCTTATAAAAAGCTTCTATCTGTTTATGCTGATGATGGTTCAGCCACCATCACAGTCGATAGTGCTAATGGAATTGGTGGTCCCAAGCTTGAACAATTGGGTAAATACTTGGATGGTGTGGTCAATTTTTCTGTAGTCAACAACAAGGCAGATCAACCACAACTACTCAATTCCAATTGTGGTGCTGATTATGTTAAGGTCCAGCAACGAGCTCCCGCTGGAGTTGAACCGGTGCCAAACCAATTGTACGCCAGCTTTGATGGTGATGCGGACAGAGTCGTATTTTTCTATGTGGATTCATCTGAAGTCTTTCATCTTCTTGATGGCGACAAGATTGCCTCGCTTGTGGCTTCATTCATTGGCGAGCTTGTTGCTCAGACTGGCACCTCACTTCAAATTGGGGTAGTCCAGACCGCATACGCCAATGGAGCTTCCACTGATTATCTTCTTAACACTCTCAAGCTTCCAGTAGAATGTACGCCTACAGGAGTTAAGCATCTTCATCATACCGCCCAAAAGTTTGACGTGGGGGTGTACTTCGAAGCAAATGGCCATGGAACTGTTCTATTTGATCCTATCGCCATTTCTCAGCTTCAAACTTTCAAGGTCACCTCACCTGGACAGAAGTCTGCTATCGATTCTCTACTCGCGCTTTCTGACCTAATCAATCAGACTGTTGGAGATTCAATTTCAGACCTGTTGCTTGTGCTGGTAGTTTTGACCATCAAAAAGTGGTCTCCTCAAGACTGGGACGAGTGTTACTCTGATTTCCCCAACAGGCTGGCTAAAGTTCAGGTAACTGACCGCACAATCTTCAAAACTACTGATGCTGAGCGCAAATTAGTTAGTCCACCTGAGCTTCAGGGAAGAATCGACGACTTGGTTAAGAAATATCCTCAAGGACGCTCTTTTGTCAGGGCAAGTGGAACTGAGAACGTGGTACGAGTGTATGCTGAAGCATCATCTCGAGCTCAAGCTGAGGAATTAGCTCTCAAGGTATCCCACCTGGTTCAGCCATATTAAGATACATTATATGCACCCATCACAGGTGTCCCTCTGTTGCAGATTTTTGATTCTTGTTTGTTTGGCTAAATTAGTATCAAGCTCTACTAATCGTATGTATATACAAAAAATAATAGCGTTATTATGATTGGGTGCTGCTCATTCAGTCTTTAATAGTTCATGCCTATGAATATGTGACAAATCTCGTTTCATCCATCGATACCAAAAGAATGTTGGGGTGATGGTAGCGGCATGCCAGAGGGAATGGGCGTCTATCAAGTCCCAAAAAGGAGGGAAATCATACAATTCAAACGTCATTCCAGCCATCACAGAAATCACAATGAAGAAAGGCCATAGTGTCCATATCTTTTGCGCCCGTTTGGGCCCTGGGTAGCTAAGATAGCTTTGAAAGGAATGGTAACTCCACAGCAGGTTCTGGAGAAGACCGACAACGATTCCAAACATCATGTTATATGAATATGAGAATCGGATCAATGAAAGGTAGCCAACATGAATTACATAGACTAACAAGCACACCGCCGATACTACAGTCAACTCTGTAGTCCTTGATCTCTTATCTAGTCGGAAAACCCTTATTAGAGCAGTGTAGAGCCCATACAAGATAGTCAACCCTGCAGAAAAGTAGTCCAATCTTTCAGTGAGGATGAAATCTCGAGTGTGGAAGACTGATGACCACAGCCATGCGTTCATATTGATGATTGCAAACCCAATATACCACCTTATTAATCTAGGGCTGTTCGGCTTGTCTTTATGATGATGATGATGCTCGTGAAGTACGTTATCACTTAGGAGCATCTTAAGACCTAAATAATGAGGCAACAAATTCAGTAAAGAGAAAATGACTGAAGCCAATTCCTGAACTCCATAAACACGTAAGAAGGGCCATTTGCCGTGGAATTGCACAATGTTTTGTCCACTTCTAATACGATCACTAGTTATTACCCTCTGGCAGTTATAATCACAGTTTTGAGAACAGTCCCATAATAAAACGCGTAGGTGGAGTGGCAAAGTATCTTCACCATTGCAATGAATATCAATACAAGAGTCTACGCAATGTTGAAACGCGATCAATCTATCACCAGCTGACGCGCTCACCACAGAGCTTAGAATGGCACTGACAACTACCAGTGAAGTTGAAAAGATCTCAAAAGAAGAGACCCTCATTTTTTTTTCAGTAACCTCCCTAAACCTCAGTTTTACGTGCCACAATATCAGGGGAAACTGAAGTCAGAAGAAAGATCGGATAGAAATTGGAGCTTTTTATTGCACTTTGTATCACGTGACTCGAGATATATCACTGATGCGTTCCGAAGCAATTTCAAGCTCGCAAAGCTGGCGAAGTTCCAAGTCCTTAACTCAATTGGCTGGGAAAAGTTGTTCGGTGATTAGATCCCATTAGTTATACCACCATGTTAAAGAACTTCCTTGAACGAGCTACGAACATCTCGTAAAAAAGTGGTGTATTCTCGATTGGTGTTCAAATTATCCACCAATTGATCCACCTTTGAGCTGTCTAAACTAGGATCACATTCTCTCACCTCGGCATCGAATTTGGAGAGATCAAGTACAAATGAACAGTCTCGTGCCGGATCACTGATATCTAAACCAGTGAAGATAAATTTCATCGCACTATCAGTCACAGCTTCGACCTTTAGACCTAAAATGCGTTCCCAGAACTGTAACTCCGGGTAATCCCTTTCAGTTTGAGAAAGCAAAAAGTTTCTCTTGTTACTCTGATCCTGACGCGCACGCTCAAGATGTTCTTTCAAAACCGCTAGTTGATCGGATATAGTTTGATTCAATTCTGCCGCTACCCGCTTCTTCTCACTATGTTCCTGTATCGCATTCTTACTCTGTTCCAATTCTTCTAATAGCTTTCTTCGTGTGCGACTCTGTTCTACCTCTCTATCTCTCAAATCCGCTAGTTGTTGCGATACCTGGATTTCTGTCTCTCGTTGCCTTTTTTCTATCGTACTATACTGCTCTGTTGATTCACGGATCCATTCCTTCTCCCGGTTGAGGTATCGTTCAAACTTGAGATAGAACTCCTCAACACGTCTCGATTCGTTGTCGAAGTTCAACTGAAAGGTCGTGATACTCATCTCTATACCTTTCACTTACACACGAAACCGTATGAACTCTCGTTCTTCTTCAGTCACCACAATTCTGATGGTCGTCGTGTGGAATCACCAGTCGCGTCCAGTTCCTGTTGCTGAGGCAACCATGCGAATTTCTATAGCCGTACACCTGTGCGGCAATCGTCGAGCCGCACATTTGACTCAGAAAATCAGAAGCCCAAAATTTGGGGTGGACAATTTCTATTGAGCAAGTTTTATATCAACGACAACAATTGAGGCATCAAGAAGGAATAACGGGACTTCTAAAGGATGGCAAAAGGTAAAAAAGGTGATAAAAAGGATTCTAAGAAGGCCCGAATGGCTGAGAAGCAAGCCAAGGCTCAATTGAAGTCAGAATCAAAGAATAAGAAGCTGGCTAAGAAATCGGGTCTTGAAGAGGAGGACGATACGCCTATCGAGGATATTCTGGCAGCATACGCTAAAGAACAAGAGCAGTTTGAAGCAATTAATATTGAGCCCACTGGACCTCCTTCCAAACGCCTGAATGCCGCACTTGTTCCAAACCCCGTTCATGGAAGGAAAGAATTCTTTCTGTTTGGTGGGGAAACACAAGAGGGTCCTTTGGCAAAGTTCTACAATGATCTGTACATGTACACAGTTGATACCGATCAATGGCGAAAGATCTCTTCTAAGAACAGTCCTCTTCCTCGGAGCGGACACGCAATGTGTGTACACCCCTCGGGATTAATTCTCATGTTCGGAGGTGAATTCTCGTCTCCCAAGCAGAACACGTTCTATCACTATGGTGATACTTGGATCCTAGATCCCCATAAGAAGGAATGGACGAGAGTGGATAATAAGAAGTCACCTTCTCCACGGTCTGGTCACCGAATGTCATACTGGAAGAATTATATCTTATTGCATGGAGGGTTCAGGGATTTAGCCACCTCTACAACCTATCTCAACGATCTGTGGGTATTTGATGTTACTGAGTACAAATGGCACCAAATTGAGATGCCAACTAATCACCCAGTTCCGGATGCTCGTTCTGGGCATAGCGCTATTCCCATATCTGAGGGAATGGTCATTTGGGGTGGTTATTCTAAGGTCAAAGCAGCCAAGAACCTACAGAAAGGTAAGGTGCATTCAGATACATGGCTACTGAAAATGAAATCTGATCTCAGTGGCTGTAGATGGGAGAGACGCAAAAAGACTGGTTTTGCACCATCTGCTCGTGTAGGGTGTTCTATGGTGTATCATAAAGGTCGAGGGATCTTATTTGGAGGGGTTTATGACACTGACGAGACCGAGGAGAGTCTGGAGAGTGAGTTCTATAACAATCTTTTTGCATACCAAGCGGAATCCAACCGGTGGTTTAACCTGACTCTACGACAACCAAGAAAGAAGGTTCAACAGGCACCATCAAAGAGTCGAGAAGACCGAGATGCTGATTTGGAGGCAAATCTGAACCAGATCATGAGGGATAAGTTAGGCATTTCAATTGACGATGAAGAGGAGGAGGGTCGTAAACAGAAGAGGTCCGAGTCAGCTTCACCCGGCCCTGGCGATAGGGGCTCAATCGGTAACAGTGAGGGCGACAAATCGGACGACGATGATGAAGTATCAGTGAAAGAATACCCACTGGTGTCAGCATTACCTCATCCCAGGTTCAATGCCAACACCACCGTGGTTGACGATACCCTGTTCATATTTGGAGGGGCATGGGAAAATGGTGAACGAGAGTTCACTCTTGACAGCATGTACTCGGTGGATCTTAGCAAGCTTGATGGCGTTCGAGTATTTTGGGAGAACCTCAAAGAGCTTGAAGAGGATGAAATACCAGACTCTGATGACTCTGAGGACGAAGGTGATGATGATGATGATAACGATGATGACGATGATGTTGACGATGATGATACTGAAGATGCTCAAAAGGAGTGGGATCATGCCAATCAGGAAGAGGATGAAGAAGAGGAGGAAGTACAAGAGGAGGAACTATCCAACACTACAATTCCTGACCCTCGGCCGTGGTTGCCTCATCCCAAGCCGTTCGAATCACTACGAGCTTTCTATCAACGTACTGCAGCTCAGTTCCTGGAATGGGCAATGTCTAATAACAGGGACTCTCGAGGGAAAGATTTAAAGCGAATTGCATTCGAGTTGAGTGAAGATCGATGGTGGGAGCGTCGAGAGGAAGTTAGAATTACTGAAGATCAATTCGAAGAGATGGGTTCGGTTGGTGATATTGTACAGAAGGAGAATTCCAGTAAGAAGGGGCGGAGATAGAATTTACGTAATATGACTGTGGACCTTAACAGACCCCCTATATATCACTAATAGCACTTAGATTCTATCAACATTGCTCCTATTCCTCCCGTTCCTCCCATTGCTGGAGACTAACGTATTTCCGTTGCCCCGCAAGACATGCCCCACAGTACCAAACCCTCCCCACTATCGTTTACCCACACCGTTCAATTTACCCCCAACCCTAGAACACGGCTGTACCCCTGGTGTGATACAGGACAATAATGACGACAGATCCCGTGAACGGGACTCGGGCGGGTGGCCCGAGGTCGAGTATAGAGATTGAGTCAATGAGCGGGTGTGTAATAGTCAGACAGATGGAAGGAGTAGAATTTTTCACTACCCAAGTTGTCAAAGTCACGATTCGATTTATAAACAATACTTGATCAAGATGTCAAATCCTCCCCATGGTGGTGTACTTAAGGACCTGTTGGCTAGAGATGCTCCAAATCGAAGCAAGCTGTTAGAGGAATCTCAATCGCTCAAGGCCATTACTTTAACTGAGCGTCAATTGTGTGATTTGGAACTGATTCTGTGCGGAGGGTTCTCTCCTTTAGAAGGGTTCATGAATGAGAAGGACTACAATGGAGTGGTAGAGAATATGCATCTAGCAGATGGGGCCCTGTTTTCGATTCCAATTAACCTTGATGTGAGTGAACAGGAGGTATCTGAGCTAGGTATCAAGGCCGGTGCTCGATTGACTCTACGGGATTTTAGAGATGACTCCAATTTGGCCATCATCACCGTGGACGATGTTTATAAGCCAGACAAGCAGCGAGAAGCCGACAAGGTATTCCGAGGAGATCCTGACCACCCTGCTAATAAGTACCTGTTCTCTCAGGTCAAGGAGTACTATGTTGGGGGTAAGGTCCAGGCAATCAACAGATTGAACCACTATGACTACACCGACCTTCGTAACACTCCGGCGGAGCTAAGATCTCAATTCAACAAGCTTGGATGGCAGAAGGTTGTTGCTTTCCAGACCAGAAATCCAATGCATCGGGCTCATCGAGAGCTGACTGTACGAGCAGCTAGGTCTCGCCAGGCTAATGTGTTGATCCATCCGGTAGTTGGATTGACCAAGCCTGGTGACATTGATCACTTTACTCGAGTTCGGGTATACAAGGCACTGTTGCCTCGATACCCCAATGGTATGGCCCAATTGTCACTTCTGCCTCTAGCGATGAGAATGGGAGGAGACCGAGAAGCAGTTTGGCATGCTATCATTAGAAAGAACTATGGTGCCACACATTTCATTATCGGGCGAGACCATGCTGGACCAGGAAAGAATTCCAAGGGTGAGGAAATCTATGGGCCATATGATGCCCAGGAATTGGTCGAGAAGTACAAGGATGAGCTTGGAATCGAGGTGGTCCCATTCCAACAGATGACTTATCTTCCAGATCGCGATGAATATCAGCCCAAGGATCAGGTTCCTCAAGGTGTACAGACTCTTGATATTTCTGGTACCGAGCTGCGTCGCCGACTCAAGCTTGGGCTGCCAATCCCTGAATGGTTTTCGTATCCGGAAGTTGTTAAAGTTCTTCGGGAGTCCCATCCTCCAAGATACTCTCAAGGATTCACTGTTTTCCTTACTGGTTATTACAACTCAGGTAAGGATTCAGTTGCTCGAGCTCTTGCTACTACTTTAAATCAACAGGGTGGCAGATCTACCTCGTTGTTACTTGGCGAGACCGTTCGTCACGAATTGTCAAGTGAGCTTGGATTCTCACGAAAAGATAGACAAAAAAATGTACAGCGTATTGCGTTTGTGGCGTCTGAGCTCACTCGTTCAGGAGCTGCGGTTATTGCTGCTCCAATTGCTCCATATGACGATTCCCGTGCTCAGGCTCGAGAAGTTGTAGAGAAATCTGGCTCGTTCATCCTTGTTCATGTGTCGACTCCTCTTGAGTACTGCGAAAAGACTGATCAGAAGGGAGTTTATGCCTCGGCACGACGAGGAGAAATTAAAGGATTCACTGGAGTTGATGACCCTTATGAGCCACCTAAGGACGCTGAATTGACTGTTGATTTATCTACCACTGATGTTCGATCCGCAGTTCATCAAATTGTTCTGTTGTTAGAGTCCCAAGGATTCTTTGGAAATTAAAAACTGTCATGACTTGTGTATGAACGACATGTGAATGTATAGTTATAATCAATGAGATAGTACAACTGTTAACCATTTGAATTTGATCGTATGGAAAGAAATAAAAAAAAAAGGGCATCATTCTCAAATCTCGTAGTTTGGATCAACTCAATAAGGACGAGATGCTCATTCGGGTACCATCTTTAGATTGAGGTTGAGGCATCAGAACTGGAGAGCAAGATGCACTGAAAGAGGCAGCTGTGCACAACAATTCCAGCTTGCTTCGATCATCAGATTCTGAGGAATTGGGGCTGCCAAGGTTTGAAGTCTGAGGAGGAGAAATGTTAGTGGTTGGAGACGGCAGGGTCATCACAGAGCAGGTCCCTGAGCTCTTGTCCGAGTTCTTATCTGGTGGAGGAGATAATGGAGGATCTCGTTGTACAGAATCCAGACATGACTTGAGATGGTTTATATACTCCACCGCATGCTGGAGAATTACCAACTTGTGAAGGCCCACGTCTCCCCCAGATGAAGATTTAAACTGATCGCATGCTGGTATCAAGGATTTGAGGGCATCAAACTGTTCATTGATCTTGTTCCGCCGCCGTCGTTCAATATCTGAATGTGCTAGTCTACGAGCGTGTTTTCTCTCAGCAGAGGTATCATGTGGTTTGGTGATTACTGTAGCAGAGGATGAAGCAGGTGTCGAAATATGGGATCGTGGCTTAATGGGATGACTGTTCATTGAGTGCTGAATTATAGTTCGTTGTCGAGTAGGAGGAGCAGGCAGTGATTTTGACTTTGGGTTCCCATAGATGTATCGTTGTTGAGACTTTCTAGTCATCGTTCCAGTTTGATCATCTGTCATAGCAGAGTTTGGCGGAGGATTGTAGTGCCCAGATGAATCCATTCGATCTGCTGTCGATATAAGAGTGGTCAGCAGTGGAAGAGCAGGTTGTGGAAGTTGAAGAGGTGGCGGTTCCATTAAAAGAAAGAAAACAAAATCAGCTATTGATCTTAATTGTTGTCAGACCTCAATCTTTTCTACACCTTATTCCTTGTCTGATGCCAACCCTTGTTGGTGATGTTGTAGTTTTATATTACCACCGCACTGTTGCGATCGATTGGACCACAACACTTGTCACAGACCACGAGGCAATGTCACTGCCAACAAAGTGTCGATGTCTGTTTCACACCCTGACCAGCAATCAAGCAGCTAGGCGGATTGGAACTCAGCTCGGCTCAGTCAACTCGGCTCAACTCACTCAATTTCACTGGACTCAGCTAAGTCAACCGAGTTCACTCAGGTCAGCTCAACTCTCAATTGTAGCCTTCAATAGTATTCCGATCTCATTAAATTAAAATACCTTACAGTCATTTGGAGCCTCAAATATGAGCTTTCCCCAGAAGTATTAGCACAGCTGCTTGGCAGATATTATTCTGCTCTCCATCTTCATCTCTCGCAGTGAAAATCTTATCCACTCAATGTTCACGATTCGCCCCACGCGTGTCACATACCATTCAGGGCTTCAGGGCTTGTTTCTCTACGGATCCACTGCATTGGCACACACTCATTCTATGTTGTTACTACACGTTTGCATGTTGAGTGGTTCAGCAGGCTACTCGATGAGCACTGCCATGGCCTCCAGATCTTATCGTTCTTGCTCGTGGTATCAATCGTGGGGCTGATTGGTTGAACCTGGGACGCCCGGATACTGGGCACTAGGCACTAGGGAGGGGGGAGGGAAGAAAGAGGCGTGCAAGCACTGAGAGAGATACAAGAATGGGGCCAGATTTCTAGTGGGAAAATGATCATAGGTGGTCATGACGATGTGTAGTATTGGAGCCAGTAAGGCTGTTTTGAAGTTAGTAGGGTGTATTTAAGGATTGTTTTTCCAATTAGTAGGATCGAATATTTCAGCTTAGTCAGCTCGTGTACTCCGCTTAGTAAGGCATAAGTGGGGTTTGTCGCAGTCTTGGGTTGCGGTGCGGCTACTGGCCGGATTAACTTTCCCCGCACACGGGCACGCCGGAAGGGTTCGCTGATGGTTCGCAGGTTTGCAAATATTCGCAGATACGCAAATGTTCATGGGGACAGATGGACACATGGATACTTTCTCTATCTACTATTTATCTTCATGTCTTCATTTAATGGTATATCAATACAAATTGTTCGTTACCGGCAGGTACCCTAACGGATTACTCGGTCTTTGATTGTTCTAATTGGCTCCTGACCGTCTTTAACCTTTGCTCAATGGAATGCAGTTGGCTATCATAATTGTTAACAGCATCAGTTCCTACACTACGATTTTGAATCATAAAGTTTCGTCGCTCCAATAATCGTCCATGTTCAGACGTCAGTCTACCTAAAGTATCAACGAGTCTTGAAGCTCTGGCCGCAGACATTTTGAATCTTTCTTTAGTGAGCTTTGGTTCTACTTGTGATAATAGTGACTAGGACTTGGACCGTGATCACAGCTTTCCTTAAGTTGTTGTTTTGCTGCTCCTTTACTCCTTTTACTCCTCCCTTTATACTTTCTTTATACTCCTAAGACCTTTTCTTTTTGAACTTTTGCAGTTTGCAGCAGCGTTGCAACTCCACGTCATATTCCACAATTATTCACTACTTCAGGAAGGTTCCCTCCATCACCCCACAATCCGGAGCTTTCTTAGCCACTGATCAGGTGGAAGGTGGGGTTAGGTGAAAATTGGGGGTTTGGCAACTGAGCTGCTAAGCTAGTGAGCGACCGGAAGGGTACTGGATGAGAGGGAATTTCAAATGCAGATCTCAAAAGAGAGCTTCATCTCCGTAGTTATAGATTGAAGCACCCGAATCCGCTCGCTCGCCCAGCAGTTTCTGTGCGCATTCTGAGCTGATTCCAGCAAACTCGTGTAGTAGGTTACCTTTCTCAACCAACCGCTTACAATATGGAGTGCGATTTGTTGTACACTTGTTATACCGTCTGCGGTATGGTTTGTTATACGGCTTGTCGTACGGTTCGTCTTACGGTTTATCATATAGTCTGCCGTACGACTTGTCATACAGCCTGTCGTATACCTAATTGAAATCCTTACTGTTGAAGACAGACTTGCATAGTCACGTGCTCTGTGCATGTGACTTTGGGACTGCAAGTACCTTCCGAATCGGGTAAAGTATAAACACAGTCTTGCTCACCCACCTTAAAAAAAATCCTCATATATAGCCAGTACTGCCATCCATTCTGTCGTTTGTGCACCGACATTATTCATTTCTACATTCCTAAAGGGCTGGACCCTTCCAAATATCAACTTTAATCTTGAGCAGGCTCAGGGTTGTCATCCTTCTACCTCGTTATTATTCTTTACAACCCATCAGTAAACTTGCAGGCCAAGTTTGTTTGCTTCTAATTTGAACCAAAAGAAAAAAAAATTCCTTCATCTTTAAAAATGTCAGTCGCAGCTTCTTCTCATAGAAGAACCCTTCACTTTGACTCCCCCTCAAAAGCTTCAAGACAGCCTAGGCTGGACCTGGCATCTTCTGGCTTGGACCTAGGATCTAGACTTCACACTCCTAGAAAGACCTCAGGGTCGAAATCCATTGGGCGTCATTCTCCGGTTAGAAACGAGGTGAATGAAGCCAATAGCCTCTTGAGTACTCCATCACGTTCCAAGAGATTGAAGTCTTCCATTCATGCTGACCGTTTCATTCCTAACCGAGCAATTTCACAAACTCAGCGATCCAAGGTGGTGGATTCCACTACTACTGGCGCTGCTGTCAGATCCTCCAGTTCATTATCTGATGGATCTGCAATCCACGGAGCCAATGGCAGTAGTACCAAAACCTCGTCTACTACGTCGTCATCTGCTGCCATTGACTCCTCTTACAAAAGCACTGTGGCTGAGGCATGTGGGATTGCTCTCAACACTCGAATTCTTGAGTTTCAACCCGCCGCTCCTCAGTGCTCAAAGCCTATGGACCTCAGATCTCAGTACAACCGTCCAATCCATACTAGCGATGCTCAGACCAAACGAAGAGTAGCTCATGCTCCCGAGCGGGTTCTTGACGCGCCTGGACTGATTGATGATTACTATTTGAATCTGCTTGACTGGTCTTCAGGCAATCAGGTCGCAATCGCTTTGGAGCGAAGTGTTTACGTATGGGATGCTTCCTCTGGCTCAGTGTCATGTCTTCTTGATGCTCCCTCATCCTCCGGTTATATTTCCGGCGTCAAGTGGTCTGGAGATGGTGCTTATCTGTCGATAGGATTAGCTGATGGAGATGTTCAAATCTGGGATGTTGAGACTCAGTCAAAATTGAGATCCATGACAGGGCATACAACTCGGGTTGGCTCACTGGCATGGAATGATCATGTCCTATCGTCTGGGTGCCGAGATGGGTCTATTTGGAATCATGACGTGCGAATCGCTGACCATAAAGTTGCTGAGCTTCATAATCACCGCGCAGAGGTTTGCGGCCTGGAATGGCGTGGCGATGGAGCTCAACTGGCATCTGGAGGTAACGATAACGTGGTCAATATTTGGGATGCTCGCTCCACTTGTGCTCCAAAGTTCTCCAAGTCCAACCACAAGGCAGCAGTTAAAGCAATTGCTTGGTGTCCTTGGCAAACAAATCTTCTTGCCACCGGTGGTGGTTCTGCTGATAAGCATATTCATTTCTGGAATTCTACCACTGGGGCCCGCGTCAACTCTATTGATGCTGGTTCTCAAGTAACTTCTTTGAAATGGAGCCATTCTTATCGCGAGATTGTATCTGCTCATGGTTTCCCTGATAACAACCTGACCATCTGGGCCTACCCCTCTCTCACTCGTACTGCGGACATTGCTGCCCATGATTCTCGAGTGTTGCATTCTGCGCTGTCACCCGATGGCCAGACTCTGGCCACTTGTGCTTCTGATGAGAACCTCAAGTTCTGGAAAATCTTTGAAGCTGTTGGCAAGAGAGCCACCTCTGGTTCTTCAATGGCTTCTGGTAAAGACATGGGTAAGGCCATGATGATTCGGTAGACGATATCGGTATTAGTTAAACCTGTAACTTGAAGCTTAGCTTAGTACTTGTACATAGCCTATAATAACCATTTGAGTAGATACCCCCTGAAAGAAAATGATTTGAGACTCGTAAATAAACTGAAGATGATAAAGTTGATGAATTTCAACTACGACTGGACCAAATCCGCAGCTTTTTTATTGTTCTTCTCGGGACTCGCTATCCGCTGTTCCCATCTTCATTTTCTATGGCTTGTTTAGTATTTAAATGTACTTTATTAGCATAACATTAATAACCTTCTTAGTGACTACAGTTGCTGTATTGATAGTGAGTAGTGAGGGAAGCCCAGTACCTAATGATAATAGGCAAATCGTCCTCTATAAATCGTCCTTACAGAACGACAATGGAGGACACGGTATCTATTAAACCAGATTTGAATTGCAAAGGAGATCTATATATCGGAATGTTTGATGGTCATGGAGGTGCGATGGCAGCAGAATGGTGTGAACTCAACTTCCATCGAATATTAAGTAACAACCTTTCAAGATTTCAAATCCACAATCAATTGACTGCCATTCTAGCAGCGACTTTTGTCACTTGTGATGATTTGATCTCTACCCAACCTCGATTTGATTCTTCCGGGTGTACTGCTACAGTCGTGTATATCCGGAACACCCAACAGAATAAGAAGCTTCTTTCGACCGCTAATGTTGGAGATACAAGGATGATACTGTGCAGTGATGACAGTTCCGAGGTATTGACGGTGGATCACACATGTAAAAATGCCCAAGAACGAATGAGAGTTCGCAAGACTGGAGGTATTGTGTTAAGTAATCGAGTATCGGGTATTCTGGCAGTGTCTAGAGCATTAGGTGACCCAGATTTCAAACCCTATGTATGTTGTTTGCCATATACTACTGAAACCTTGCTGGATGACACTAAGGATGAGGTTATCATCATAGCCACTGATGGAGTATGGGATGTAATGTCTGACCAAGAGGCAGTGGATCTTAGTCGACAAGTTAATGACGCTGTAGAGGCTGCTCATCTTATCACTCACACTGCCATCTCTAGAGGGTCAAGGGATAACATCTCATGCGTGGTAGTTCGACTGCAAGATCCAGAGGGACCGGGAACTTCACGAAAACAGCTAGACACAATCTCTGAATGAGATACATGCTCGAAGCAGCATTTATTCAGACTTTTTGCTAACCTTTACTGACGCTTCGACATCGCTGAACAGCAAATATTTTAGAATGTCACTCAAGGTAACAATGCCTTTGAGTCTTCCCTCTTCATCCACAACAAATAATCTATGCAATCGAGACTTACGAATTGTATCCATAATCGTGTTAAGACAGTCCTGGTCAGTACATGTGTGAACTCCTTCAAAGTTGTCTGGCCGTCTCATCAATGCCTCCCCTACTGACAGACTTAGATCGGTATATATTTCACCTTTGATTAACGTCAGTACGTCGACCGCTTCATAAATATTGATAAGCTTGGATTGTTCATCCACAATGGGGATCGCTGACACTCCCCGGTCAACAAGCAGATGAATGACATCAATTACTGGAGTCGTCATGGCTGCAGTGGCAACATTGGTATAGACACCAATGTCAAGGTCGGCAAGGGGGATCATTAAAGCTCGAGTCTGTTTACAATTCAGAGCAACAAATTTCAGAATCCGATACTGAGTCAACACAGACACTACAATTTCTCTACCAGTATCCTCATCCACATCTATGAGAGGAATTCGTCGTGCCTTGGATTGAATCATCTTGCGACATGCTTCATACAGGGGTTTAAATGGATGAATCGAGACCGTCTCGATAGGCTCTGCACCTACCTCCTTTTCAACCTCTCGCAACCCATCTAGAGTAAACTGTTCGATCTTGTCCATCAGCTGAGGGTTCTGAAAGTAGTACTGAATTACATTGATGTAATCTGATGCCGTAAGCAAGCCCGCAAATCGTGCCTTGGAGGAGCTCCAAAGAGGTGCTGATACAATGCCATTCTGTAGAAATATTGTTAGCGATTTCTTCACCAACAAGGTAGTATCCAATACTATCAGTCGAAATGATACTGGAAGTACATCGTATGACGTTTTGGATTGAAGAAACTGTCGGATAGCCCCGACCGCTTTGATTTGATCCTGTACCAAGTCACAATCAGCCATTATCCTCAAAATCGTTCAATACAATCGACTGCAACGATAAATGATATACCGGCGAGAATCTACAACAGTTATAAAGTATTGAATGCAGTTGAGCTGATTCCCGTCCGTCAGACTAGCACAGTATGACTGCTCTTTCTCCCTGTCTAACAAGGCGATATTCGTGTTGACAAGTTCAGATTCTTCGCCCAGCGGGAAAGAATGAGCCCAACTTGGGTGGCTGGGATGGGTTAGGGATATTATGGGTTAGGGTGGTGTATTGTAGTGGGTTAGGGTGAAGGTATGGGTTAGGTCTTCGGTCAGCCTAAGTAAGGATTCCTGATCTAGTTAATAGGCGTTAAAACAATAGCATGGTCAACACGAAGTGATGGCTTAATTGCCTGTACAGTTTGGTTCTAGTTTATAAGCTTGCCTATTGAATTATAATATCATAGAGCCTAATTTCATCTAGAGTTACAAGGTCCCTATCTGCTTGGTGCCAACCATACGACTAATGCAGCCATGGGTGGGTACAACCAGGGTACGAGATCTGACGGTTTGACGTAGAATCTCATGGTCTGACGTGCAATCTAGTGGTTTGAGATCAAATCTGATATTCTGATGTGACTCACATTCAACCCTCTTGAGCCATTATTGATAAACAACTCTTAACCACTCTACCATCCGAGTCCTCCTACTCAAACGCGTCCTCCCGCTTATTCCGGCAGCCGTATAATGAAAGCTTAGTAATCGATCGATGACATACGGCGACCCACGTTACGTTCTTGACACGTACATCAAGGTGTTAAACCCGGGGAGGTCCAAGAGCTGTGAATATCAGGTTGTAGTGGTTTATATAGGACGATTGAAGGCGAGAGGTTTTGAGTGTGATATTGACAGTATCCATCAAAATAAAAAGCGTGAGAAGTTGTGGTGACTAAAAGTTGTAACTAGTACAGGGATAATTGTGAGTTGATTATATCAATCTATAGCTAGATTATAAGATGAAGTTGAGTACGAAGACTTTGACGACCGTGGCGTCAGTCCTGTTAGCTACTGTTGTAGCTGCTGGATCTGATGTGGTCAATCTTTCAGGTGACGAGTTTGCCGACTTTGTATCAGAAAACCCCGTGGTATTGGCAGAGTTCTTTGCCCCTTGGTGTGGACATTGCCAGGCCCTTGCTCCAGAGTATGAAAAAGCTGCTACCGAGCTTAAGGATAAGGGTATTTCTGTGGCTAAGGTGGATTGTACTGAAAATGAGGCCCTGTGTGCCGAACAGAAGATTCAGGGTTACCCAACTTTGATGGTGTTCCATGGTCTTGACAAGGTAGCAAACTACCAAGGCGCTCGAAAGGCCGAGGCAATTGTGCCATATATGATTCGCCAGTCGCTTCCAGCACTATCTGTTGTTGACGCCAACTCTATTGAAGAATTCACACAGTCTGACAAGCTTGTGGCTGTTGGATTCTTTGATGACAAGAAATCAAATGTCACGTTTGAGAACCTGGCTGAAGGTCTTCACGAAAAGTATTCTTTTGGCGCGTCTTCTGATGCTGCTTTAGCTAAGAAGTATGGTATATCTAAGCTTCCTGGGTTGGTTCTGTTTAAGAACCAAGAAGACGAAAAGGTGGTGTATGATTCGAAATCTGACAAGGACTTCAAGTTTTCCCAATCGAAGCTCAAGGACTTTATTGCATTAGAATCATTCCCCGCCATTGGAGAGGTGGGCCCTACTACTTTCTCCGACTATGCGTCGTCTTCGATTCCTCTTCTTTACGTGTTTGTTGACAATGATAAGGACCGATCAGAACTTACCAAGCTCCTGAAGCCTTTGATTTCTAAGCTTAAGGGCAAAGCACACGTCGGATTCTTAGATGCAAGCTTGTATGGATCTCATGCTACCAATGTCAATCTACGAGAGCAATGGCCAGCCATTGCGGTTCAGGATTTCAAGAAGAATATCAAGTTTGTGCACTCCCAGGATGATGCCATCACCAAGAAATCTCTGACAAAGTTTGTCGAGGACTATGTTTCTGGAAAGCTTGCTCCTTCGGTGAAATCAGAGCCTGTTCCCACTGAACAAGGAAACGTTTCCAAGGTTGTCGGAAAGAACTATGATAGTGTTGTTCTGGACGACGACAAGGACGTCCTGATTGAGTTCTATGCTCCGTGGTGTGGACACTGCAAGAACCTGGCTCCTGTATACGAGGAACTCGGAGGATTGTTTGCTAACAACGCCAAATATGAAAAGTTGGTTACTGTTGCCCAGGTTGATCATACTCAGAATGACGTGCCTGATGAGGTTCGAGGTTACCCCACCATCAAGTTGTTCCCTGCTGGCAAGAAGGATTCTCCAATTGAGTACTCTGGTGCCCGAAACTTGGAGTCTTTAGTGGAGTTCATCCATAAGGAAGGAACTCACGGTGTGAATGGATTTGCTCAGGATGATGCTGAGACCATTGAAAAGGTTGAATTGGACATCGAGGATAAAGAGGTGATTGCGGAAGAAGAAGAGACCAAGACTGACGGTGCTGATGAGGAAGTGGAGGTAGATACTGCCAAAGCTGCTAAGAAGGCCAAGGCTACTTCTGATAAGGAGGATTTGTAAGGTTAAAAAAGACATAAATCGGTGAGATTTTATGTCCAAACTGATAATTGTCTGTGCTCCTCACTGTGCTTCTATTGGTCGTATGTAACTCTTTTTTTTTTGTAATCAATCTTAACTACATTTAAACATAAATAATCTTTTTGATGCTATTGCTAGCTAGCTTCTGTCGTCCTTCAACATGTAATCATTGTGCCTTTGGTGGAGGCTCTACATTTGAATTATCGCTTGTCTTAGTATCTCGACCTTCAAGTTCTCGTGAACGCTTTTCTTCCTCAGCAAAATAGTCTGTAAGGTCATTTGTAGTTGAGGATTTGTTCTGATGATGTCGAGGCTTGCCTTTAGGAGGACCTACTGGCGGAGGTGCGAGAGATGTTGGGGTAATCTGATCGCTGGAAGCAGAAACAGAAGGTGGTGGTGGTGGTACAATGTGAGGTGCAGCATCGTCAAGACTGGCTGGAGTTATGAAAGTCGAAACATCTGCTGAGCCGGTATCATCATCGTTATTGTCAGTCGCTCGATCTTCTGATCCTGAGGCTTCAAATAATGTTCCTCCCGGAGGTAATAATGAAGAATTTGGAGGACCTTGGCCATGAACTGAATCATGCCGTCTGTATATAGAAGACTTTCTCCGTCTGTGAGTCTGATCAAACTTGCCAACAACCACAGGCACTCTATGAAGCAATCCATAACCCACTCCACACCCAAGCAGGCCAGAACCTCCCCAGTTAGGATTAGGCCGTATCCTTACTGGTCTCATAATGTCATAATCATGGTTGTAAACGTAAAGCTCGATTTCCACATCTTGATTAGTTGCTACCAAAGTAGATACCACTCTACCTAATAGAGATTCACCCCCCGCTGCTAACAGGCCATCTTGGGCACCCACAATGTAATCGGCGTGAGAGATCAATCCTGCTTCTTCAGCAGGAGAATTTGGAGCAACATTCAAAACATGCCATACATGATCAGAAACTGACAGCGGTGTCCATTGCAGGGTCATTCCAATACCGACAGATGAAGATCCAATAGAATCTAAGCTAGCTTCCAGGTCAGCTTTCAGGGCATCTGTGATTTCAGTGGCATCGACGTTAGGAATCTCAATCAGTACGGTTCGACTAAGTCGACCCTTTGAGCTCCACACCTGAAATGAGACTGACTTTCCTGCACAATTGACTATTTCGGTTACAAATGAGTCAATGGGAGGAGGTGAATCGATAGTAGTATTGACAATATCCAACTGGGTAGTAGGAACCTCTTCGGAAAGAAGGTGACCATTGATTCCTACAATAAAATCGAACAGCGCCTCCAAACCAGCTTCTGATGCATTCGACAACTGATCTACGTGAATGACTCGAAACCCATAGCTAGGATCCGATCCTTGATCAGGAGTAGACTGAGATTGTAACTCGTCGGGGGCAATTATGCCTTCAGCACTTTTAACAAGATTTCTAGCAAATGCAAACATAGAGCCGTTAGAACATGAGCTTCCGCCAACCGTAGCTGTAATATAATATAAAGTTCCTTGGATCTGTTTGTCGTCACCGTATATGGGTAAATTACAGCTTAGAACTTGCCATCAAACATATATTAACCATCGTCAGGTCGAATTCAATTGATGAGATGAAACATGGCAGGTTCTATGTGCGGCTGTTAGTCAGGCCCCAATTGCACGTGTGTGTTACCACGTGATGGCTCCCATGAATCTCACTTCTTTCTTCCTTAAGGGTTGGCTGTCAGCCGTGGGTTATGTCTCAGATATATGCATCTCGGCGACTCGGAAAAACATTTGTTAGGGTGGCCAGATTCATCGTCCTAGTAAGAAGAACAAGCCTCAGATCACTAAAAGTGTGCTTATATAGACAGAAACAAAAATGAATGTTTGACCTTGCCACTATTAAAACTGAAGTTTGATCCCTGTGACAATGGCCAGAGCTCAACTCTTAGTATAAACCGCAACAGTCAAGATTGCTGTGATGTACATCTTTGCTTTTTGTTTTCCCCTTGTCTTGTTTTTTTTTAAATTTTGGTATTATTTCTTTTTTTGGTTGCACCACCCCTCCATCTCCATTTTTAGATACCCTGCCCCTCCTCGCCCCCGCCATTTCTCTCATAATGTTATCGCTTTCTTCGTGCGAACCAGCAAGCAATAACGACGTCACGCTGGACAGGTGTATAGTGTATAGGCATGGATAATAATACAATAATTCAATTAAATATAGAAACAGGCATGCAAATAATACCCTGTTGACCTTTTTTCATAATGCAAAGAACATTACCAGGGATCGAACATATGGTTCAACCAGGATGAATGGTAATTGAGATTTTGTTGTGGAATCGCTAGTGAATCTTAATCATATCCAATTCTGGTCCTTGAAATAGAGCAGTATGACTAAACTTTGTGGGGTTATAATCATATGGTCGGGTAACCATGAATTGAGGAGATGAAGGAAAAGATTCCGGACTGTCAGTATCAGGAGAACGAGTTAGCTCCGGTACTGGTGGTTGCCCTCTCTCTAGATCGTAATCCAATGTAGATTCAATAAGATCGATACCGGGTTCTAACCCATTCTCAGAATGCTCCCTCTGCTGCATATATGGCAGAGACTGATCGTTAACATTAGGGTTCCATAACCATGAAGCTCGTACTTGTCTAGAGCGAATCCTTCGAATTAGCGGTCTGACAATGAGAATGGTAGCGGCAATTGTAAATAAAACATAGAATAGCGGAATCTCGGTTTGTGTGTTTGACTGCCAATCATCCATATACACGTGCTGATTCAACAGGTTCGAATCCACCTGATACTTTGACATTTTACGCTCTCTCACTTAGTACTCTTTTCACAATCTGCTACGTATTGTACTGTCCTCGTCAGCAGTTGTCGTTTATTCAAAGTCCCCGTGTGTCGTTTAAATCCTGCGCTCGTTCTTAAGTAATGGTTTTATTATGTCCAACCCTTCTATTTCTGGATCAATTCCAAAATTAGGCCGCCTTAACCGCAAACCTATTATGGCAAACACAGGCTGATAATCAGGCTGGTGGCCGGTCTTTGTGGTGGTGGCCGGTGTCTTAGGGTGGTGGCCGGTCTGCCGCCTAATGGTTGGCTGGTCTCCGCAAGATTAAACCTAAAAGTTGGTGGCAGATGTTAGCACCAATACTGTAATCCAAGAGTTGGTTCAATGTGACCACGGTGTAGTATGGTTCTCCCGTTGATGAACGATAGGTACGTGTTGATTCCACTAGATGTAGCAACCTTGGAATGCAGCCGATGGGGCCGGTTTTATATTGTTCGGTATGATCGACTGGTGAAGTGAACTGTAGCAGTGTTGTACACAAAGACGGTGGTGGTGTTGGCTGGTGGTGTTTGGCTGTAGGCTGGTGGCTGTTAGCTGGTGGCTGTTAACTGATGTTGGTGATGATGACGTTGGTGCTGACGTGTGCTAGCGCTGGTGCTGACGTTTTGTCTCTTGACACTGACCCACGTTCGTCCTGATATCTCGTGACGGGGCTAAGGTTTGATAAATAAACTGCTAATGATGAGGTCCGATGATTATATATTAAAATGATGAACAAGTCAGTCTAGGCCTCCTATATATCTTATGTGCTATCTAATTCTTACTCCTTTCTATGCAAGTCTGATACGTTCAGGCTCAAGTCCGTGTACTGCAATTGTCGCAGTAAGCTGATACGGGATACATTATCATGTCGGAAACTTAATTGGTACGGGGATCCAATCCAAGTTTTAGACTGAGACCACTATGAGGTATGTTCCGATTCCTAGCATTTCATATGCCCATTCAGCACTCCATTCTGCTCTCTGGTCTCCTGTTCTTCTGCTCTTTCTCAGCTCCTCCCGCTTACCTTCTGCTTTGCTCGTCCCGTTCCTCCCGCTTACCTTTTGCTCATCCTGCCTCCTCGCCTCCTTGTATGTACTGTGTCGTCATACACGCGACTGGCCTGCAGAGATCTCTAAGAGATGAGCACGATCCAGGGGCAAAGGCCAACTGTAGTACGTAGCTGGGCAGATGCCGATTGTGCGATGTAGCGGCGGGCTAAGCCACCACTGGGCATTCTTGAGCTGGTGAGCACTGGTACATTCTTGTCAAGGAATGTAGGAATCTGGGGGGATAGGGCAAACAATGTCCTGAAGATCAACCGCTCAGGAACCTGGACGGTTATGGCCGGTGATGATTGTGAAGGGATGGCTGTGAATGTATGGCTGTGAAGGTGACAGGTTTGAAGGTGTTTGAAGGTGACGGTTGTGAAGGCAATGATTGTAACAGGTGTAAGATTAAGTTATCGACCGGTGGATCGACCGAGACGTGTAGTAGTTTAAACAATGTTGTAAGCCAGACCTGATACCTGACAGGTTAATCACTAAATTGAGACCTTGCTACAGTGGTGCTGTGCTAACAGAGTAGTACGGTGTTGCTAATATTCTGGTACTGTGATACCTGCTAACGATAATGCTGCTACTGTATTGCTAATAGTACTGCTAATAGTACTACTACTCTGCTACTACTACTGTGTTACTACTACTGTGTTACTACTAATATTCTGGTACTGCGATACCTGCTAACGATAATGCTGCCACTGTGCTGCTAATGCGCTTGCTGCTATTAAGCCCTGGCGTCGTGGTTGCTTCACCATATCACACTAGTGATTGCGCTCTCCCGCCGCTCGACTCGCCGGCTTCCCCCACGAGCCTTCCGCGGAGCCGCACGGATTAATGAAATTGGTGGAGATAGGCCAAAGCTGATTTAAAAGCATGAACGTTAGTCTACATGGTCTGAATATCTCGAGGGTTAGTATCTCGAGGGTTCATTTGTAAGGGCCGACTTTGTTTCGTGGTTCACACATAAAGTCGGACTTTGTTTGGGGCACTTATCTAGTGTTGGAGCTGGTTGGGGTTCTTACAGTGTTGGGGTTGGCTCAAGGTTGATACATAGATCAGACTCTAATTTAGGGTTTTTTACAGTGTCTATTTCTGTGTCCGGGCACTAAAATGGATTCCAAATCACAGAACAGTCCTCAGGTTACGGTCCGAGCAACGATTGCTGGCCTAGTGATCGGATCTGTGATTCTGTTTTCCAACTTCCAGTTTGGCCTACAGACTGGATGGGTATCCATGATGTCACTGCCCTCAGCATTATTAGGATTTGCATTTTTTAAATCTGTTAGCACTCATTTAGCATTTCCCTTTACTGACGTCGAAAATGTTTACATCCAGAGTGTGGCGGGAGCAGTTGGAGCAGGCCCATTGGCGTTTGGTCTGGTAGGAGTTGTGCCAGCAATTGAAAAGTTTCTAACTGTGGATGAAGGTGGAGGCAACAGCTATACCCATCTATCGGTGTTAAAGCTGATAGTTTGGTCATTTGGAATTGCATACTTTGGTGTGTTTTTTGCCACCCTCTTACGCAAACAGATCATTGTTCGTGAGAAATTACGGTTCCCATCTGGAAGTGCAACGGCCATTTTAATCTCGGTTCTTCATCGATCTAATGTTCTACCCGATGTTCTACCCGATGTTGGCCCTGTACATCGATCCCGTTCTCAGGATCTATCACTTCGACCTACTGATGACCCTGAATCACCGCATGCGCCAGAACCAATGGCAGGTCCAGATTCTTATGCTGATTCCGATTCAATCGAAATCGCAGTCACTGATCAGCCTACTGCTGACTCTGACACCTATTATTCAAAAAATATTGGAGTGTTGATAGTATCCTTTGTCGCTTCTTCGTTTTATACCCTCGCATCATATTTCATTCCCATTTTGAGGAACCTTCCACTTTTTGGATCCTATTTAGCCAAGGCATACTTGTGGACTCTTCAACCTTCTCCCGCCTATATTGGACAAGGAATTATTATGGGATTACCCACCGTAGCTTCAATGTTGTTTGGTGCTATTCTCGGATGGGCAATTTTAGCTCCACTTTCTCAGAATAAAGGCTGGGCAACCGGCCCCATTGATGATTGGAAGACCGGCGGTCAAGGATGGATTTTGTGGATCAGTCTGACAATTATGGTAGTAGATTCTGTGGTGTCATTCGTTGCAATGTCTATACAGTCCCTGGTAACTTTATATCGTCACTCTCACAAATACAAGCCTTTAAGAAATACCGAACCCGAGGACAGAACTCATCAAGGCCATGAAGATGGTAGCAACGAGAGTGAAACCGATGATGTTGGCTCTAAGCAGAATGTTCCATCCTCTATCTCCTTGATATCCTTGGTAGTGTGCTTAGTGGTTTGTGTGATAACTACACGGGTGGTGTTTGGTGATGCGATTCCTATTTATTGTACTCTAGTGGCATTTCTGATTGCGCTGGCTTTGTCTGTTCTTGCAGTCCGGGCGCTTGGAGAAACCGACCTCAATCCTGTATCTGGAATTGGTAAGATTTCTCAACTTTTGTTTGCTTTGGTTGTGCCTAAGGATCACCCAGGAGCTGTTCTTATTAATTTAGTAGCTGGAGGGGTTACAGAAGCAGGGGCCCAGCAAGCAGGAGAGTTGATGCAAGACTTAAAGACTGGTCATCTTCTGGGAGCGTCTCCAAGAGCTCAATTCATTGCTCAAGTAATAGGGTCAACTTGGTCAGTGTTCCTGTCTGCCATTGTGTACCGTGTTTACGATTCAGTTTACGAAATTCCTGGATCTCAATTCCGAATCCCCACCGCCATTATATGGATAGATTGTGCACGGTTGGTGACGGGAGAAGGATTACCGCCTCGAGTTTATGAGTTTTCGATTGGATTTGGAATCATTTTTGGTGCTATTGCCATTGCAAAAGTTGTGTATGCTGGTAGGTGGTGGCTTAAGTATTTACCCTCGGGAGTGGCAGTAGGAATTGGTATCTATAACACCCCTTCATTCACTCTGGCAAGGTTTATTGGAGGGTGCATTTCTGCGTACTGGTCGTACAAATTTAAAGGCAATCCTGATTCCCAAGTATATATTATCATCTTATCTTCAGGATTGGTATTAGGAGAAGGAGTGGCATCAATTCTGTCTCTTGTAATGACTTCGATTGGAGTACCACATTTGTGACGGATCAATAGATAAATAAGTATTCATTTTGGAGCCCCTTTCCGTATAGCCTCTTGTCGAGCATTGTCAAGGTTTTCATCCACTCGAGATAAAAAGTCCTGCTTATTTAGATAACCACCCTTATTATGATGGGTCAATTCGTCACGAATGCCCTGTTTGTCGACATATCCAAGCCAATCCAGTCGACTTTTTTCAAGAGTATTCATTTTCTGGGTTTGGAGGCTATCCAATTCCGCTTCTAGACTTGATCGTTTTCTTCTTACTGGCCTTCTGACGTTTTTGCTACTGGTATTGGTGCTGCTACTGCTACTGGTATTGGCGGCATTGGCAGCATTGGCCTTCAAGTAATCTTGGGCTTCAGCAGATGATCGATGGACTTTCTTAGTCTCAACCGTGGTTTTTCCCGCAAACACATACTGCCGTTTAATGGTAACATAGTCGTCATTGTCAGGATCAGGTTTGGCTTGTTTTCCAGACCCCTCGGAACCAGTATTTTTAGATGCTTCAGATCCCTCAGAATGTTTGGCCGCAGAATCTTCAGCCCCCGACCGGTTAGCATTCATCGACTCCCACAGAGAATTCACATCTACTGTAGATGGCTTCGCAGCAGCATATTGCTTTGCTTGTGCTTTCTCGATTTCACGTTGAGATCGGGTCTTAATAAGCCCTCCTCCTTGAATGTCTTTATATTTTGAATCTATCTGAGATTTTGTTTCCACCTTACTCTCGTCATCGTCTTCTTCATCCGACTCTGAACCTGATCCTGACCCGGATCCCCCATAGTCTTCATCCTCACTCTCTCGGTATTCACCATCCACGATCTCAGCATTACCGTTGTCTACAACTTTAGTCTCCTCTCCCTCGCGCACCTCCTCCTCTTCCTTTGAACTACTGTCCTTCATGTCGGGTTCAAAATATTTCGCTGTTCAATCTTCGCCCGCCCTGTTCCAATTAAACTCTGGGTAAGCAAGCAGGTTACCACGGGCTGGATAGTTTGCCTTTGCTGGCTCTTTTACCTTTCCACTATTCTTTTACCTTTGATGGCTCTGCTGTAAATTGTACGTCTCCTTGCCCGCCTCAGCTGGTGAACACTGCAGGTGGTATTTTAAGGCCGTATGGATCTGACACCAAATCCACCAGAGTTGAACTAAACGCTAATTAGTGCACACTGACAGGGTCAGAGTTTCAATAGGAGCTTACAAATTGAGGGAGCTGAATATATCTTAACATCACTATATCACTGTGTCCATTTTTAACGAGGTTGATAGCAGTTCAGTTGGCTTCTCACTGTCGTTGTATCTTCAAGTCTCTAACTCAGCTTACTCAGTGACTTGCTGCTACAATGGCTGTCAAGCGAAAGACAAATGAAGACGGTCAAGAATTGGACCCTAAGAGAGCAGCTGTTGATATTGGTATGGGTGACAGTCTATCTGGAGAAGACGTAGGCTATGAGCCAGAGAATGGCGACCTGGGTAGTGAATATAATCAGAGGTATCGCGACCATGTATCTGGGGAGGGTCCGATTGAAGATGGAGTAGGGGAGGGAGCAAATAAACACGAAGATACAGGGCATAGCGACGGGTATGGAGACAGGTATGAAGGATCACAGAATCCTATTCAGGGTTCCACTGAGGAATCTAACGAGAAGATCACTACAGAGCCTATTCAAGAACCTATTCAAGAGCCTATTCAAGAACCTATTCAAGAACCTATTCAAGAACCTATTCAAGAGCCCATCCAAGAGCCTAGCCAGGAACCCATCCAAGAGCCCATTCAAGAGCACACTCATCACATTGAATCATCACATCGTTTGAGAAGAGACTCTGAAGATCCAAGCTTCATCCACCTCAGAATCTTGATGGTCAGTCGTGATACCGTTAAACTGATTGGAAGAGGAGGTGCCACAGTGGCAGGAATTCGAGAGAAATCATCTACCAGACTCAACGCGTCTGAAAACTACCCTGGAGCTCAAGAGCGAATCATTCATGTCAAAGGCACATCTGAAAACGTGGCCAAAGCTTGTGGATTAATTGTTCGAACACTCAATGAAGAACAATTCGATATCCCATCGCCTCCTAATGCTTCCCCATATAATTTAAAGCTATTGATCCCACATGTAATGATGGGGGCACTCATTGGCAAGGCAGGGTCTAGGTTCAAAGAAGTAGAGGAAGCATCGGCTGCTAGATTGAGAGCTCAATCTGAGTTGCTTCCCAATTCCACCGACAGAGTCGTTTTCGTTCATGGAGTGGCCGACGCAGTTCATATCGCTGTCTATTATTTGTCCATGACCTACGTTTCTCACCAGAAAGTGCTAACTAACGGCCGACAGACCCCTTATGATCCTGCGTTACAGAATCGACGGAGACCCCGTAGCAGAGATGATGATAGTGACTCACATTGGCTTGGCCGACATTCTTCTACGTCTGATTTCAACAACGAACGTGGTAGTGGTGGTCCCCCTCAGGTCTCGGACGATTACCCGTTGCCATATTTTGAAGGAGCCGAATCAATTCTATCTGCTCATTCAGAAGCCCGCTCTTCACCTCCTGATCAGGATCTTCTGCAACGGGTATACATTCCTAACTCTCTTGTGGGCGCGGTAATTGGTAAGGGAGGCAATATCATCAAAGATATACGCCAGTTTTCAGGCTCAAAAGTAACAATTGAGGAGAACAATCGCGGAGCTAAAGATCAACGACTTATTATATTGGAGGGCTTGCCAAAGAACAATCAAACTGCAATCTACTTGATTCATTCTAAACTTTCAGACAAGCTCAATTTCGTACCTCGAGATGGAACAATCCGTTGAGGCATTTCTACCATTACGATGATATCATGTTACTTGAAAAGTTTATGTTGATTATCAAAAAATTGATACCGTAGCGGTATGTCTTATTAATGTTGCTGATATTTCTTATCGTCAATCCCGGTTTAGGTATTTACATACTTGACTTCCCCCGCACTGATGCTGCCCAATTGACTAGATCGATAAACAGCCCTGGAGTGGCTTTGGAATGACCATCTTGAATCCATGAGCAAAGGCTGTCGGAGTAAATTGATACCACATCCTTGACCAGAACAGGGTCATATTTAATTAGCATCTTGGTAATAAACACACTGCTCTGATTACAAGCCAGAGAATGGCTCTTGCTGGTAGAATGACGAGCTTGATCATGGATGGCGGTTAAAATTCCCAAAATCAACTCAACATCTTCCTGATTCTCCAATTTGGGAGGCACCTTAACTTTACAAATCTTAGTCTTGAGAAGATTATGAGCGGTCTCGCCTAGTCTTTTCTCCTTGGTGGTTCGAATCAAACCCAATAAAGGCAGAATCGACGTTGTGATTAACAAGTTTGATGGCTGCTTATCGACATAGATCGAAATCAAGTCTAACACACGACCCTTCATATGCACTACATTTTCTCTTGCATCCTTGGAATTCTTTTTCTTCTCGTTTGGCTTCTTCTGAGCCGAAACTGCCAATTGTCTCTGGCGGAAGATTTCTGCTAATTGGTTATCAAGCGACATCATCTGTCGGTCATCCATGGATTCATCATCATCAGACTCACGTTCTTCATCCGAATTTTCTTCTGATTCATCTGCTAAGCTTACGCCTAGGGCACTTGCAAGTGCTTCAGACGCTTTTTTATCTGCCAACTTTACTGCATCATCAATACTATCCTTGTCAGAGTCCGAATCCGAATTAGAATCTGAGTGTGAATCCGAATCTGAGTCAGAGCCAGAATCTGAGTCATTTTCTTTCATCTCTTCATCCTCTCTATCACTTTCACCAAGATCATCGTCGTTGTTATCACTATTATTATCGTTACTTTCATCATCGTCATCATCACCACTGCCTTCGACCAGCTCATCCTCTGCTTGGAACAGATTCTTCTGTCCTTCCTCATTCTCCTTTGCCTGTAAAATATCGTATAATTGCTCAAGAGATCCAATAGCAATCTCGGCGCTGAAGGTGGACCAAACTGTCTCACAGAGATTACGAAGAAGGGCAGATTTTCTAGACAAGAGCATCAGCAAAATGTCAGTCAACACTTGAGAAGCATCAATCTCATCATCATCGTCACCTTCCTCCTTATTTGCACGACCAAGAATGCGATTGTAGCACATTTGCAATTCCTCTAGCACCACTGCAGCATCAGTATCCATGGAATAGACCTGAATAAGAACCAATGAGAACAAAAGTTCAAATGCAAGCAATTGGGGACTGTCAACATGCGGAGACCTTCGCTTCTGACGAATGAGACGTAGTGTCTTGACTGCCTTCTCCTTCGCTTTAAGAAGATCACCTTCGAACGACACCTTCATTTTCTCATCCCCTGCTTCTTCTAGGTTTAGAAGCGTCTTCATAGTAAAGTACGCCCAAGATCCATGGCCATTTTGAGAACGGTCCAGTCCAATGACTATGGTTAAAATTGAATTCAAACGACTGCGACAAACTTCTACCGACGAGTCGCTCAACGAAGGGGATAGTCCTTTGTCTGGACTGGTATCAACATAGCCTCTACGGACAAAGAACTCTATCACAGATTGCATCCATTCGAAAGAGGTGGTGTTCTTGACATGACTGCGAGCAATTGAAAGAATCTCATCTGCTGCCCAAACTCGTTTGATCTCAGCCAGCTTGACAGCTTCAGTGTCATCATCATCTGATGACGAAATAGCCGGTCGATCGAACGTAGAATAAAACAACCCAAGTGTTTTATCCAAATCGACCTCCGGGACCACTGGGATAAGTTTTTCAATGAATGGTTTGACCTTGATTACTTTGTCACCAGTGGATTTTGTCGAAAGGAAAGCTAATATAACTGGGGCGGAAAACTCAGGCTTAGATTTGCAAATGTCTTGCAAAGATTGCAACACTTTTTTTGCAAGCTTGTTGAGATATCTATCCTGCTGAGCGTAGTGGTTTGTCAAAGTCCGAACAACGTTTGAGCTGAATACCACTGGCACCTTGGTAGCATCAGATAGTAATGTTAAGAACAAAACAAGCACCTCAAACCCCCAAGCTTTTCTCTCATTAGATGCAGTAGAACTGAATAAGCCCTCATCAATCACAATTCTCCAAAACTCATCAAATGAGATAATCGAGAGCTCAGACTGTGGTTCAGATGATCTACTAGAGCTCTTACTACTACTGTTCATTTTCCGTTTCTTAGATTTGTGTTTACTCTTCCTTTCAGTAGAAGACGTGGTTAATAGCTCTTCCACTAGCTTGGGCCATACAAAATGTAAGGTTGGAGTCCAATTACCTTTCTTCTTGATTGATTCATCAACTGAAACTTCCTTTAGTGCCTTGGCTAGCGTAGCATTATTCGCACTAGCTAGGGGGTCGCCAGATTTCCAACCTCCTTCGACTTTTGAACCCAATTGCCTTCGTAATTGTGGTGACAGGGTAAGATAAAATGCAATTCCATCCGAAGTAAGTGTCAATTGATGACTCTGGATCGTATTCAAGGCCGATTGGACCAATTGAGTCGATTCTTGTTGTTCGGGACTTGTAAAGAGCTGGCACAAGGTGTAGAAGCATGATTCTCGAAGCCATGATTTCTTGGCTGCCAGGTCTACTACTATCTCGATAAGTCTTTCAGTCTCTTCAGAAGTGGCACTAGAGATTAATGGAGACTGGATTAGGGTCTGTAAAGCGAACAGCATGCCAAACCGTAAACCCCGTTCTTCGTGTCCTGAAGCGGACTTCTCTACCTTGAAAAATTCTTCAGAAAGGTCAATATAACGAGAAACAGAAATTGAGTCCTTACGGGCCACTAAAACTTCTGATAGAGCTATTGAAAATCCTAATCGTGAAGACCCTTTGCTCGAGGAGAGTCCTCTAAGTAATCTTTTGAATGCATATTCCCAGTCTTGATCAGAATCTCGATCTGTTAGCCATTTTAATAGGATTGTCGCAGCTTTTAGACGAATTGTTGGAGAATCAGACTTTAAATCGTCATATACTCTAAGAACTTGCTTGAATTCCATTTGGAATTAGGTAATTAGTTGATAAATACCAGTGGAAAGTATATGAAATCCTCTAGTAAGCCTGCCAAAAAAAAAAAAAAAAAAAAAAAATAATTATCAGGAGAAAAGAAACACCTCCAAACCTGCGCTAACTGCTAAATCACGTGACTAATTGATGTGTTATTATACATCTTGTCTAAACATACACATCAACATGCGTTATCTTCACTGGAACACGCCGTAATGGAGATGATTTTGATGGACATGTACCTCAATCCAAAGGAATGTGCTTACTTTGCCCTATCAATTGTGCCTGTAACCCTCTCAACCATTGGCTTACTGTCAGCAATACACCCCATACGAGCCCTAACCCACCAAGTTGCGGCTGGGAATTATACGGCTTTGCAAGCAGCTTCCGACCTCTGATTGGCCAGCACCCAGTGGAGGTAAATTTTGAATTTCGTTCATTCAAACCGTTCATTTCGACATCAAACAAACATCAAAATGTCAGCAGCATACTGGAGAAACGCTGGATTTTCGTAAGTAATGCGAGTTTGATTCTGATTACGGTTTAGATGTGGTCAAATTTATAGACGTTTCGAGTAATTTCATTCGACTAACAGAGATAGATTCAACAAATACTCGGCCGTAGCTGCCCGTGTACTTCGACGAGCCCTCAAGGAGGACAAGCGAGTTGCTAAACTTGGAGAAGATACTACTGAAGCCCGATATGCCAAGTGGGAGAGCGGAAAGCGTAAGTTAAGAACATAGGCAGATTAGTTGTTGTGAGGTCTTAGTGTCAATCTAAACACGAGAAAGCACATTGTATACACATGACTTCGAGCAACACTAACATTTCTAGAGGGCGAATCTAAGCCATTGGTCAGCTCAGAGTCTGCTTAAATATATAAGAACGCATCATGATGTATGGTAATACCATGAATCGATCAATAATCATTTCTAGTGGAGTGAATTGTGCAACACTAGATCTTAGATTTCGTACAGACTGGGTATTCTTTGGTCATAATTGTCCCAGGGGTCGCTGAGCTATTAGGACTGAATCCATCTCTTTTTGACCCAATTCATCTCTCAATTAACCCTCAGTTCATTCATCATAATTCATCAATTCATTCATTCTTCTCCTCCTCCCTGCTCTCCCTTCTTACCTCAATTCATCCTTCTCGCCAAATTTCGTTGCCTCAGATTGTCCAGCCGTTCGACGCTTCCGATCACCTCTTTAATCCTCGGTGGCGGTAGTTAAACAGTCCCCCCAAACACAGTTGCAATAGACAGCGAGGAACGATTGAGGTGATGATTGTGTAGAAGTGGTTCTTGGGCTCGAAGGCTAGTATATAATAGTTGAACAGCATAGTCAAGCCAGCCGAGGAATCATATAAAGATGCGGTATTATCAGAATCCCTCATATTGTGGAATCGCCGCCAAGCTTTTCAGAGGATTGAGTACTGGCAGAGTAAATGCTGCGAGTATAACACCTGCAATCCGACACAGTGCTAGACTTAGTACTGTGTCTAGAAAAGCAAGTGAATCGGCTTACTCTGCTAACTTTCCAGGGCCGTGTTTGTCCGGTCCATCAAGACATTTGAGCACGAGAAGTATTGGAATTAGAAGCCTAGGAGCCAACCATGTCACCAACAAGCCATTGTCTTCTCTTTCGACGCCAAGACAATCTTTGTTGAAGTTCCAAAGTCAATCCCGTCTGTCGTCATCGTCTTCAACACGACCAGAGGCTAAGCAAGAGCCAGTGAGTGCTGAAAAGGCAGACCAGCCAGAACACTCAAGTGTTGAAAAGACAGACCAGCAAGAAGCACCATTGGATTTTGAAAAGACAGATCGTGCTCGAAAGGCTTCTGAGGTCAATTTAGCAGCCAAATTGTCTAAAAGAGATGCCAAAGTTTCGTCTGGCAGTACTAGACAAGATATTGTCCGGCTTTTTTCTCTCTTGAGGGGCGAGCGAACTCCATTGTTTTTTGCTATACTGTGTCTATCAGTGTCGGCAGTGGTGGGAGTATCCTTACCGAAGGTCGTAGGCAGTATTCTAGACGTAGCCTCAGATACTAGCGAAGTCAAGACAATTCTTGGACTTGAACTGCCCTACTTTTATTCCGCGGTGGCCATTGCATTTGTCATAGGTGGAATTGCAAATTACGGAAGAGTGGTGTTGCTGAGAACTACAGGAGAGCGAATAGTAGCAAAATTGAGGTCGAGGTTGTATCGTCACACTATCACCCAGGATGGTGAATTCTTTGATGCTAACCGAGTAGGAGATCTGATTTCCAGACTATCGAACGATGTCAATATTGTGGCCAGATCGTTAACCCAAAACGTTTCCGACGGACTAAGATCAGTCATTTTGTCTACAGGAGCAATCGGAATGATGTGGTACACTTCTCCATACCTTACCGGTATAATGGGGGTATTGGTTCCATTAGCCTTAGGAGGATCTTGGGTTTATGGGCGTAAATTACGTCAGCTTTCTCGAGATCTCCAGAAGGCTATTGGATCGATGACAAAGGTATCTGAAGAGCGATTGAGTAATATACGCACTGCCCAGGCATTTTCTGGAGAAGTTCAGGAGTTGGCAATCTATAACAACAAAATCCGTAAGGTCTATGATATTGGTAAAAAGGAGGCCATTGCTGCTGGAATTTTCTTTGGATCTTCTGGTGCTGTTGGCAATCTCACTCTTTTGGTTATGCTGAGCGTTGGTGGTGGGTTGGTATCATCAGGATCTATGACTGTTGGAGAGCTTACGACCTATGTCATGTATTGCGGATTTGCAGGTATGTCATCTATGGGATTGGCCTCATTCTACGGTGATCTTATGAAGGGAGTGGGTGCAGCATCCCGAGTTTTTGAGCTTTTTGAAAGAGACCCTAAAATTGCAAACTCATCAGGAAAACGTCTCGAAGACGCCAGACAGGCAATTACTTTTGATAAGGTTAAGTTTGCTTATCCCACCCGTCCTGCGGTTGATGTATTCACTGATCTTTCTTTCAAGATTCCTCCGGGCAGCAATATCTGCATAGTCGGTCCTTCGGGAGGAGGTAAGTCTACTGTCACATCTTTGCTCACTCGATTTTACGATCCTACTGGCGGAGTTATCCGTATAGGTGACAATGACATTCGCGATCTCAATCTTAGAGCGTTCAGACGACAAATCGGTATTGTCTCTCAAGAGCCAGTGCTGTTTAGTGGTTCAATTGCGCAGAACATTCAGTATGGTAAGCCAAATGCTAGCAGATGGGAAATTCTTGAGGCAGCCCGTCGAGCTAATTGTGGATTCATATCAGATTTCCCTGAAGGGTTGGATACGCTTGTTGGTGCCAGAGGAGCTCAACTTAGTGGAGGCCAGAAACAGCGGATAGCCATTGCTCGAGCGCTGATTAAGAACCCTTCGATTTTAATTCTTGATGAAGCGACGTCTGCTCTTGATTCTGAATCTGAGGCTGCTGTTAATGAGGCCTTGGTCAATCTGATGAAGGAGAACACCACTACTATCTCTATTGCACATCGTTTGTCTACTATCCGACGTTCAGATTCGGTAATTGTATTGTCATCAAATGGAAATGTAGCTGAGCAAGGTGGTTTCAATGAGCTTTATGCACAACCAGGTAGTGCTCTATCTCGTCTATTGAGAAACAGGGATGATGCTGCAGAGAATAACCGTCTTAGACAGCGACAGTTGGAGGCTGACAGAGTGTTGACTGAAGAAGAGGAAGAGGAGGAAAGACTTGAGCAAGAGGCCGAGAAGAGCACTCCACTATGATGTCGATTCTCTCAATCCCTTGTGATGAGAAGGAAGCGGAAATACGAACAGAAAACGACTTCCTGAACTTATAGATGTTGTATAGATCTAATGATTTTGATGTATTACCTCACTCGGGTCATTGGTGGTTTAAAACTTGGGTCCCGAAGCTGTCACTGGCAACCGTCATAAATCCTTCCCATTGAGTACCTTAAAACAACTGAATGTTCCTTGCTGAAATAAAATGCTGTAATTGTTAGTACCAGAGCCGAAAAAAGTGTGCTCCTGATTACTCCAAGCTGAAGGAGCATCAGGCCATCCAAACACATTAATTGCGGCCCAACCAGAACTCGACTCGGTAGTGGTTTGTTCTCGAGCACTGGCCCATAGTCTGGAGATGAGGCCCTTAGGCACTATTGTATTCGATATCCTCATCAGCACTACAGGCTGTATTGTATTGCCATCGACGTGGTAGCTGCTCAAGTAGGGGTCGACATTATCTTTAGCCAGTAATCTTTCAGACTCAAGACTGATCATACCTAGCCATTCAAATACGGTTGAAGACCAATCTTTGACCAATTCTTTCTGAGCCCAGCTGCTTGGGGTATTTGATTGTGACTGAGGAAGTTGAAGTTCAGGAATCTTAATTGGACCCAAATTAGTGATTTCCGGCTCTAGAGATAAGAATTGGGCATCAATTCCTTCAAAATGATCCAAAGATGAGTCTTTTGATTGAGTGTATGAGATTTTGAAAGTTCTGAGGTCACCTAGTGAGGTGTTTTCTGCAGACCATAGCAAGCGATCGAAGGTACGGTGGCCAGGTCCAAATTTTGAATCTGATAGATCGTATGTCACAATATATCTTTGACCAGAGCCTTTGACAAGTCTTGACTTTGCTCCTTGGAGTCCAAACCTCTCATAACTATGCTTCGTTAAAGATAAAATCAGTCTCTTATCTATGATCGTAATCACATCCTCATGATCGATCTCCCCATCAGACACCAATCGAAGTGCATTATCAGCTTTAACGATCCGAAGGAACTCTGGACACAGGAGCTTTCCAACTCCACAAGTCGCTGTAACACTCACAAACTGTTGCTCAGACAAAATCGATTCAAATTCCTGCTGAATTTGTGTAATTGCATTCTCTGGTACAATCAATTCCACCTAACAAATGTTAGTTTCTAACAGTATACTCAAAAGCCATCTCGCCAGAACTTACCCTATTCGCCAAATTATGAGATTCTATAAGTTTCTCAGCCCTCCAGCTTTCTTCTGTTATCGTGACAAAACACTTGTCCTCCACAATCTTCTCAGCTTGTGGAAACAATGCCATCGTCTTGTATTCGATAACGTAGTTGGCTGGTATAATTCTTCCTCCATCTTCAATCTTCCTCGTCTTCAGCCATGCCAGCCGTGCGCGAAGAGTCAAATCCCGGCGCCGATATCGCTTAGTATGACTGCACGTTTGTGAGTTTAAAGACGGTTGGTTGAACAGTTGATTGAACAGTTGATTGAATGGTTGGAAGAAGTAGGACTTTAAGGATTTGAAGAAACAGTTGCATGTTGATAGGATTGAATAAATTATCAAGTGCCTGAGTGAGATTTTAAAACCCCGTGGGTTTCTACTGATCACCTGCTATAAAGCATCAAACACTATGAGATATGGTAAGCCAGACAGTGAGAGAGAGGAAGAGAGAGAGAGGAAGAGAGAGAGAGAGAGAGAGAGAGAGAGTGTGTGTGTGTGTGTGTGAGAGTGAGAGCGAGAGTGAGAGTGAGTGAGTAGCTAACGTTAGAACATATATCGAAACAAGAAGAGAATCCATTCTCAGAGCTGGTAACAGATCAAGAAATCTGTATTATTCCAAAGTTTGAACTGGAATGTGGAGATGTACTAGTCAATGTACCAGTAGCCTATAAGACTTGGGGAAAACTCAATCACAAGAGTAATAATGCAGTGGTTGTTTGTCATGCGCTAACTGGTTCAGCAGATGTTTCTGACTGGTGGGGTCCACTACTTGGACCAGGAAAGGCATTCGATCCTCAAAAGTTTTTCATTATTTGTATCAATTCTCTGGGATCTCCTTATGGAAGTGCTTCACCTTGCACTAAGAACCCTGAGACTGGGGATTACTATGGACCAGAGTTTCCACTAGTGACAATCAAGGATGATGCACGAATTCAAAAGCTTGTATTGGATGACTTGGGGATTAAACAGGTGGCCGCATGTATTGGAGGATCGATGGGAGGCATGTTGGTATTAGAATATGCATATTTTGGTCGTGAGTTTGTTCGAACTATCATTCCTTTGGCTACTTGTGCTGCTTTAAGTGCTTGGGCCATTTCATGGGGTGAGGCCCAACGCCAATCCATCTATTCAGACCCAAAATATGTAGATGGATACTATAAGTTTGATGACCCGCCAATTGTTGGCCTGGGAGCAGCTAGAATGTCAGCAATGCTTACCTATCGATCACGAAACTCGTTTGAAGCCAAATTTGGACGAAGTAAGCCTGAGAATGATACTGTATCCAATGGTCAATATTCAGGTGCTTCTGAACATCGGTGGGCCATTCACAATCACGGACATCAGACTGGTAAGATGAGGTCAGGTAGTCCTAGTGCTGGTTCTAGCGGGAGCAATAGTCCCATCAACAGTTCTCCTACAGATTCTCCACGAGGGAAATTGAAACGACCTCAAACCTATTTCACTGCCCAAAGCTACTTGCGGTATCAGGGACAAAAGTTTGTCAAGCGATTTGATGCGAACTGTTATATCACCATCACTCGTAAGATGGACACTCATGATGTTTCTCGTGACCGGGCAGAAACGTTGCCTGAGGCATTGGGCTTAATTGAACAGCCTACGCTTGTCATTGGCATCCTTTCTGACGGTCTTTTCACATTCACTGAGCAAGAACGACTGGCAAAATATATTCCTAATGCCACATTGGCTAAGATCAATTCGCCTGAGGGTCATGATGCTTTCCTGTTAGAGTTTGTGGAAATCAATCGACTGATGACAGATTTCTTACGTAGTCAGCTTCCTGATATTGTAGATGCTGATGGAACAGGATGGGAGTCTACAGAAGTTACCTTGGCTGACGAGAAAGGCCATTCTTCTCAGTTTGGTGAGTCTGATGATATTGTAGCCATTGCATCAGTTGATGTGACTAGCTGGTAATGTAGGTGGGTTTTTTTATTATCAAAACTTAACCCAATTCAACGACATGACGACATGAAATCCTTATATACTTCAACATGTATACAGTTTAGATAGCAAAACTGGAAACAGATCAGTAATAGACAACCACAGTATTGTAAACTAACCTAATCACAGAGCAGCCTATCTAATTTCAAACTCTACGCGCCCCTGGAATTTACTACTTCGCATGCTACCGCACGCGCACGCTACTTGTAACAAGGGTTGCCTAGCAGACTAACGCGGGGTGGCAGAACCACCTAAGTGGGCAGCAGAGACTCATCTAACGTAGTTGCACAAAGAAACAGAATAGTTTAATTATGGCAATCGAATGAAACACTAATGCTATATGCTTTGGGTTCTGTCTGATTGTTCTCCCGATGTCTGTTATGTAAATACTGTATCTGGTGTATGCTAAACAAACGCGACCCAACCCACCGGTAGCGACGTGAAAAAAGCAAATACAGACGCGTAGGAAAAGTCCGTAAACCAGTCCAGTTTTGTATTTTACAAGTGAATTGAAGTGAGTCAAATCTGCAACCACTGTGCAGACAACACAGAATATTATTTATGTCGCATTGGTCTTTTTTGTTTTTCCATTCAATCGCTCAACAACCACGAAGATACAAAATATAGCGAGAACACAATACTCAAACCCCCAAAACAGACAACCCCAAAGACCTCACGAAAAGTCGAAAAATAACACGCAAGGACGCACAAGTACAGTCAGAGACTCAGTACTTGAGGCTAAGGTTTACCTGAAGTAAACATACTTAAAGGTGCCGAGGTTAACAACACCTAAGGGGCGTTGGTCAGAGCACTGGTATGAATAGTACCAGTAACAAGTGTTAGCGGAACACAAAATATCATCTACTACTAATCGACAACAGTTTTAGCGCAACCGTTCGGTGAAAAGCTCGGCAAACATCATCGAATAGGTTTCTCGCCGTTTTTTGGCAATACGAAGTGTCCCCTAAGTAAAGCCACCGCTATTCATTCACGGTATGAAGACTCTTAATGAGGAGCTGGCCGACCCAGAAAGTCCTCGTCCGGTATCTTCAATTGAAAGAGCTCCTTTTGCAGACCAACTTTCAGCACTAAGAACCCAATCTTTACCAGGAATTGAAAGACTGCAGCTGCTTTCTGACCCTAGTAGAGACGTGAATGCTGCGTTAGGGGCAATTGGGGCTGCGGTCAACCAGGTTCTAGCTTATTTTGATACTACCCGTACCGTTCTTAGTGGCCTAGATGCACACGACGATGTAGAATGGGTGTTTGAGGGTCGTCAAGCGGTGCTTGATGTGGGAAAGACAATCGTTCGTGCTGGTAGTATCATGGAAGAACTGGTCACCGTGCTAGAAGATACTCGAGCACGAGCAGAACGAGCAGGCAAGGAGAATGAGAATGCAAATAACACTGCTCACGATGAGAATTGTGACAATACTAACATCATTGACAACGATCAAATGACTGACGATGCGTCAAAAGGTAGTAAAGACAAAAATAAGAGAGCGATATCTGCTTCTCAATATCTTCCATTAGTGGAGTCGATTGAAAAGGCTATCACTCAGTGGCATGAGATTCTAGAATTGGTACGAACGTTGAGATTTCAGGTAGATGTCGCTACCGAATGGAAAGACTTGTATGACCAGATTCTATCAGACGTTCACCAGGAATTAGAAAAGTGTTTTGAATTGGTATTTGAGATTGAAGAGCAGAGGCACCAGCCACTCGAGTCTACAGTAGATGTCGATAAATTAGGGTCTGCAATGGATGAGTCGCCATTCTTAGGATGTCCAAGGTTACCGACCTTATCTAAAACAGACCGAGGAATTAACCAAAGATTTTTTGATGTCTCCACTCGTCTCAGAACCCTTCGCGCAAGCTTGGATTTTGTTCCAATTAGACTCGACAGGTATGAAACCCGAGCATATCAAAATTTCCCATCCTCGATTTCGGCGTTACGGACAAAGTTTTCAAAGCTTAATGATAGGTATGCTCAATTGAAATCGGATATCTTCACTTTAGAGAAGGAACTCGGCGAGGATCGATGGTCTGATATTTTCCGCAATACCGGTACTCAAGCAGTTGAAATGCTTGACTGCTTTGAGGAGAACTTGGCTATTATTGCCACTAATCGTATCAGTAATGCCACTACACGGGACAGCCATGGTGACAACTCTTCAGACTTACAACTGGGTCGAATGGAGCAATCGGTAGCAAAGAATAAGCATCTGGAAGTGTCAATTACTCGTATTCTCAGTTTGTTTGACCGTGCGCTCAAGGATCAATTGACGGTTAATGGCGAGATGCATTCGCTGCAGAATTCGCTTCACAAAAGGTGGTCTTTGTTGTGTCATAAGCAACAGGAGGCTGAGGCAAGTTTGGAGGGAATGACTAGTCAGTCTCCTACGCGAGCACTCAAGACTCATTCTCGACAAGTTTCACACAGACTTTCGTATACGTTTCCTGCAGTGTTTGCTGGTCCGAATCCCTCTCGGAGATCGCTTTCAAATGCTTCGTCTTCAGTTTCTACAGCTGGCTCGACCGCTACACAATATACCTCAACTGGAACTCCATTAACGTCTGCGGGAAATTCTCCTGTGATTAACGAGTGCCAATTTGAGCAAGATGCGATTCAGCCCATTAAATTCAAGTTCAAACCTAATCGAGGGGTTAGTTTGGGGGATTCAGAGGTGATTGCGAAGCCAGAACGACATGAGTTCCAGGAGAAAGAGCAGGACGAAACCTCTCTTAGCATAGATGGCGCAAATACCACTCAATCGTCAACAGGTGACATTGGATATGAAGACGTCCCTGAGACTCCTGTGATCCGAACCGCCAAGCAATATGTGTTGTCAGATCAAGAGAAAACAATGAAGAGAATCCCAGCACCTGTTTTAAATTCAGTGACTACTCTAAATGAGCAGAAGACTGATCAACCAGATTCTCCAGACTTTTCGTCGTATACAGTGCCAGGCCCTAGGAAAATTGCTAAGCTTCTGTACCGTTCGGTATCAAGTTCAACCCACCCCAGTCCTGATGATAATGGACGCGAGTCAAGGCAGAGTCTAGGTGAAGACAGTTCTGGAATGCCTCCTGCTAGGACATCACTAGTGCCATCTATCATGGATACAATTCGCACGCCGTCGGCATCCTCTCCACGAATTCGAAAGTCATCGGCTTCTTATTTACCAGTTCCATCAGCTACCCCCAAGAATCATTCCCAGCTGTTGGCATCAGGTCAAAGTCAGAGAGTTTCGACAAGAAAGTCTTCTATTTCATTAACCAAGCGACCAGACTCTCGTAATTCCCAATTACCGGTACTCTCCCCAGAAAAGGCCCCCATTTCCTCTCGACAAGCTTCTTACAGATCACAGTCTCAGCTCACTATGAGACCACGGCTATCAGAAACTCCAGTTTTGGAGACGCCAGTCAGATCCCATAGAGTGGTATCATATACCCCATCACGCTCGGTTCAAGGATTTCGCAGTTCCTCAACACGCTCAGTACAAGGATTCCGCAGTTCCTCATTCACGACCCCAGCAGCAGCTCCGGCAACACCATCTGGTAGACGATCGAGTCAGCTTTCTCGAGAAACTCCACGTTCTCTTTCGAGGCAATCTACTTTACTACAGCCTACCTTATCTTCACTATCTAAGAGCAGTCTTCCTGTGAGACCTCCATCTGAAAATAGGCGGGCAACTACAGGAGGAGTTCGAGATAGGTCACAACTTCCTCGATTATCAAGTCGAGGGGCATCAAAGCATTACTAACATCTACAAGCTTTAAAATATCATGCATTTATTTATCATCTTTATACACCACAGCAGTCAATTATTTGCGCTCAGATCCGAAAATCTTAGTGAAGTATGACTGTCGTTCACGCTGGGCCATCTCTTTCTCATCAAATGTTCGCAACCCTCCATCAGGAGTGAGTTCTCCAAGTTGTCGTCTCTTCTCTTGACCCAGAATCTCTCTTTTATACAATGCCACTGACGTAAACCCGAAAATGGTGCCTCCAAAGATTAGGAGTTTTATGCTTCTGTTAGTACCCGATTTGAAATAGCTTCTCTAACAAATTCTTCGTTCATATCTTTCTTACCTTAAGGTGTTTCCTCGAAGTGGCCCCATAGGATTGGGTGAACCAGTGGGAGGCCGAGGCGCTGACTTTCCATTCGGTCGAATATCCATTATACAGTACAATATTATAATCAATCAAGCTGATATATTATCTCTCGTTTCAAGTTACATCCGAGGGTCCGAAATGTGATCTAACTGGTCTAAGATAGTTCGAAAGCTGGCGTAAACTTCTCGTCTGCTCGTTGTGTCTGCTCGTCGTGTCTGCTCGTCGACTACGAAGTTTGATCCCTCTTCGAGGAGGCTTTGAAAAGGCTCGCACAGCCGCACCACTGCCCTGTTATCGATAAGATCTGAAAAAAAAAAAAAAAAAAAAAAAGATTTCGAATTAAAATTTTTTGGATTTAACCACGACAGATTCAGCCTGGATAAGACCAGGTCATAACCCCCAAGCTTTAGGAAAGCTCTAGAACTGGTATTTAATCTAACACGATGGGCAAAATAGCTACCAATAAAAAGTTTACTGGGTCAGGGTCCGCAATGGGTCCATCAACATCATCTTCGGGATCCAAGAAGACCGCAGTGTTCAAAATGAATACCACCATTGGACAGCATATCTTAAAAAACCCATTGATTGCGCAGCATATTGTAGAAAAAGCAGACATTCGGCCATCGGATATAGTTTTGGAGGTTGGTCCAGGTACAGGTAACTTGACTGCTAAGATTTTGGAAAAGGCTCGTAAGGTTATTGTAGTAGAGATGGATCCTCGAATGGCGGCAGAAATAACCAAACGATTCCAAAATACGCCTTTCCACAAGAAGCTTGAGATCATGCTTGGTGATGTGATCAAGACTGACTTGCCATACTTTGATGTTTGCATTTCTAACACACCCTATCAGATTTCTTCTCCATTAGTATTCAAATTACTCAACCTTCCACGACCTCCACGAACTTCAGTTCTCATGTTCCAGCGGGAATTTGCTCTAAGACTGCTTGCCAAACCAGGTGAATCTCTATTCTGCCGACTTTCTGTCAATACTCAGATGTGGGCTCGAGTGAGCCATGTTATGAAGGTGGGGAAGAATAATTTCCGCCCGCCTCCTCAAGTGGAATCTTCAGTAGTCAAAATCGAAGTGAAGGACCCTCGACCGGAACTTGACTTTGTTGAATGGGACGGTCTTCTTAGAGTTCTGTTTGTGAGAGGAAATGCTACCATTGGCTCCAATTTCAAATCTACAAAATTACTGGAGTCTTTAGAACAGAATTACAGAGCGTTTGTATCCCAATACCCAGAGTATGCAAAGAACGATGACGCATTAGATGGTGAAGATAGTGATGAGGAGATGGCCGATTCTACGCAAAAGACTAACCCGAATTCTAATGCAAAGAAATCGAAGGGACGAATGATTGTTAAGAGGAAGATCGACCAAGTTCTTCGAGAAACCGAACTTGGTGACCGTCGAGTGAGCAAATGTGATGAGACTGACTTTTTACGACTTTTGTACGCATTCCACAATGTTGGTATTCATTTTGTATAACTAGTCATTGCAATTGACTATCCCTTTTTTTTTTTTTTTTTTTTTTTCGTGTTTGTTGGATTCCACCAGTGCGGTACCAGATTCAATAATACTCATCAAATCATAAATAAATAACCATAAGACTGCAATGGTGCATTGTTCAGTGAGAAGGTTCTTGAAGCTCTTGTGATTCCGTCTTTGGATCACTAAGCTCAGTCGTAGCAGCAGGAGAAGTTTCTTCTGACTTACTTCCAGGAGTGATGACCGTCCATGAATCATCCGAAGCATGCTCACCACCATCCTGGAGAAGCTTTCTCGGATTGTCTCCATCTCTGTACTTAATTAAGCTCTTAGAATACTCAATGTTACGATAGATTGTCTCCAGAGCAGTAGCTACTCCATCTTCTCGTCGAATTGCTTCACCAACACCCTTTGCCTTTGATATAATTCGTTCGCTATGAGTGACCTCCCATAATGCCTTTGAAAAGCTGTTGACCGTCAACTTCTTGAGGTGAACACCCACTCCAAGATCTTCTACTCGTGTAGCATAGAAAAACTGGTCACCGAAGAAGGGCTTGATAATGGTAGGCAGTCCAGCTCGTAAACTTGCTCCCGTAGTCCCGGATCCACCATGATGAACCGCAGCGTCCATCTTCGGGAAAAGCCAATCATGAGGAGCTGACTTGATCTGGAAAATCTCAGGGGGTAATTCCACCTCAGCCTTAGTAGCATCCTTGCTCATTCGATCCGACCATCCTTTAGAAAGCACACATCGTACTCCGGACTTCACTACAGACTTAACCACTGCCTTTGTCAGCTCTTTCGAATCGGACACCACAATTGAACCAAAGCCAATATAGACCAACTTGGCTTGATCTTCTCGGGCTTTGTCAATGAAAGCCTGTAGCTCGTCAGAAGGAGTGTAGTCTTTTCCACCTTCATCTAAGAACCAGTATCCGGTCACCTTGACCCAGTCAGGATAATCAATTGGGGGTATCAAAACCTGGGGACTCACATTATACAGAAATGGAACCTTGGTCTGCTGCATTTGATCTAAACTTGTACGATCAATCTTTAAAGTTTCCTTTCTCCACTTGTTCACTTGACCAGATATACCCTTCCACAGCACGTTATCGAACAGTACATAAGTTAAGTAGTTGTACGATCCTCCCATCTTCTGTTCAGGTACAATGAATGCTTGAGGGTAAGCTCGGGTTCTGGTCCAGGGCATAGTGAATGCTCGCATATATGGAATCTGCAACGCTTCTGCAATGTGCAGACCTGCCATGGCACTGGGACTCTCAATTAACATATCGCTACCTTGGCATGCTTCCCAGGAAGTATTGAGCAATTCGCTGATCCAACTACGGAACTTGGATGATGCTTCACGAATGAACCCGACCGACAGAGTACCATGCTCAACCATCAGTTGCATTAACTCACCAGGATCTCCAGCAATTTCCCGATACTCAATTCCATATCCCTCGATCCAGTCTTTGAACTCAGCGTGAGTCGCAATCCTGGCTCGGTGCCCTTCTTTGAGGATACATAAAGCAAGCGCTATGTAAGGTTGTACGTCTCCACGAGATCCAATAGTCAGCATGGTAATAAGAAATTGTTGAGGTGGTTTGACAATAGGCAAATCACCATCATAACACGTCTGAGGTCGGATAGAAGATTCGGAGATAAGACCCATATTCATAACATCTACCGCTCTATCACCACTCTTAACCGACACAGCACTTCGAATTCTAGCCTCTTGTAGTCTTTCCTGAATGATAGAGGAACCATCTACAGGCTCAGTCGACTGACGTGCCAATTCTCTCAAAACCATCATCTCGCAGTCATCCCGAGTGGATGAGGAGCCAAATTCGAAAAAAAGCTCCTCGTGACCTCGGATTACTATGACCAACGCTGAGTATCCAAACCGGAATCCCTTGTCCTTAGTGACATTTTCGATATCAGTGATAGGAAGAATCATCTTAGTCCTGGTACCCGGAAGAAGACTTCTATAACATAAGAAGTGATTACTGAGGTACAGCTTCCCATATACAGGGATAGCCTTGTGAAGATGACAGTAATAAGTTGCTACCAGGCTCTCACTCTTATTGAGTGAGAAGTGCAGTCTAAACCGTCTATTGGAGCTTTCTTGGTCTTTAGGAGAAGCCAAATGTCTGTCTGAACGAATGCTAGAAGTCTCTTCTCCATAATTGAGTTGAAAATGCTTTACTCCACCTTCCCACATCTCAGCCATTTTTGAAACCATTGACGGTGATGATTGTTGAGTATTATCATAGGAAGATTTCTGCAATCCATCCTTAATGTCTCGGGATGAAACAATGTCGTATCTACCTGATAAACCATCATCAGACTCTTCGCCTCCGCTGCTACCGACTTCACTTGACGAGTCATTCTTGGATCCATATTCGATTGACGCTAGTGAACGAACGCCGCTTTTAACTCGAGAGGATAGAGTTTTGATTGAGCCCACTGGATTCAGGTTTGAAAGTCGACGGTCTGTCCCAGATGTCGGAGCGGTATCAGCTATAGCAGAAGGTACTGCACGAGAGGTAGTGTCTACAACTCTAGATGGAAGTTTGATCCCTTGAAGGTCATCACCAGCAGTATCCTTTGCATCTGGTAGAATCTCAAGCTTCCTCTTCACTACCAGATCTTCTATCTGTTTCTTAGCTGACTCCCCGCCTCCTAAGAAGGTGAACACATAATCATCAATCGCGTAGGTATCATCACCTTCGACCGCTCGAATCTTGATCGCATACCCCATGATCGAAATTGAAGGGCCTTCTACATCAATGATGTTTTCGGCAGGAATGAAGATTTTGACTGAATCTCCTTCATTTTTGGCTCGGAAGATTTCCTTTTCCAACACCCGGACCCAATCCTTGGCTGCAACATGCGAGTCTGCTCGAAAATAGTATTTGCGATCTTCAGTGAGAAGAGTGAACGAGCTTGAAGGCTTATGACTGATTGACTCGCTCATATCTACATGAATTGCGTAGCGCAGGTCGATTGTACCCGAAGGAAAGTATACCTCAGATGCATTGTTGTAGTACGAAAGAGTGTTCTGTCTCAGTACGAACCAAAGCCTGGAATAATTTGGAGTTCTCCTAGACTTTTTACTAATTGAACCAGAATAGATAACACTGGTTTGCTCTCGAGCTGGGAGGTAAGCAAAGAAACATACCTGTTTGTCAGTGAGATAAAGGTGACCCTGGGAAAGGATGTTCTTTAACAGCCAACATTGATATTCTATGGTTAGTTCATTTCTCCAAACTCAAAATCAATCTCAATACAGAATGCACTGTACTGGTAAATCACTTACCTGCTACCAAAACCGTATCTTCACTCAACCCTAACTGATGCCGAAGTTTGTCTGTGAGCGCAACAGCCCGTGGTTCTTGTTCCTCCACCTCTCGCTTGCCTTTTAGAACCTTGTGGATAGATTCATGAAGTTGTGAAGTCGTTCGATTAATAGGTTCGAGGGTCTGGAGAATATCACTTTCAAGATTTTGGTCAAGATTTTGGTCAAGGTCCTGATCCTGGTCTTGGTCTAGCTCATGATCAGATTTAGGAGCAGACGCTTGAGGTGACTCTTGAGTAGACTCTTGAGTAGACTCTTGAGTAGGTTCTAATGCGATCGGGGCTGTTTGAATTGGGTCTGAATTTACGTCAATAGCATCAGGCAATGGTTGAGGCGTTTTCCCTTTACTCGCCGAAGATTCTTTGGAAGAGTCTAGAGAATGGGTTAGATGCTTTCGTTTTAATTTGGATAGAAAGTTCTCTGACCGAGATCCTACATCTCCCGGCTCCAGATTACTGTTATCATCGTTTTCGTTGGGTTCACCTTCACCATATTCGTCAAATTCATCAAAGTAATCATCTCTAGATCGAGCAGCAGCAGTAAGAAACGAGAAGATGTTATGACCCTGATTAACCGAGGCGATAGCTCGGTCATGGGATACAGACCTTTGATTAGCAGGAGAATGCGATCTCGACCTTCCACGACGAATAAAATGAGATGCTGACAGCATTGCTCTTAGTGTTGGAATTAGTTATCAGCTCTCACTATCGACCCTCAGTCTCAGTCTCAGCTATCAGTCTCAGCTATCAGTCTCAGCTATCAGCTATCAGCTATTGGCCCTCACTATTGGCCCTCACTATTGGCCCTCACTATCGGCCTTCAGTCTCAACTTCCAGGTATAGGCCTTATCAACTCCACTTACCAAGCTCACCAGACTATTGTCAATAGATTATAATCTAACAAAAACACCACTGCTATTTACTTCTCACAAACACTCTCCACGATCCCTTCAACTGCTGGCTGCAGCCAGTCCGCGTCCTTGTCTTTATAGTTTACTATCTCATCGCTGATAACTGTAAGGCTTATCGAGTCTCGGTAAGTTCGGCTTGGTTGAAGACGGAGAAGACGGGAAGAGATGGAAGCAACATGGAGAACTAAGAGCATTGACGACTAACGAGAGGAGAAGAGAAGGAGAAGGTGGCGAGGGAGGTGGAGAAGAAGGTGGAGAAGAAGGTGGAGAAGAAGGTGGAGAAGAAGGTGAAGGATTATTAGTGACATAATGTTGCCATTGTGTTATAACAAAAGGTAGTGACAGTACTAGCAAGACGACAATCGTGCTAGCAAGACCGCCAATGGCCGGAGAATAATGAAAGAATTGTAGTTAGTAATGGTTAGTAGACGTGGTCGCGAAAAAGGTTATCCCAAAAACATTGCAAGTAAAATCACTGTCAATACAATGATTAGAATGATCAATAAACAAAATGCTCGGCCACGAGTTGATCGTTGATATCGAGCCGCCTTGGTCAGCTGAGTCGAGGCATCACGAGTATATTGAGCAATGTTATACACATTTGACTCAATGTTGTCAATAATTGTGCCTTGTTCAGTCACTATTGTACCTAGATCAGTGAAAATTTCATTCAGCTCTGTGATTCCTTGCTCGATCGATTGAATCTCCGATTCTCGCTCCTGAATTAGATTCTGTTGGTATTCAACTTCTTCAGAATTTAACTCTGATTCCAGAGCCAGCTGTTGAGTCTGTGCTTCCACTTGGCCTTCATTATCATCATCATAGTTTCTATCGCCGGCTTCTATCTCGCCCCGCTCATACGCCGTAGCAATGTTAGTTTTTGCTGCAATGATTGACTTTCGCTGTTTCTCCGCCAAAATCTTCTGCAAGTCTTGAAACTCTCCAAGAGCGTTACTAAATTCTCTAGACAGCTTCTGTTGGGTGAATCTCTGAGCCGCTGCAGTATCTGGCCAAGTTTGTAATCGTCTCACTGGATCGCTAAGAGCTCTAAACCCTTGACGGATCTTATCTGCTCCCTCTACCGCTCGGTCTTCTATGGATTGATTGTGAGATTGTGGTTTACTATCATACGCCTTAAGCAAACTTTGAAGCTTGGCTAATTGAGAGTTAATCTCAAATACTCCGGTGGCTACCTTATCACTAAGTGATTCGAATTCAGGGAAGTCTGAATATGGGGCTTGAGCTTCCAAGTCCACGTCGTCTGAATAGGACATTTTTTATACAAAATGACTGGAATATTTTGACTAGGTTGGTACTGGCTAGTCAACTATTGTGCTTCAGTTACCACAAACTACTGTACCTCTGTTGCTATCAACTACTGTTTCTACCTCAGTTGTAGCTGGTGTTTCTACTTGCCACTACATTGGCGCCTCCACAGTTTTAATTAACAAGCCGCGCAACCAGCTTAGAGCGGTGGGTGACCAAATCTTACACATCTCTTGAACGATGAGATTTGATAGTTGGGCGTACTATGCTAATGGTAGACTAATTGTAGGCTAATTGTAGGCTAATTGTAGGCTAATTGTAGGCTAATTGTAGGCTAATGGTAGACTAATGGTAGCTAATGGTAGAGATCTATTAGATATTGATCGTAAATAATGCATTGTCAGACTTAGTCTTGTTTCTTGTGTTTGATCTGGGTCTTTTGTGTGTCTGGCGCTTGATTGATCATGGCCACAGTACTGGCCGCAAACAAGTATCGGCTCACTGACAGAATCAGTTTCACAACCACCACTAATAAAGCAAAAAAGATACTGCCCATTAGAAAATATGCCACAAAGTTCTTGGAAATAAGCAATTCTTGATTTTGGTCTTCCACATGCTCTCCACGTGCAAGACGTTCCTGTCTGAACTTCTGCTTGCGTTTCTTCTCTGCTAGCTCCTTATCTATTCGTTGCTTTTCCGCCAGTGGAGGCACTCTTTCCACGGGTTCGTTCTTCACTTGCTTGCGTTGATGAGGAACATGCTTCTTCCAACTGGCTCGATTCTTAGGATCTCGCTTCTGTCGTACAATATCGGCGAAGATGTCTAAGCGCTTCTGCTTTTTGAATTCTTCATCATCTGGATCAAACTCCTCTCCAACACTAGAAGTATAAATAATAAAGAAGAATGGTGAAGGCAGTGTTCGCACAACATCATAAATCTTCTGATCATTTTCCGCCAATAACTGATGCCTCGTATATACATTACGCAACGGAAGAGGGTCGAATTGAAGCTTGAGTACTCTTGGCTTTGTATCCATATACTTTTCATACATTGGGTCTGCATTCGGGTCCACATGAATTGTATCCGATCCACATTTCTTAAAAATCAGTTTTTCAACAAGGTCCAAGTCAACCTTTGAATCCAATCTAGGAAAAGACCCAATGGTAGCAGTTTGATCCAGTACAGTTCGAACATTCTCCCAGAGTAAAGGACCATAAGGGCTATTTAACGTTTGGAAATCTTCAACTGTCAATCCTGGCTGGTCTACAATCACATATGCATCTGCTGGACATTCAGAAATCATCGATTCCATGATTCGCCAAACATCTTCTGCCTTAGTAAATCCCCCATCTCGAAGTCGCCGCAGAGAATTGATTTGCTCATGACTATCGGATAATTCTCGGAATGACCCAAATAACAGAGGGAAACTTGTCCCAGTCACTGTAGAAGCCAGTAAGAACAACAACCAATACATCCTCATCAATCTATTCTTCCTTCACCTCCTTTTTCCACACACACACACAATCTCTCTCTCTCTCTCTCTGTCTTTTTGCCCTCTCTTAATGGTTGTCAGTAAGTAAGCAGAAACAAAAGCCACTCCAAGTTCGTGAAATAAAAATAGCTCGAAAGCCGTACGTTGCCGATAAGATAGACGAGCGGTGGGTTGGGGTTGGAACTGCGCTCGAGAGATCAAGAGGCCGAGATATCACGAGATGTAGACATCAATTGTGAAATCCTCTTCGAGCTCAGTGTCTGCAATGGTACATGAAGGGTCTAAGACTTCATCATCAAACTCCAAGCGAATTTTGAGGGACGGATCAATGGATTGCTTACCTCTATAGTGATCCATGAGTTTTGATACAGTAGTCTCCGTTGACACTTGGGCTCCAATTCTGACCCCATCTTTACCTACCATCCAGACAGTAAAGTATTCGTCAGAAACATCAACTTTGCTGTCAAAATTGTTGCTGTCCTTACCAAATTCAGAGATTTGACCATCATCTGATTGATGTCTGTCTTCATCTCCATTACCCACAATATCAGCTTGTTCAGCTTGCAGTTGCTGTAGTTCACGATCTTTGCGCTTCTGTTCAATACTTGCTTGTAATTGTTGAAACTGTTCATCAGTCATTATCTTCACTCGAAGATTAGAATCACTAGGGGTAATCTGTAGTGCTGTTGGTGAAGTAAAGTCAAACAGACGTACGTTATTATAGACAAAGTAGCCTCTTTGAGTCTGTTGGTATGGTTCAGAATCAGAATGGATACCACTTTTCTGCAGGTGATCCATCAGCAGCGCGCGCACTTTACGAAATCTGTCTTGAGAAGAGATTTCTATTGGAATACCTAGGGTCTCGATCCCATTGACACACAATTCCAAATTCACCGTAACCAAGAATTGCGGCCCAGATGATAGACCTGGATCAAGATCATTGTCAGATCCACCAATGTCAGCTTCTAACTTAGAGAATTGATCAGCATTCTCATAGTCTTCGTCATTCTGTTCATCATCATTGTCAAGCTCGATAATATCAGAGTCATCTGCTAATTCAACAGCTTTTTCATCGTCCTCATCCGAATCGGTTAGTATCTCGATAGTGTTACTATCAATGCTAGAGTTTTGGTTCTGTTCATCGTACATCGTTCTGTCTCCTTTACTGTCCTGAGTTCGTGAGCCAGTGTTGGATTCTTTGGGCTTTCGTTCAGGTTCACTATCTGACTGAGATCGAGAATCCAAATCATCGTCCAGATCAAACTCTAGATCACCATTATCAAGCTCATTATCTGAGTAATTCAATGTCTGAGAGCTGGATACCGCATCTCGTGAGCTCACTTTAACCGTCGCACTTTGTTCTGTTCCTTCTGTCTTCACCGCAGCCTCTTTTTTATCTTCCTCCTTTACCTCAACCTTCAGTTTTGGAGTAGATTTACTCTGCTCTGGCCTTACTACAGCAGTGAAGAAGGAATCATCAGGTGTTTGAGCTTTAGGTATAGAATCTGCCGGTATTGGTTTCAGGCGTTTTCTGCTCTTCCAGCCTGACATTTTATACCTTAAACAGGACTAGAACTGCCAATAAACTGCCAATAAACTATCAACAGTCAGTCCTATTTAGATATCGAATCACGACCAGTGTGGTGTGTTTGTTATGTCCAAACCCTTCTGGTGACGACGAAATATAGTGTGAATGATTGGGTGTGTCACAGTACCCCACGGCTTTAAAGCTTTTGAAGATGCGACAGATGAGCCATCACGATAGGCGCGAGAGGGTATCAGATGCCAAGGCTAGAAGGGCTACGAAGGTTGAAAGGGCTGGAAAGGAACAAGGTAAAGTTTGAACTGAGCATTGTTAATGTTATCCTAATGTGTCTAATTTACCTTGAGCTTTAGAGTGAGCCAAGTGGCTTTGGCTTTAGGTGAGTCACGTGGTTCAGGCTGTAAATATGCCTTGTCCCCCGCAGTTCAAAGATTACATATACAGTTGCTTAAATAAATATGCGCAGTCACTAAAGTGTTTATGCGCTCAATAATGTCCGCGCGCTCATAACACTTCAATTGTCGGAATCCACTCTGGAAACAACCCCTGAATACCACCGCGGCAGTATCCAATATCCGTCGCAAGGACCGGATTTGATGGCTTGTAGCTGAACTAACCACTGTAATACCTGTCGAACCTCATATATGGTTGTTATAGGATGCATCTTAGTTTGAATGGTTTTGGAGTTGATGCCAGGTCGTAATGCTACAGTCAGAAGTATGAATCGTACAATCTGAGTCCAGATAGGCAAATTCAGCTCTCCAGTCACACCTGTCCAGATGGTACTACCTGGAGTTGACAATGGCGGAGGTACAGTGTCACCTCTGGCAATGTGTGAAATCAAAGGCTGCTGTTGACTCGATTGTTGAACCTGTCCCGCTCGACTCCTGATGACGATATCACAATCCAATCGACCCCGCTCGATGAGCCGGCTTTCATACCCCTCAAGTGTTAATTGATGGTCAGATAGAGTGACCCTTACAAAATCAGCCAGTCTATGAGATATAAACTCCAACATCGATATAGTTGAAGCATCTGATGCTGTTCGCGACACAATCAACCCTTTATTCGAATTGATCGTATCTACCAGGGTGGTTTCAAACGTTGATGCGTCAACAAGAATGTTGGGATCATATTTCAATTGAATAGGATACAAGAAGCGCTCTGAAAACCAGAAATTTCTTCCTGGAGCAAACTTCTCCCGATTCTTTGGTAGGTACATGATACTCTTTTCTTTCTCTAGCTCGAGAATCGCACTCGTACAAGCCTCTTCTCCGTGAGAGTCCAAAATCTTTTTGGCTATGGTTGGATCGTAGAGCTCGTTATCGGTAGCAATGATCGCCTTTATCGCTTGCTTTGCTTTAGAAATTTCTGTGCTGTGTTTTTGCTCAATAAAAATCGTCGTGTTATCCTTATTATCGTCGGTAGGAGAGTAATCTCGACCATTGTCTTCGAATGAAAATGCATTGTTTACCAGTATCTCGTCAGTTTTCACCATTGATGGAGAGGTGAAAAAGGCTTCCAACAAATCAGGTACCTCATCTACAAGTATTTCATACTGTTTCTCCGTCTCCTCTCGACTAATAGACAGCATTGGGGTAGAAGCTTCGTCCGAAGTGGTATCATGAGCCCGCCAAAAGGATGCATAGTATAAGATATCAAGATCTCCATCTTCGATCAATGGGAGAATTCCTTGTTCATAACTTCTCAAGAACAATGCTTCCCACCGCTGAGCAGCTTTAATCATTCCTGGCGTTCCTCCGTACATATCACGCACTCTTGGCCACTTAGACTTAGCAGCCTCTACCGTGAGCATTGGAAGGAAATTAACTACCGTCTCCCAGGAAATTGTTCCCTGAGGGTTATATACGATAGAGCGAACAATTATTACCACTCTATAAAACGTATCTGGATCCAGAGATTCGATACGTCTGCGGCCAAACTTGCGAGTTGCTTTAACACCTTTCGATTTCGTAGCGGGCTTCGCGGCTTTGCGACCTGACGGAGAATCTAGAGGCGCAAGTACTTTTCTACGCCCTGATGCTGTGGTTAAAGCAGCAATTGGATCATTTGGATCCACATTGTTCCTCCGCCTTCGTCTTCGCACCGCCTTTCCTCCCGCTGTCTCCACTAGATCACCCTCCTCCTCCTCCGGTTCCTGTTTAATACCACGACTTTTAGCTGTAATACCTGAAGATATCGATGCACCTTTACCCCCACGCTCCCTTATTTCATTGTCCGTCTTTTGAAGTCTTGCCATTGCTCCATTGCCTCTTCCTCGTCCTTTAGTCGATCGAGGTTGGAGCCTCTTGGGCAGTCCCATAAGATATTGTACTTCTGTTCCATCCTCTACCTGTAACTTTGTAGGGATAACAGTTTGGCCCTTATGCTTACCCTCGTTTGCTATTTCCTTTTTCTTTGATTCCACAACCTCACTGTTAGGGTCGATTTTGGATGGATCAATGAGTAGTGTCCGCACAAAAGACTCCTTTCCATGATTTACATCAACAGCAATTTCTGCGAGCTTACCTTCCCGGACTAGAGTTCTGACTACTCGAGTAATAGTTCGCTTGTCAACAGAAGTCTTACTGGGAAATTCAGCTGTGAATCGCCTCAATAATCCGTTACCTCCCTCAGTCATGCCTCCATCTCGGCTGACAATATCCAGTACATTCTCTTCTCGCTTAGCAGCAGCAAATGAAAGTAAACCAGTGTAAGCTGTCTCTTGTTGCTTCAACTGATCCTTATACCAATCCGACTCAGCTCCTGAAGTAGGAGTTGAGCGGTATATCGTCTGTGGTGGCTTGTATTCTCGACCAGAGCTCAGCGAAGAGGACAATGATTCAGTAGCCGCCTGAGCCAAAGAGACAGCTGCTTTCTTCCTTGGATCTTTGTGCTTTGTTGTCTCTTTAGCGGCAGAATCTCCGCTTACTGTCGTATCCATTGAATCAATTGCAGCCAGTTCATTTGAGTGAGAGCTGAAGTCAGAGTCGGTGACATTCAGACTTCCTGGAACAGGCGCTTCAGCCTGTGGTTTTATGGAAGCATCGGCCACTTCAATTGGATCTATTTCCAATCTGGCAGTTTCATCTTTTCTAGGACGACCACGCTTCTTCTGGGACGGACCCTGTTCCTTCACCCCACCGTCCCCGGGTTTCTCAGCTTCCTCACTAAGACGTCTCTTGCGCGGCCTACCTCGTTTTCTCCCTGAAGGAGCCTTAATTGAAGCCACAATATGCCCTGCATTTGAGAGGCGGTCTCCATGAAATAATGGAACCAACCGCCCATTTTCAGAAATAAGATCAATTGATCCCGGTAGGATCCTCTTATTTGATCGCTCCAACGCTCGTAATGTGGAAGACGCTCCTCGTAAGTCGGGAGCCCTGAATTCTCCCCATTTCGGATTTGGTTCCTTGTTAGCATATTGTGAATAAGTAATCTGAGTGAAGTAGCGGTAATATTTAACGCGTGCAAGGAAGTCTATTCCCCTTACAATGTTAAGATGTTCAAGGTGGGGAGGCTGGCCAGGCTTAGCTTTAGATTTACCTTTAGTAGGAGGCTTATCTACGACAGCATCCAAAGCACGAGAAAAGATTCGAGAATACGCTTGGCCCACCAAGATATTACACAAATCCACTCCAGAGATTCCGGTAATACCTGACTCTTGAATTGCAGCATATATCTGATGCTCCAGAGGGTAATAAAGGTTGAACAAGATTGTCGGTTTCGCAGGAAGGACGTTCGCTTGGAATTCAGTTGGATCTTCTTCGATTTTGATAGCGTCTGATTCTAATTCCTTTGAAACAAGGTCGGTAGAGCTCATTTGTGCGGTTTCAATGTCAGATCGCGTTTCCACTGTGTGGGAATTGGTACTGTTATTATCGTCTTTGGCATTCTTACCTTTCTTATTTGAGCCTTTGGATATCTTCTCCGGCTCTGCAACAGAAGTATCAACTCCTTCATCAATGTCATCAAAAATATCATCTAAATCACTATCACTGTCTTGAGCGTCTAAATCGAGTTCCGGGAGATCTTGCTTAAACCTTATACAGCGGAACCTATCCTCCGGGTGTCCACTTCTACGGACAATAACCCGCTGCACATAACCCTGAGCCTCGAGCTCACGCACTCGTGAAGCGTATATCTTATGAGTCTGATGAGTCCTATCAAATCCTAATTCCCGTTTAAGGTCCTCATAATGGCGGAGCCCGTTTTTGGCAGTCTTTGTGGCAGTAACAATTGATCGGCGAAGCCCATTGACATCAATTCCGACTCCAGCCTGGGGATCATTGCTAACTTGGCGATTGTGTTCAACAAATTTACAGTATACAATCAGATGAGTGCTCATTCCTCCGTGCACTACTGGAAATCTTTGAACAAGTCCATACTCGGACAGTAATGAGATGCGGCCATGGATCGATCTAGGATCTTGGCCTGTTATCTTGGCCATTTCTACACTAGTAATCCCACGAGATCGAGACTGAGAAATCGCACATAACAATTGAAACGGCAGCAAGCCAATCGAGTTGCCATCTTTCGGCTTTCCTGTTAATTTCAGCCATTGATCCTCTTCTGATGCATAGATCTTGATTCGATTTGGAGCTTCCTGGCTGCTTTTTTCGTTTTGAAATTTCTGTTCTATGGTGTTTAGGCCCATCTGAACTTCTTCACTAGATAGAGCTCGGCCATCTACTGTGACTATGACATGACCCTGTTGGCGAACCAGCCATTGCCATACAATGCTCTTAAACTCAGATGTCAATTCCAGCTTAGGGAGAGCTTGACCAACGAATTCCCATAATTCGGATAATGTAGCACCTGATGGGGTTAGTATATTTAACTCTCTTTATAATAACAAAGTCTCCACACCAGTACTCAGATCATTCTTTGAGATACTCACCAATGTCTCCGTTATAAGATAATGCTTCCAGCACATAATCCACCAAATCATCCGGAGCAATAGCCACTTCTGGCTGCTCCATCTTATATCCACAAATATTCGCTCGAATGTGTGCCTTGGAACTCTCACAGTCTGCTCGACGCGAATCTTCAGATCTAACCTTTATCGCTAGTAACCAGTATATAAAGCAAACCCCGTTGTTGGCTGGATTCGAACCTGTCGCCTACCTCTATACACTACCGTGAGGCTGATGTGACATTTCCCTCGGGGTGGTTTCTTTCATCTGGTCGTCATAGTTGAGAAGCCAATTCAAGCCATATAGTTTAGTGAAGGGAAGCTCTTCACACTGTATCCTTCTAGTGGTGGGGATAATATAAAAGGTCAGGACCAATGTCTGACCACCGAAGAGTGATAGCTTCTAAGCTATCTAATCAACGGCCGAACACTCCTTATGATAGGCCCCCAGCCACCCCGAATAACAATAGGCAAACTATTCAGACTCCTGGAAGATCGAGGATAGGGTCCACGCCATTGTCAATTCTTGCTCGAGCGAGGAACTTCTTTAGCCCTAGGCTGTGGAGAACGAATGATCCTAATTCTCGGAATGTTGTGAGAAGTGAAGATTCCAGTAATGTAACCCCTTTCTCTCACCCTGCTCCTGCAGTTCCTAGGCCTGACGAGGGTAGATTCAATGAAGCTATTGGACGGGTAGGTCAATCAAATATGTCTACTCTTTCTTCTTTGATTGATGGAGATGATTCAGCTACTCCGTCATCACCTAATGATAAATTAGCGGATTTTTTCAAAAGGAAAGGTGATAAGCAGTTGAGCGACGTAGAGATGGAAGGAGTGTTGGCGCTTATCCGCCAGGCACAAGTCCAGGGAGAGGATTTGAGGTCCTCATCACCAGGTCCATCTGTGACTGGATTATCAGCTCAACCATCATCCTCACGTCGTCTGTCATTTGGAGCTCCCAACATCAAACTCTCACATTCGACGGCATTGTCGCGAAACACTGTCAATTCAGGCAACAATAACCAAAATAATTCGCTGACTGGCGTAATCACTGACACCTCTCATCATGATGCTGGATCTCAGTCTCCAGCTTTGACCCCGAGACGTCAAGTTTTATCGCCGTCTCCTTCGGCCACTCCAGCATATAGGCCGCTTTATCCTTCTCGTCTGGGGTCGACTGGTAGGACAGGTCTTTCGTCTTCATTCTCACAGCATTCTCGACTAAACAGTCCAGCAAGGCATAGCTTTACAAATGTTCCTACTCCTTATCGACCTAGTCCTAGGGCCTCTAGGCTCACCAGCTCGAGACTACAGGAACTAGTTTGGTCTCAAGAGGACTCAGCAAAGGGCCAGCAGCCGTCATCATCGTCAGCTTCAGAGACAGCATCGGCAGCCCAATCTACTTTCGATGATACTCGATCTTCTCAATATCAAAAGTCAATGAGCCGAACCGCTTCAACTCTGTTATCTCTGCTTGACGATGATAAACAGCAAGTAGCTACCACAACCAGTCCAGAGACGAAGCGAAAGCCTGTAGCTGATGATGTCAAAGAGTTTGTTAACCCCTATGTAAAATCCATTTCGGTTGCAACTCCAAAGCGCATAAAGGCAGGATCCCACGGCACTCCGAGATCAATAGTGAGAAATGGGGCAATAAACCCAAAATCCTCCCCAATGGAGGAGCTAGAGAAGACAATGCCTCGACAATTGAAGGAGCAATCGTCAACAGTTCGTTCAAAGCTGAGCTCAGATGCTCCAATTAAGGATCTTTCGTTTTCGACCACTGAATCAAAGTCTATAGCATCCCCCTCGGTGTTCCAGTTTAAATCCAACACACCGACCACGACATCTGCTGGGGCCAGTGGCTTCCATTCGAGTCCCAAGAAACCAGATAGTTTGAAGGATTCTAGTAATGTGATGGAAACGGAGGATGTCAAAGATGATTCAAAAGGAGTTTCGTTTTCAGGTCTTTCAAATACCACAACCACGAGCGTTACTAGTACAATTGAACCTAGTGTGGTCGCCACCTCCGCTCCTCTAGTTGCCAAACCAGTGACTAATCCAACTATACCATTCTCTTCATCCAACGCTGGACCAACACTCTTTCATTCTGACAAGTCATCAGTGGAAACCAATTCTCAAATTTCAAAGTGGAAAGATGGAATTCGATTTCCAGATTTGCCTTCCTCAAGCATCTCCCTAGCATTAAGTGAATCAGACCGTGCAAAGGTTGAGGAGTATAAGAGCATGTTCAATTTCTAGTGCGAATTTCTAGTGCGAAAGCGCTCATTTGGATGATGATTATCTTGTAAGAAAGAATTGGAGTAGCAAATAGTGTAACAATAGATATATAATGGTGTCGATTGATATCAACACAGGTAGTCAGTCAGTCTCTGTCAAATTCTAAAACTTAGAGGGATTACAACATATTCCAATAAGTATTTTAACCTCTATTCTACAAAGGCCAATGCCAATCCAATTGCTATTTGAACAATCTCTTGAACAATTTCTACAAACATTTGAATACATTTATCTCCAATTATCTGTGTTCTTCTATTCCGCATTTCCCATGTCAGTGTTACCCACCAGACAACTCATCGTGAAACTTCAAGCTCAGTCGTTTAGGCCGAAATTTGAAATCAAGGGATCAATCAATAACACAACTCAGTTGTTTACGATTAGATAGTAAAAGATCAAAGGCATTCAGGAGAGATCTTTGGATTCAGTGTGTATAGTGGCTGGAATTAAATCGATCTTTCCAAATGACGACGAAGCGGCCAGCCTTCGGTAAGCGAATGGCACTCGAGGGTCATACTGATCGAGCATGGGAAGCAGCAGTACATCCAACTAGACCACTACTAGCGACATGTTCTGGAGACAGGACCATTCGAGTGTATGCATTAAATCAAAAGACAATTCCACTGGTTACCATCTTAGCTGATGCTCACAAGCGATCAGTGAGATCAATTGCTTGGAAGCCGACCGGATCCCATGACGAGCCTGTGACTTTGGTGTCAGGATCATTTGACGCTACGATTAATGTATGGTCAAGACAAGACAATGGTGAATTGGGGAGTCAGGGCGAAGAATGGGAATGCGTGGCAACAATTGAGGGCCATGAAAATGAAGTAAAGGGGGTTGCATGGTCTGGAGACGGGTACTTGCTCGCTACATGCTCCAGAGACAAGAGCATTTGGGTGTGGGAGGCAGATGAGAGCAATGAGGAGTTTGAATGCCTCAGTGTTCTTCAGGATCACAGTCAAGATGTGAAACGAGTGATATGGCATCCAACAGATGCTACGTTTGCATCTGCTTCTTATGATGACACCATCCGGATTTGGCGAGAAGACGATGATGACTGGGCTTGTGTAGCGGATTTGGCGGGGCATAAGGGCACGGTGTGGACTGTAGACTTTGAAGCTGCTAAGGATTCACAACCACTACGAATAGTGTCCGGATCAGATGACATGAAATGCATTATCTGGCAGAGAGTGGGCTCTTCAGGAGGGGTACCTGCTGGGTCTCTTCCCTCCACTTTTCGTCCAGATGCGTTGACTGAGGAATGGGAGCAAATGACGGAGCTTCCTGCTAAGCATACGAGGTCCATTTACTCTGTTTCGTGGAGTAAGCTTTCGGGGAAAATTGCCAGTGCTGGAGCTGATGGTAGAATTGTGATCTATAGTGAAATCAAGGATGCACAAGATGAAGGTGGGTCATCCAAATGGCAAATTGACCAGGTAATTGAAAACAGTCATGGAGTTTATGAAGTCAATTCTGTGGTATGGGCTCGTGACTACTCCAGAGACGTAACCAAAGATGAAGTGCTAATAAGTGCGGGGGATGATGGTATTGTTAATATCTGGGCCCCCGAAGAGTAAGAGAATTCACCTCAGTGAGTAGAACGAATAGATCATACAGACTAGTGCTGTCGGATGGGGGCTAAATCTATCGGAATAATGAATGAATTATCCTCTTCTGGCTGCGAAAACACATTCACAAACTCCTCTTCTTCTTCCCGTTGTCTCTTGGTTCGCTCTGCTTCGTCTACCAAGTCAAACTCATTTTCCTTCTCAAAATACTCCTCATTTTCTTCCAATTCAACAAAATCAGGAGCTAACGAGCTCCATCGCTGAGGAGGCTTTGCTTCCCATAAGTATATCCGACCAGAATCAAGTCCAGTAGTTGCCATTGCAGGTTGACTAGGATGGAATTCTAATTGGACCATTTCTTCCTTTGGGCCATCATATATTTTCGCCAGGGATCCAAGCGTAGTTTCCCATAAGTATACATCAAGATTGTTAAATGTAGTAGCACCAATGTATTCCTCTGACCAATTGATTGCAACTGCAGTCCAGGTTAGCCGATTCACAAAGTCTTGAAACTTATGAATAGTAGTGAACTCCCATTCGTCTATAGAATGCTGGGATAGATCCGGAATCTTAAGCAGACGTACTACTCGATCGCCGGCATTCACCAACAGTTTACGACCTGAGGGACCTAATTGAAGAAATTTGACCGCAGCATTTGCTATTTTGACAACTTGTACCGTCTCGAACGAATGATGATCTCGACGTACCAGGTGAAGAGTGCCTGAGCTTGTCCCCATCAAAATATAATCACCGAGCTTTGAAAAGATCGCTGACAAAATCGTGGTCTTCTTTTCCTTAGCGTTCTTGTCCTTGTTGTTCATTTCCTTTGTATTCTTCTCCTTTTTTGCCTTCAGCTCTTCATCTTCTTCTGTTGCTTGGCTGTCATCTGAATTGTCTGAATTGTCCTTCTTGTCAGTATACTCTATAGAAATGTCAATCAGCTTTGGTCTGTCTCCTGATAGATCTACCAGCTTTGGTCCTTCGCCATATAATGATGCAATAAATAACGAATTGTTAACAGGGTGTAAGTTTGCTCCTAGAATTGGAGTTCCAAAGTTAATGATCTCTTTTGGCTCGTCGTATTTCATGTCCCACAAAATGCATTTCCAATCTCTCGATGCTGACAATAAGAATTGCCCGTCATATGACCAACTGAGAGATTGGATTGCAGCTGAATGTCCTCTCAACACCTTGGCCACTCCAAGGGTATCATAATCGTAAATTACAATTGGTCCGTCCACTAAACCAGAAGCCAAATAATCTCCTACTCGATTAAACTTCAAACAAACACAATGACCATATTCTATTTTGTTAGTATTAACCTCAGTAACACAGCTAAAACGTTGACATCAAACGCGCAACATAAATACTCACCTAACGTCCGAGTTAACGACTCTGGATATTCTTGGGAGAACAGAAATGGATCTAACGAAAGATTCATATCGTGTATATAGAGATCCCACTACCTCTCTAATTATTTATCACCAGAACACACGAATTCTACCCCTTATTTTACCAAATTACAACCTTTAAAACCGAATATGCTTGGGGTAGTTTTGTCTC
>PPJN03000004.1:257622-375321 GCA_003705795.3 Blastobotrys americanus | reverse complement strand
TAGGCTTACTAGTGACGAACGATTTGCAGGAGTTCACAATGATCCAAAGTTCAATTTGCCTCGTAGAAAGCATATTAAAGGGACAATTGATGACAGATTCAAGAGTGTGATCGATGAGGATGAGCGGTTTCAAGATCGTACTATTGTAGATAAATACGGACGAAAAGTGCGGGAGAAGAACCGTAACGAATTGCGAAAATATTATCATGTTGAAGATGGCGAAAAAGAAGAAGCGGGGGACTTTTCAAAGCTTGAGCAGAAGGCTCGTCGAAAAGCTTCTGCTAAACATGATGTGGATGAGCCCACTGCTGGAACTAATTCAGAGTCCGACTCTGAGAAATCACAATCTGGAGAAGATTCTTCTGCTGAGGAATTTGATCCTGCTCGTGGTATAGGCATTGCATCTGAAAGCTCTTCATCAGAAGATTCAGATTCAGATTCGGATTCAGACTCTAGTTCAGATGAAGATGAAGATGAGTCGTCACTACTGGGTCTCGAAGAAGGAGAAGAAGAAGCTCAACCAGAAGTTCCTCTTGGTGATGAATCCCGACGAATAGCTGCAGTAAATATGGATTGGGATAACATTAGGTCTGTAGATCTTATGGCTACATTTTCAAGCTTTGTTCCCAAGAAAGGACGAATTCTATCAGTTTCTATTTATCCAAGTGAATATGGCAAAGCTCGGATGGCTCAGGAAGACGCTGAGGGCCCATCACGAGAGTTCTTTGGAAATGATAACAAAAAGTCAAAGAGTAACAAGAAAAAGACCACTGAATCCATGAACCATGATGAGGACGAAGAGGATATTAATGAAAAAACCATTATTGAAGAAGATGAAGGAGTAGAAGTTCACAGCAGCACTTTACGCAAGTACCAACTCCAGAGGCTTCAATATTACTATGCAGTGATCGAATGTAGTGATATTGCGACCGCCAGAAGCATTTACGATAATTGCGATAAAGCAGAGTATGAATCTACTGCAAACTTCTTCGACCTTCGATATGTGCCGGATGAAGTATCATTTGACGATGACAAGCCCCGGGACCAATGCTCAATGCTACCTGTGGACTATAAGCCAAATATCTTTGTGACTGACGCTCTTCAGCATTCCAAAGTGAAGCTCACTTGGGATGAGACCCCTGTTGATCGAATTAAGATGGCTACCAAAGCATTTAGCCAAAAGGACATAGAGGAGATGGATTTCAAAGCATATTTAGCTTCTGATTCAGAAGACAGTGAGGAAGATGAGGAAGAAATGAGACAAAAATATCGTTCTTTACTTGGTGGCGTATTGGACAAGCCAAAGGATGATGAAGGCATGGACATGGAAATCACCTTCACTCCAGGTATTAACGGTGCACCTGCTAAGGGTGATGGAAGGAGTGATGAGGAGGCCGAGGAACGTGAAGAGACCACCATTGAAGCATATCGAAGAAAAGAGAAAGAGCGTCGACAGAGACGATTGGAAAAGATGAAGACAGCCCAGGAGGGAGACGATGTGGAGGCCAATGGAGGAACTACTACTGGAAAACTGGATTCCAAGTCTGAGAAAAAGAAGAAGGAACAGGAAGAGGCTAAAAAGCGAGCGGAGCTCGAGCTTCTGATGATGGATGACAATGTTAGCGCTGGAACAGGAGCTGGTGCCTTACCCAACTCAAATGCGAAGAGTGAAGATAAATCAACCAAGAGAAGTCGGCGCAAGAACAAAAGGCTGGAGGCTGCCGAACGGGCTGAATCTGATGTGAATGTTAATGATCCTCGATTCCAAGCTCTCTTTGACAATCCAGAATTTGCCATTGATCCAACTGCCCCTCAGTACAAGAAGACAGACGCTATGGAGAGGCTTCAACAGGAACGACGTCGACGAGGTAAAACTGAGTCGGTCGAGACTGGCAAACGTAAGCATCGTGAAAAGGATATCACTGCAGGAGATGATGTTCAAAAGCTTGTGGCTAATTTGAAGAAAAGGGCAAAGAACTAAGTGAGGGCTAAGAAAAATTTGGATGGCAGTTACGACTGGCTCATTTTCTCATCTAATAGAAATCATAACTGATGTAATTCAACCCATCTAGAGTATAATTGGCTACCTTTCACAACTTGATAGTGATATTTGTTGCAACTTGCTGGAATCGTCCCGTACCTTACCATCATACTTATATTGTATCCTACTACCTTTCTTAATCGACACGTCAGACGGCATCGCGTTGTAGTAAGATTGAAAAACCCACAAACCACCACATCATCATTAGTGTCAAGTAATATTCGAGATGCGTGGACTTCTAATCTCTGCTTTGCTGTGGAGCTATGTCAGCGCTCTCCATACGTATCTTGGGGCAGGAGGACAACAGCAATGTTTCTTCGTGGATATGCCCCACGGTACAGTTCTAGCAGCTAAGCATACAGCATGGGAACAGGAAGAACAAACACAACATTGGATCCGACCAGATGATTTAGCTGTTCAGGTGACAATTGAAGAAACGTTTGATAGTAATCACCGAGTTCTGTATCAGCGGTTGAACCCTGTAGGGGATTTTCTGTTTACTGCGTTCGACTCTGGTCAACATCGAATTTGCTATCGAGCTCTGTCTGGCGGATGGTTTCATTCCAGACCTGTTAAGATGGACGTTGACTTTGCTTTGGGTGAATCTGGAACTATGGACTCTAAGAAGGAAAAGACAATTAACTCCTTGGCCGAGAGAGTGGCTAGCATTAATAACAAGATGTTAACGGTTCGAAGGGAACAGCAGTTGATGAGAGAACGAGAAGCATTGTTCCGAGATCAGTCTGAGCGAACTAACTCTCGAGTGGTCCGATGGTCTCTTATTCAACTATTTGTGCTCGGTCTAACCTGTGCTTGGCAAATGACACATCTACGTACCTTTTTTGTCAAGCAGAAGCTGGTCTAAACAATTGAATTATTATCTATCGCAGCCATTGCAAAAGTTATATTGTATTGTATTTAATTCGAGCTACTATCCACTCTAAACCTACTATGTACCGTAAACTTAAGACTTCTCTAATGATTGCGTGGTTGTATCGTGAAATAGAATTTCAAAAAAAATGAATGTCTGTCGTCGGATTCGAACCCTCCACTGCCGCCGTGCCATTTCTTTCCATCTCGGACGCAATGAGGCAGCTGCCTATCTTAAGACTGATGAGAACCTCACATTAGTATTTTGTCAAACAATTTTGTGGTTGAAATTTTGCTTATAAAGCTCTTAGGTTTGATCTGGTAACCCGAGGTGGTTTCGCACCATTCAAGCTTCAATCATGGACGAATTAGAGAATCTCCGAGAGGAGAATCGCAAGCTGCGAGAACAACTAAAGCTTGCACAAACCAGATCAGCTTCAACTGACAACCGCCGCTTCAAACAGAGTGCCGACAGCAATCTGGACTTAACCCTAGAGGAGTACAGACGATATGGAAGGCAGTTGATAATGAAAGAAGTTGGATTGAAAGGTCAATTAAAGCTAAAGAAATCCAAAATACTTGTGATTGGTGCTGGGGGGCTGGGATGTCCAGCAATTGCATATCTAGCTGGAGCGGGAGTTGGCACGATTGGAGTTGTGGATCTTGATAGTATAGACTCGTCCAACTTGCATCGCCAGATACTTTATACAAGTTCAGACATTGGTATTTCTAAAGCGGAGTCGGCAAACAGGTTTATTAATGAATTGAATCCTAACATCACGGTGCATGTATACAAAACAGCACTCGATAGTTCGAACTCTTTTGATATCTTATCGTCTGCGGATGGCCCAGATCAAATCGATAGCGCCAGCTCAAGCTCGAATTACGACCTGGTGCTGGATTGTACGGATACTCCACAAACACGCTATCTTATCAATGATACTGCTGTTCTACTAGGCATACCAATTGTCTCCGCTTCGGCCCTAAAAACAGATGGTCAATTATCTGTACTTAATTTTTGTAATGGGCCATGCTATCGGTGTCTTTTCCCTATTCCACCTCCTCCTGATAGCGTTCTTTCCTGTGGCGATGGTGGCATTTTAGGACCTGTGGTTGGGGTGATGGGAGTAATGCAAGCAATTGAGGCTATCAAGGTGCTCACCGGAGCATATACTGAAGCAGGACAGGAATTCAAACCTAGTTTAACCCTTTTTAGTGCATACTCGACTCCTCAATGGAGACATATCAAAATGCGAGCCAAAAAGCCCACTTGTATCGCTTGTGGCATAAACCCCCAGATTTCGAAACAATTGATTCAGTCCGGCCAGATTGATTATATGGAGTTCTGCGGTCACCCCTCTCTAACTCAGCTTGGTACTAACGAACGAATCTCTGTGGACGAATACGCAAAGATTCGAGATCAAGGTGTGAAGCATGTTCTTGTTGATGTTCGCGAAGCCCCTCAGTTCGACATCTGTTCTCTAGATGGTTCAATTAACGTCCCGTTTGCTAAACTAAACCGTGATAGTAAACGCACGTTGGTAGATAATCAATCGTTTGAGGAATCCTTCAATCATATTGACAAGTCCTTACCAGTTTATGTTATCTGTCGATACGGAAATGATTCACAGGGTGCCCTCCGCATACTCAAGAACAAGCTAAATTTGACTAGTGCATGGGATATCACAGGAGGCCTTGATCAATGGTCCCGAACGGTAGATCCATCTTTTCCACGGTATTGATCAAACTTCCCTAACTTGCTAAAGACAGGTTCTCTATTCTCACTAGTCCCGCACTAAGTCCTGCAGCATAACAACCCCCACTAGCCATGGACGAACTCCATTCCACTGCCGTCACTATTATTGTCGAAGGGTAAATTGTCTGTCGATCGGTCCCCAGTTGCTTAGAAACGGTATCAGACTTAAGAACATTCACAAATCTGAACTGTTTTTGAGAAGAATCAACCCCCTTGGCCTCGAACCTCCACAATAATGCATGTCGATAGGCTGCAGAGGCGTGTCTTTTACTCACCAAAGCTCTACGAATGGCATTGCCTATACAGAGGGATCCATCTGAACCTCCAGACAAGACCATTGGGTGGAACAGAGACGCCGCCATGGAAGTCACTCCACCGCCATGCCTAGTTAGTATTCCTCCAGCTTGTGCCCGATTCAAATTTCGAATCTGCACTAGTTTTGTACTGTACGTATCGTCCAATGATAAAAATGATTCCAAATGATAGCAGTATGCGGAACAAGGAGAGAACACCTTGAACCTGCTAGAAAGGCTCCTGGCTCGAGACGGATCTCTCATGTCAGTAATTCTGGTAAAGCCATCAATGGAAGAGGTAAACACTAGTTGTTTGAAGTCTGGAAATCCCGAGGATACTGAAGTGATCACTGAGCTGTGTAAAGGTACGTAGAATGAAGCAACACTACTGGTTTCTTTATGCTCGTCTTTAATATCATACTCAGCCAGATATCCATTACTCGTACCGACGACAAGAACGGTCTCATCGCGCCAGGCGATACAAGTTATGTTGTCATTGGGGAGCTCATACTCTTTTAATGGCTGTTCCACAACATAACATAGTGGCGTACCAGAGTTGTTTGTTGATAAAGATGATGGCACGTCAAATAGTCTCACTTTGCCGTCTTGAAAGCATGCCGCAAGTATTCCAATTGATCCAGTATTGGGTGTACAGGGACGCCATTTGACTTTGGAGGCAGAGCCATATTCAGTTAAAATAATACAGTGAAGATTAGAGTGCAGACCAGCGCCCACCTGGTAGATCTGAATAGCCGATTTGTACTTAGAGCTCGTGAACACTCCAATTTCGGGGCACACAATGAAATCAGCACCAGCACCAGCGCCTTGAGCTGCACGTCGATCTAGGGTTCCAACCGCTAAGTATTGGGAATCAGCACTTGCATCATGAGCATCATGGGTATCTTCGCTCCATGACCACGATAATGAAGTCACAAAGGCCCCGACGTTCAGTACAATGGCAGAAGATCCGGTCTTATCGGTGGCACGAATATCGAACAATGGTAAGAGGGTTGGGGGCTCATCAATTGCAGTCTGGAGAGAGACTTGAGAGTTTTCTGGCTTAATCATATAACCCTCATTAAATGCGTCAGATAAGGATATTGGAATAAGCTTTTGAGTCAATTGTGTTGGATAATAATTCCAACCCATCTGGGCGCCATTAGTTTTCGTATTCAATTCTTTTGGAATGGAAAATAACTCAGGGTTTGGAATAAACACTTGATCCTGCCAATTCCCTCGATCATTAAATGCTCTAATGATTCGATCATCATTCATACCAAAAAATGAATAAAATCGATCTTTCAGGTTCTCAGCTTTACCTCCTCCACCTCCGGTAGACTTGGGTGAGCCATTCGTTATAGTTGACTGAGGTTGAACTGAAGAGCCAGCTAATACACGCCTAGTAGGCTTTGTGCTTTTAATTACAACTTCCGAGTCGGAAACATCGTCGTCGTCATCCCTACCTCCATCACTAGATTTTTCACCGTCTTCTTCCATCAGCTGGTCTCCATCTCTATCTGAATATTGTGCATCCCCATTGAACTCATCAGAATCCGAGTCAATTGTAGCTCTCTTCGCAGTCTCTTCATCCGAAGAAAGGCCATCAACGTTTCCAATCTTCGAATAGTTAACTTTCTTTCGTACTCGTCCAGAAGTACGTCTCATAGTAGCGAGATTCAGCTACTAGTCACGCAACTATCGCAACTACCAACTGATCTATTCTTGATATCATATACGCTACCCTCGATCTCTAGCTGTCAAAAGCTCGCGCTGCCCTTGTCGCGTTCAATGGGGGTTGCCGTCAGCCGTGCCACCCCACAGCGATAGCATCGGCAATCTATATAAGCTGGCTTGAGGAAGTAACTTTGGACAGTGTTTTGGAGAAGCTAACTTTAAGTAGTATAAGAAGAGTTAGTGTTGACTTCAGATGTCAGAGAGTCCAGAGATTAACTCTGGTGTCAACTCTGTTGCAAACAGCGAGACGATTGAAACTGAAGACACTGACAACACATCCACTGAGATTCCTTTCCCTGCAATTGTGCGCGGGAAGGAAGAGATTGGTGGTAATGAATCCAGTGGCGTTGGAGAGACTCTAGCTGAAGATGCACAAGAGCATTCCCGAGAAGAGTCTTTACAGCAAGAAGAGGTTTTGCGGCCAGAAGAAGATGTAGAATTCCAGTTATCTCTCCATGATGAGGGCAACAGCAATATAGATCTGTACGGAGATGCTAGTCCAAGGAAATGGTATTACGGGGCGTTACGACCTGATGGAACATGGAATAAGCCTGATTTAGACCAGAATGTTGAGGAATCTGTGAATGTTGATGAAAATAGTTGGGAAGTAGCGAATTCATCCTCTCAGTCTCCTTCGCTGGATAGAATTGACAATTTACCCCCAACTGAGCATTCCCGGCAGAATTCGATCAATTCAATAGAATCTAATGCTACTGCATCCAGCTCTGTTCCGGGTACTCCTAGAGGGTTCAATTTATTGGGAGTTCTAAGGTCGAGGAGTGGTGACATGTTCAATGTCTCTCCGCTTCGACCTGGTTCTGGCGTAGGATCTTCAAGGGGATCCCCTGCTGTAGAAGATGGATCTACAACTCATACTCTAGATCGAAGGTTCAAAACTCGTCTCAGCCAAGTCTTGGAGTCTCGGGCATGGGCTGGCAGTTTATCTCAGGGCGCTAAAAAGAATCATTCGGGTGACCATGACTCAACATCATCCTCAACTGGCATCAGCTTAGACTCAAGACACTGGGATGTAGTCAAATGGGTTAAGTTTCGAAAGCTCTCAACGCAGCTATACTCTGAAACGTACCTCACCCAGAGAGGGTCTCCCACAGTGGTTCTACCAGCTGCTGCTATTTTAGTGGGCACCACATTTGGGTTGGTGCTAGTGTTCGACCATCATCAAAACTTGCTTGGAGTAGTTGGCGATTCATATAAGCCTGCAGGATCATACGGTGAGGTTACTGCATTAGCAATCTCTGCAGACCAGTCGCATATAGCAATTGGTCACTCTACTGGCAATATCACGGTCTGGAATCTAGACAAATCGTCACCAAAGTCTCCTGTCTTTCATGTTGCTCCAATTGAGCTATCCATTGCTGCTTCGGATCCTAATGCGTCTGGACATGTTCTAAACTCCTCCATAATACACTTGGCTTTTGTGGGGAAGCGTCATAGTGCAGTTATTAGTGGAGATTCTCATGGAATGATCTTCTCCCATAGAGCTTCACGGTCTATGATTGGGCGAACAGTGAGATCATCAAAAGTACTTGGTCGTTACCCAGTTGGCCCAGACACAACCAACAATCGTCTAAGAAAGCCCACCTCGGTATTAGCATTGGAGGCTCTACCTTTAGGAACCATTTCTCAGCCCAGCGACAGCCTGAATCTAATTGCAGTTCTGACCCCATATACCATGGCAATTATCTCTAATGACACACGGCCCCAAACTGAATACAAGATCAGCAAACCAAAGCGAGCTAGTACGAGAATGGGACTAAGTGCATGTCTAGCATGGTTTCCATCCTTAAAGTCGGGTCGTTCTCGAAGTCCTCATCCTCGTCTTGTTTACTGTTGGTCGAATGTACTTACTATTCTAGAAGTGCGATCGTATAAAGAAGTGAATGATGATACTCCGTCGTTGAGTTTCATTGTGAAGGGAGAATTTGCAAATGATGAACCCATAGTGGCAGTTCAATGGATCAATGGTCAGGTAAGTTTAGGTGGTGGTTGGTTGATTGGCTGGTCTGTTTCTCTGCTTAATTTTATTCTTTTTTTATTTTCTGCTTCTAACCCTTAGACTATTGTACTGGTTACAATCACCCAGCGATTACTCGTATTTGACACTGCTACTATGCAACTTCGTGGGGTGACTGATTTGCTGGATAAGCATGTCCTACATAAAGACTACTTTTCTGCGGTTCTACGGGACTTGGTTACACCAAGTATCAAGCATCGAGAGTCTCAGCCTTTGGTTGTCGCGGATGCCTTCTATGGAAGTATCAGAGTTTATAAGTCACATGTCTTCTTACTGGGGAATTACGAGTTCGTGGTCGGCTCATTGAGTACTTGGGTAGATCAGCTATTGGCTTTGATGGCGGACGGGAATTTTGTTGAGGCTATTGAACTTGTAGGTAGATACTATCAGGATGGTACTGACTCTTGCATTATTGGCCTCCCTGTGGAGCATGAGCAACGTAAGAAGCTAGTTGCCTCTAGCTTTCATGACATTGCCATTGCTTCAGTGAAAAATGCCTCTCAGCTTGCTCCTTCGAGCTTAGATGACAATAAGCAGGCTTTTATCGATACTATGAAGGCGACTCTATCTACTTGGTACAAGATGGGGTCTGACGAGAGCACCCTTATAGAGATCTATGAAGCGATCGAACATGATGAATATCAGTTTGAGTTTTTTGAACTGCTAGCTTCCTTTGTCCTTGATGGTTCCATAACCTATCTTCCCCCTGAAATTCTTAAAGAACTTATTTTGCATTATTCACGAATTTCTGGGGCTTCAGATACTCTGGAACAGTTAATCTGTTGCTTAGATACTCAAAGCTTGGATCTAGATTTAACATTGAATCTGTGCAAGAAGTATCATCTACGTGATGCCTACGTACATGTGTGGAACTGGGCATTTCACGATTTTGTTGGACCATTAAAAGAATTTTTACAGATGATGAGTGCTGTTGAATTTCCATTCATGGATATTACAAATGACTCGCTATCTGCTGATCAAGAGGTACATCCTGTTGGTCAAGAAGGAAAGATTAATGAAGTTCTGAAGGTGTATCCATATCTGTCCTATGTTCTGACGTCACGAGTTTATCCTACCGCAGTTTCGGTGTCTGATAACTTGGTTTCTAAAGCTGCACAGACCGAAATATATGAGTTTTTGCTGTCTGATCAACCAGCTGCAACCACTGGCCAGAATTCAAGGAGTCAGTATCCCAATTTGGCACAATTGCTTGAATTCGATCCTTCTGCCTTCTTTAGTATGCTAAACGAGGCATTCGAAGATGGGTATTTAAATGATGCTGACGACGATGACAGCAAAGTTAGCCGACTACTGCTTACGAATATTCTATTGGAAATGTTTGCCATTCATGAGTACCCTATTGATTTGAAAATCTATCTGGATCTTTTCATTGCCCGCAATTACCCTAAATACTCTCAATACCTTATGCTTCCGGGCAATGTTCTGGGTCAGGTGTTACAAGAGCTCTGCTATTTTTCTGACGTCAGCATTCGAGCGGATGCTGAGTTGGCTATTGAATCCTTGCTTTCAAGTTATAAGCCCCCCGATTTAGGTGCCGTCATCAGTATGTTGACGGAGGTAAAGGCATATCGGGTGCTGCAATTCGTTTTCAGGCGGGAAAGAAGATACAAGAGCCTTCTTAAGGTCACAATTGAAGGCTTTGAAGAAGGATCAGTTGAAAGCTCTGAAGTGTTACCGGTTTTGAGAGAGTGTCTCGTTCAAACAAGGCTTTCCGGAAACGATTCCAAGCGAGTGAGAGAAAGAGTGGCTATTGAAGAGTTAGTTGGTAAGAATTTTGAGGCACTGATTGCAATTAATGTAGATGAGATGATGGTGCTAGTCTATTTGTACATACCTGCACTCCAGGATCGAGTTTTTGAGTTAGGGAAAGGTACCAGGTTTGCGCAAAATGGTGATGAGGATTCTATTGAGCAGATGCAGTACCGTTATCTTCGATCGCTGTTTAAATTTGTAGAGAAGCGAGCGGATCCCCTACCTTCAATGAGAGCTCGCAATTTATACTTTGCTGCGTTAGCAAAACGTGGTAAAGTGGAGGAAATGAAAAGGCTTCTCAAAACTCTTTTTACAGGAGAGAGAGATGTAGAGCTTCCAGCTGTAGTTGATTCGCTTATTGAAAATGGTGCAATTGATGTGCTTGCGATATTGCTGCAGAGGCAGCGTAGGTATTCCGAATCTATGATTTATCTGGTGGACCATCTCATTTCACTCGATTCTTCATATGCAACCGCAGCAACTTCATCGGAGCTTGATCAACTAGAGGGTGAAATGAATGACTGCATTGGAGTCGCTGTTGATGTCAGTCGGTCGGCGGATAGCGGCAATGGAAGTGCAGAATCTCTAACGGAGGGGTCTAGTGAACTAGATAGGCATGAAGAGGAGAAGATCTGGATCAAGCTGATTAGTACAGTTGTTGATCTACTGCAATCGAGATCTGAGGAGCGCGTTGATGCCAATGATCCTCGAGCTATACGTCAATCAGAGTTCCGAAAGTCACTTTTACGGGCAGTTTTGAGTGCTCTGATAGAGGAGAGTGGAGCTGTCAGTGGTGACACGGACGTGACCAAGAATACTATTCTTCTTAGTATCTTTCGGGCTCTCATGTACCCAGAATCTGCCAAATCTAGGACTATTGGCACATCGCGTCCAATTTTCGATGAGCTCTTTGGAGCGTTCAGGCATCAGCACATCATGTTAGAAGCTGCCAGACAGCTTGTTGATAGTGACAGTTATGATCAATTAATCAAGCTTTTGTCCCTCAGACTCCGAGGATGGAGGGTGTCAAAATCTGGAGAGTGTGAAGGATGTGGAAATAAAGTTATTGGGGTAGGAATTGATGCTGAATGGTTGTATGATAATTGGGAGAGCTGGTGTCGGGGCCAATCTGACCCGCATAGGTCGTTAAAGAGCGACTTGCAATCTGAAAACGTGCTTGTAGTGTTCAATTGTGGGCATACTTATCACATTCGTTGCCTGCGAAATCTGGGAGTTCAGGGGGAAAAGCTACGCTGCATTGTTGATGACAGTGAATGAGTGGTTAAGTGGGCATGAATTGGAAACAAGTTTATTTGCTGTAATGATGATGATATGAATTATGAACGTGATGAAATACAACTATAGTAGTAATAGAGTAGGACTGGTCACCATCCCCTTGCGTACTGCAAACTTAGAGTAGAGCAGTCTCCAAATCCTTGATTAGATCATCAGCATTCTCAATCCCAATTGAAACACGGAGTAGTTTGGGAGACACTGTATTGTCGGATAACCTTCTCCATTCGATCAGTGACTCAACTCCTCCTAAAGAAGTAGCATGAGTAAATAGCTTTAACTTATCGGGTAGACCCTTTGCAGTTTCTACATCAGCAACCTCAATAGAGAATACTGGAGACCCTCCCAATGGTAGCTGTTGTTTTACAAACTCCTCTGACTGCAAAGATGAATGATAAATCTTAGATAGCTTAGGGTACTTTTGCTTGTTCTTGTCAAGATGGTTAACGATTTTGTTCGCATTCTCAGTCTGTGCACGAACTCGCAAAGCATAAGTCTTAGAGGATCTTACAAGTAGCCAAGCCTCTAGAGAAGCAATTGTAGTACCAAGAACATCTCTGTCAGCCAATAGCTGCTTCTTGATTGCTGGATCATGGGTGCCAATGATACCTGCCAGTACATCCGAATGACCGCCAAAGTATTTGGTGGCAGAATACATTACTAGGTCAGCACCAAGACCAAGCGGATCTGACAGAGGAGGAGGAGCGAAAGTAGCATCTACCAGCAACTTTGCACCATTGGAATGAGCCAATTGAGCATAATGTTTGATATCAAATGCAATTCCGGTAGGATTGACGGGAGTCTCTAAATGAATCACATCGCCAGCTCTAACACCGTCCTTTACATCTTCTAAATCGAGGACTTCGATCTTATAGTTCCTTTTGAGAATCCTTAACACTCCATGAGACCCATGATAACCCTCGCCTACAAACACTCGACGAGGGTTTAAGTGAAGAAGAGCAGCATGAAACGCCGACAGCCCAGAAGAGTACAAAACTGCTTCTGCTCCTATCAATCCACTGATAACTGCCTCTGCTCGTACAGCCACTGGCTGGGCAATTCTCGAATACAAGAACTTTGTGTTGTGATCCTCATATCCTGTGCCTGATCTCTCTATCCATTGGTCCAGTTTATCCGATCCTTCGGGATATTTGAAGATGGTAGACACGCTGATTGGAGGGACAACATCGGATCCTGTTGCAACGGCTTCATCACCGTGCACTCCAATCGTTGACAGCTTTGCAAATTGGTTATTTAAAGACTCAGACATGACAATTCAATCAATGATAATATTTTAATTCAATGGGCAATAACAAGACATTAGATCAAGTGGGCCAAACACCGCTATCTTGTATTCTACGGTTCCGCCTTACAACTTCCCCCACGTATCTATTGCATAGATCACGCAAGCGCACATGGCGATTAGAAATGCATTAGCAGATCTTAGATGCCTTAGAAATAGAATGGTGGAAACATTTGGTGTTTTGTTAAATAGGCGCTGGTGTAATTGAGATGTATTGATTTGATATGATTTGATATTGTTCGATATTGTTTAATATTATTTTTCGTTTTTCGTTTTTCTACTTTTTTTTTTTGTTTTTTTGTTTTTTTGTTTTTTGTTTTGTTTTCTTTACTTGATATCTTTTTGATTATTTTATTGTTTATTTGAAGCGATTGACTTCTTTAAAAACATTTTTTATTCACCATTGAAGCTGTAAACCTGTCCATAATACCAAGTGTCCAATTGAACTGACTTAGCTATATTCCCGTCCTACATTTGTAGGTATCTACCAAGCATAATTATAACCCCTAGTTAGAACTCCTAGCTGAACCTCCTGTCGCTTGTAAAATGAAGACACTGTTTTTCGCAATTACACTAACTGTTACGTTTAAACTATCTACTTGTGATGGAGGAGCCTGTGTAAGTGAATTAGTATCAAAGGGTTCCTTCTAGAGATCTAACTAACATCAGAGCTCTGATCAACTACGACAGTGCTTGGGGGCTTATCGAGAACAATACGTCCTGTGTGGTAAGGCAGACGCTCAATGTCAATGTAATGGAATTCGATTGGCTGATGCTGTATGCTCGGAGAATTGCAGCCAAAATGTAAGCTTCACAAACCTGACGTCTGGTATAAACTGGTACAGATTGCAGACATCATGTAATGAGAGTTTTATTTTATCTCAAACCAAGCTAACTTGGTGAACTTAGAGTGCACTCGGTGCTTTAAGAACACGACTATCGGCGCAATGTGGTATATATGTTACAACTCCCACTGGGGTCGCTATCAATTTCGAGGGAGGTCCAAATATTGACAATAATGAAGTTATTACAGCCCCCCCTCTTGCAACCAAGGACGAGTTCGAGGAATTGCTTCATAATTTACCTGGAGTTGTTGACGCTGGATTGAACCGTGAATATTATTCGTCATTTGACGATGATGTCCCAGGTTTAACTTCAGAAATGGGTCATAATCGGTTGGGTTATTCCGACTATGCTCATCGAAATAATCCTAAATTGCCAAAGCATCTGTTTCTTGAAGATTGTGAGGTCAATGGGAAGCTAGGAGGATGTTCAAAATATGAGCAGATTCCTAATTCGGGAGATGCTAATCAAAATATTCCTTTTTTACCATACCCAGAGAGAGAAACTGATCTGACTGAACCTCCTGCCAAAGAAGCGTATAACTCTCCTTTTGCTCCTACTGACCCAGAATATTGGAGATATTATGAAGATACTCAATATGAGGATTCTCAATATGAGAATGTACCTGGTTCTGAAAATAGGAAGCTGCCTGTAGATTGGCATGGCCGTGGTAGAAATCACCAAAACGATTATCGTAAGGGCCAAGATTACCAGTCAGAATTGAAGAGTGGTGAAAATAATCCCTATGATTACAAATATCATCATGGTAGTCAAATTGATTCTTCTGACGAGGATCCCTTAAACGAACCTCCATATTCAACTGATATGCCTGAACAAGATTTTGATCAAAATCACTTCAGCCATCACCGCCAAAAGTCTGATCAGAACCAGCATAGATACTCGGAAGGATTGAGTCATCAGTATATTGATGAAGATAATGAAAATCTGGAGCAGGACGATATAGGTTATGAGGAACCTGATCTTGGAAACAGCAATTTGGACCAATCTTTAGAAGGTGAATCTGACAACAATCATGGAGAGGTTGACAAGGATTCAATGGAAAAAATTATAGATAAGGATCAAGATGATCATGATCATAATTATCGTGATGATATTTATGAGAATCAAGAAGACAGTCAAGATAGTCAAGAACATGTTTATGATCAAGAGGAGAGACAAGATGATCACGAAAGTGCCTTCGATAATCAAGAGGACAGAAAAGATTATCATGATGATCATGATGCTGACGATGAAGACGTAAAAGATGATCAAGACGATCAAGATGATGTTGAGACAGGCTGGTCTGGATTTAAAGCTATAGATGACTCAATTGGTATGACAGATAGGCTGCGGGATACGTACTCACAATCTGATAAAGATCTAGAAGACCAAGATTCTGATACGGTTGATGCTGAAAAAGATGAGACTGACCAGGAAGACATGGAGGAACAAGAAAGCCTTCATTCAATTATTCGTGATAGGATCTTTCAAAAAATTCCATGGATCCAGCTCAATAGCAATGCCAGCAATAATACAAAACTAAAAAACGCGATACCTGATATGGCTGTCGGAGATCGACATGGCGTGGATGTATTATCGACAAGAAACTCTTCAGAGGATCAGGAGAAACCATTCTCAGTACAAACGGTTGAATTCCCTGAACAGGTGGACAAAAACTTGACTAAAGCCGATCGGCCATCCCAAGTCCCCCAAGATTTACAAAGTTCAAGTGAGAGTTCTAGTCAGCAGCCCTCACAAACAATTTCTAATAATCCAGGCGACAAGGCTACTGGCGAGGAAACTGCTCTTGTAATTCCTTCTGGTGTTCATTTACGACCTATGTATAGTGTACCGGATGAAGAGCTAACTGAGTATGAGAAGATACAGAGACAGATTGACGATAGAAATAATAAGGAATTGAAGGAAAAGCTTAAAAAAATCAGAGGTGCAAAATATATTGAAGCTCAAAAAGAGTATCGAGCAATTCAAGAGCAGGAAAGACTCAGGAATTTGTATTCAAGCGTGAAAAACGATAACCACCCAGGACACAGCAAGCACTCCAATCATACTCAATCCGATGATAATGATGACGATAACGATGATGAGTCTAGTGGGGCCGTTTCACAGGTACTGACTAAGCTCTTCTACGTTTCAATATCACTTGTGACCATATTTGTGGTTCCGGAACTTCGATGGCTTCTCAGGACCGCTCAAACGATTGTTTTACGACAAATGCTAGGAGAATGAACATGTGCTATAACTTATATAGCGACTAGTGATCTGAGCCGATCTTGGATCCCAAATCGGTTGCTAAACGAACCCCAACCTAATGGCTCATAAAGCTCTAAATGAGCAAAAACAATCATCAAATTCAAATCACATTAAAGCAACATTAGTTATTTTCAATTCATTCCCAAGTATTCCTCACTGTGGCTTAGTTTTTTTTTCACTATTTTTCACTTTTTTCACTTCCGTCAATCAGCTGAAGCGTCAGTTTGATGGCATCTTCAAGCTCGATCTGAGGTTCGTATCCTAAGTATTTCTTGGCTTTTGAAATGTTGAAGTACCTTGTAGCACAGGCAGTCTTGACTCTGAAGGGCGTAATAGTGGCTTCTTTGCCAACAATCCAGGCAAAAAACTCCGAGACATATCCAATTAATAATGCGGCCTTGGTAGGAATGCTTATGGTCTTCTCAGCAATCTTTCCGTCGTGCTTCCATATCTCTCGCCCAACTGACCAGAAGTAAATTGGGCTGTCGTTGGTGATAATGAAAGCTTCACCGTTGACGTCTTCAGCTGAGGCAGGGTCAAGAATCTTCTGAGTAGCTAAAACATGGGCATAAGCAACATTTCCAACATAGGTAATATCAAACAAGTTAAGGTTGTCTCCTAGCTGGTATATATGCTTGCCTTCCTGTCCTACTTTCCTCAGTCCAGGAATCATTTGCCTATCACCAGGGCCAAAGATTCCAGCAGGTCGAATTACTATAGTCTTGAACGACTTTGATGCTCGATTAAGTACCATTTCCTCAGCACCAGCTTTGGTCTCATTATAGGTATCCATATGAGGATATGCCATTGGCCAAGTCTCATCAGCATTGTGCAAATCCTTGCCGTTGAATAATACTCCAGCAGAAGAAGTATATACAAACGCCTTCACGTTTAGCTTTTCTGAGCATCGAAGTAACGTCTCAGTCCCCCAGATGTTTACCTTACGGTATACTAGATAGTCTAATCCATGTACCGGCGAAGCAGTGTGCAACACTACCTCAGGCTTTGTCTTCTTCAATACTTCTACCACGTCATCTTCCTTAGTAATGTCTCCAATAAAGCTCTGGATCTTGGACGGATCATATTTATACCATTTATCTGGAACTTCAGGTAATGGTTTCATGTCAAATACCGAGATCTCTGGTCTCTTCTCAAGCGCCCAAAATTGATCTATCAGGTGTTGGCCCAAAAAGCCCGCACCACCAACTATCAGAACCGATTTCATCGTGTCAACAGGTATTGCTATTGCTATTAGCAAAAATAATACAGAATTCAATATCGATTATCACCTCGTTCGCTAAACACCTGCAATGCTTTTCACTATATACAATAATCCTCTTGTCTGTTTATTATCTCTCCTGAATGTCCTCAGCTAATGACCTCTTTTGTGGTGTTGAAATTTCTGTCGCAAGCCGTGCTGACCACCACCGGCAGTTGGACGGCTGTAACCCCACTTAGAAAAGGCTACAAATATTCATGCTAACTACTGGTAATAAGAGTACGACAACCATTAAGTCTGTGTACATCTTGAGCATTTTGTGTGGAGTTGTTGTGCTGAGTTGTTGTGCTGATGAGGCAAAGACTGTGCGTTTACGCTAAAAACATTGGAGCTTATCGTGCTGGTAACCTATGCAATGGTTACGGTTCAAATCAAGCAGCATCAGTCTTGGGCTCTGCAAGCTTAGCAAACTTGACTGGTCCTAATCAGCTATCCATTAGATTCTACAGTAAAGGCTTGTCCAAGAAGGGAGCAATTGACCGAGAAGTTCCAGTCAAGCCGGTAAAGAATAAAGAATACGTGCCCAAAATCTCATATCAAAGAGTCACTTATGAATTTCCTCCTCCGCCCGGAGAGACTCCTTTCAAACCTGCAGCATCGTCACCCTACAGGCGCCATATCCCAATTCTAGCTGCAGCGGCCTCAATTGCATGGGTACTTTACGCTTATAAGCATTTCATTGCTGGTGGTGGAGATGATGAAACAACAGCTTTGGATGTGGACCATTTCAGTACCTTCCGTATCACATATCGGGAGGATCTAAGTGACGATTTGGCGGTGATTGAGCTATCGCCAAAGTCAGAGATTGCTAGACAGGCTCTACGATCGAAATCTTCATTGTGGAATGGAAAGAAGCTGTGGAGTGTGGAGGTTAAGCAACCTGAGATCCAGGTAGTCAGAAGGTATACTCCATTGCCAATGTATTATATGCAGTACAAAGATTCGAATAAACAATCAAGGGCATTGCTAAGACTATTGGGATCAGGAGAGGATGAGGGGAGAATGGTGTTATTGGTTAAAAAGTACAATGACGGAGAGGTATCTCGATATCTTTTCTCCTTACCAGTGGGCCACAATGTTGAGCTACGTGGCCCATATGTGGGTTACAAGTTCCCATATGCACCTTTAGACAAGACTGAGCCAAGAGATGCTATGGAGGATCTTCCAAGTAGAATGTTACCAGAATACCCCATCCCAAGTCACATGCCTAAGCCTGACAATGTAGCATTCTTTGCAGCAGGAACTGGAATCGCTCCCATTTTACAGTCCCTGCTATCCAAGAACCCTCCACGAGGGAATGTCGATGTTTATTACTCAGTACGTGACCGCTCGCATATCCCATTTAAGCGGTTTCTGTTGTTCTTAGAGAAGGCCGGACGAGCCAAATTTCATTATTTTGTGGACAATGAAGGTACGATCATTTCAACCAAGGATATTCCCAGCCCAATTCCACAATCAAAGCAAATAATAGACCCGGAGATGGAGAAGGAAATCCAGCGAGAGCTCAAGGTGAAACAGGCTATGGATGAGATCCGTAGAGAACGTGGCCAAGAGGTTTCGTCAGATAATAATGACATTTTGAAGCCTGAGCTGCTGTATTCAATACCAGTTATGCAAGAGGACGATAGCAAAAAGACTGGTCAAGATGACCCTCTGCCGACTGCGATACACCAAACTCAATCAGACAATGTCGCAGAGACCTCGAATGGAGACCGTGAAATCGGACCACGTAGAAAGTATCGGTCAATTCTTGAACAGGTTGCAGACCCTGAATCCCCTAAAGATACTCGTGATCCAGCGTTGGCAGTTGTCTGTGGTCCCGATGGATATGTGAGCTATGTTGCAGGCAAACGCAGTCAACAGAATAAAGACGACCAAGATCCAATTGGTGGTCTTTTAGCCGAAAAAGGTTGGAATAATACCAATGCATTTAGAATGGAGTCATAATCTCAATCTCTCCATCAACTTACTCTTCTTCATCCTCTCTACGTTTCTTTTGTTTTGATTCCCGTCTAATGGGGATCTTGATTCCTTGAACTGCAAAACATTTGGATAACTCGGTGGAATCTAACACTCCCGGGAACTTCTTTGCAGAATAGGATCGGAAGGTGGAGGAAAATGCAGTGGTTAGGACGGGTGCGGATGCTTGTTCGGCATTGGCACTGAAACAATCAGCTAGATTGACAAACGAAAACTTAAGCTTATATTCGCCCTCGGTTCGTACTGATAAATCTCCTAACACAAACCAGATTCCTATTTGCTCCTCCAGATCGTAGAGCTTAAACCCGGTTGCTACTAGAGTGCCAATAAGATTCTTTGCAGGAATGATTGCAGAAACTGATCCTGCAGCCACCTGAGAACTCGAGGTAGCTTGGTGATGAATCTGACCGTTTGGTAGCACCAACGACATGTTCACCATTTCATCGGGAGACCATATTTCTACATTGAGTGCATATAATGAGATATCAAGGTTTGAAATGTTAGACAGCTCTTCGCCTGTGGTGGAATCAAGCACATGCAGTCGAACACATGGGGGAGGCGTGATTTGGCGGCGGTCTTTGTCTCCAAAGCCACACATTCGAACTCTAACTGGTTGTTGAGAAACTTCAAGACTGAATCGATAAGGGCTCCTTTGCTGTGAGGATTCGATATCGGATGCTTCCGTAGACATGTTAGATGAACTTCCCGTTGTTCCATGGTAAGGTTGAGAGTACTGGTTATAAGCCAGGCCTACGTTCGATCCGACCGAGCCAGATCCCATATAAGGTAGCGCCTGCATTGAAGATATAAAGTTTAGACCGTAAGTTTGTCAGTTTTTAGGGTACAGAAGGTCGAAACTTGTTCAAGCCAACAACGGCAAATCGTAGCTAGTGCCGGGATCAATGATCACAGCGAAAGAGCTGCAATAATGCCCGTGTAATCAACCCGTGACTGGAGTTCCACCCCGTAGAATAAAGCAAATCAATCACCCAACGCGTTTATGCCACAAAAATACCTCTCAATCTTTGCTCGTCGTCACCCCAATCTCAATATATATAACAAATGGCCACCACAGATCTGCTTTTTAAATGCGAAACAAGGGCCGTATAGATACCGATGTGATATGAAACCTGGAGCACCAACAGGTATAGCAGAGTGCGATCTAAGCCAACAAAACCTGGAGGCCCTAAACGGATAGAATATCAATGAATGTTGCATCCACGCCTGGTAGTCAATTGGGGTTATTGATTATTGCTGCCTGCCTTCGGTTGGCGCACGCACAACGTTCGGCCCTTCTCAATTGTCCTTTCTTCCATTCCTTACCACTCTGTCCACGCACTCACCCAATGAAGGAGTATGGAATATGGAAATCGATCACGGTGTGTGACATCAGATCTACACAATCGGCAATGTATTTAGCGACTCGACCTCGATCTCCATGCCTCTTTCATACCGACCGCTCCGAGTAATCACTGACAGCTAACTACCAGGTAGAGGGCTGGCTCTCAGTCGCCCCAGATCTCAAGCCTCACTTCCTAGATGGGAATCCCCGTCCTACACCAATGCAAACGCTCAGATGGTTTCTGATCCACCTGGTAAAGTACCCGCCAGCCATAATACCGTCTTGTTGGGTCCTGGTTTGGGTGTAGGACTCAAGGTTGAACCAAAATGACATAAGCATCAAGGGGATTAACGATCATGTCCGCAGGTGGGGCTCTCGACCTGCAGTGCCAGGCTGAATGAACAGCACAACTCGGGTCTAAGACTAGCTTAAGATGGGCCCAAGACGGGTTGAGGGCTGTGAAAGCTGTGAAAAGCCTTTGAAGCAGACTTGATAGTCTATGAGTTGCATCATTGGCTTGGCTATGGTTAGTTTTGGTAGATTCTTGGTGTCCTTTGGCGTTAGAATGTACCCGGGAATGTAGGAGTTGAGCGATCAGAGGGCTCATTGGGCTTGCACATGAGCGAGCATATGTCCAACTAGCACCACTGTAGGAGGCAAGGAGGCTAGGAGGCTAGGAGGCTAAGAGGCTGAGAGCCAGGAGCCAGAGCTATAGCTAAGAGGTAGTAGTCAGGAGCCAGGAGTCAGGAGCCAGAAGTCAGGAGTCAGGAGTCAGGAGTCAGGAGTCATAGCTATAGCTAAAAAGTAGGGAATAAGAGATAGAGAATAAGAGGGTTCAAGCTAAGAGGTAAGGAAAGGAGGCAGGAGCAGGAGGGTTTAAGCTAAAGCCAGAGTCACAGTCACAGCCACGGCTACGTTCAATGCGTCAATACTCTGCCAATAGCCCGCTAATAGCCTGCCTATAACCTGCCAATAACCTGCGAATAACGTACAAACGCTGCAATGGCCGTTGCCAATGTTCCACTTAGTAATTGGTATGCGCGCTACTGCTCTCGGCATTTGGTTCCTCTCCGTCCCCGGCTTGGGTGACCCTTGCGAGGCCGTGTTACGCCGCCGTCAGAACTCGTGCAGGTTTGCACATGGGCAATGAGGTATACCCGCCTGGGATTCAGGTAGCGAATGGCATAATTATAGGGTCCAGTATTGCACGCATCCACCCATCTGCTTTAGCACCTCACACCTTGCACTCAGGCTTAATTGATGCACAACAAACGTGCTACAGTGGTCCAACTGGAGGGCTTTTAGGCGGCTCAGGGCTCATGGCGGTTGCCGCAACAAGAAGGACGGCAGCGGAAAGCGGCGGAAAGCGGCGGAGGCAGGGGCTGCGGTAGCGGTAGCGGCAACCGAAGGAGCGTTTTCTCAGCAAAAAGGATCTGAAGAGAGCTGTGTGCAACACGGCGGTGAGTCAACACTTTTGTTAGTGGAGATTGAAAAGGCACATGGTATTGAGGAGGTATAGGGACCAGAAGTGGAAAGTAAACTACCACTGGGGAATCGTGGGGACAATTGCTGGTGATTGGTATTTGGATGACCAAGCAAATCTTTGCTGGTGACTTTTGAGACGTTTGCAGTAGTTGTGGTTTGAGAATGAAACCGACTCATCGACTGGCAGCAACGGTATTGGAATCAGCAGCCGCCAAGCTAAATTCTCAATCCGTGGTGTTCTCAGCTATTCAACCTACTGGGGTGTTTCATTTAGGAAACTACCTGGGTGCGGTTAGAAGTTGGGTGGATATAGCCCAGGAAGCCCCTAAACAAACAACTGTGGTGTATGCTACTGCTGATTTACATGCAATCACCATTGCCAAAGATCCAGTGGTACTGAGACGATTTCGTCATCAAGCAATTGCATCGATCATTGCATCCGGGGTGGATCCTGAACGATGTATTGTTTATCACCAATCCCAGGTTCCTGAACATGCTCAATTGAATTGGTTTCTCAGCACAATCACTGGCATGGGTTATTTGAATCGAATGGTACAATGGAAATCCAAATCTGGCATGGCCGATGCTTCTATTGATGGATTGGACAGTCAAAAGCTTATCAGCTTGAAGCTGGGCCTGTTTGCTTATCCGGTACTCCAGGCTGCCGATATCCTTATACACAAGGCCACCCACGTACCAGTTGGAGAAGACCAGGCTCAGCATCTGGAACTGACAAGACAAATCACCACCACATTTAATAGCCAATTCCGAAATCACACTACTGGAAAGAGCATTTTTCCAATTCCCAACACTCTGCTCGCGCCATATCGAAAAATCCTTTCATTAAGGGACCCTTCTAAGAAGATGTCAAAGTCGGATCCAGATCAGAATGGTAGTATTTACATTACTGATTCTCCTGATGTTATTCGGGCAAAAGTCAAAGTCGCAGTTACTGATTCAGTCCAGGGCCCAATTACTTATGACCCAGTGAATCGCCCTGGAGTATCAAATCTGCTTCTAGCTTCATCGGGACTACTTCGAATGTCACCGGAAGAGCTTCTTGCTGGCCCGTTTGCTGGTATTACCAATCATAAGCAATTGAAGGATAGTGTTACTGATGTCTTTGTTTCAGAACTCTCTCCAGTCAAACAAAATTATGAGCGACTGATGTCTGATCAGTCATACCTTGTATCAATTACTAAGCTAGGTGCAGAGAGAGCAAAAGAGTCTGCGTCTCGAACCTTGGCAGAAGTTTATACTGCCGCTGGATTTGATTAATGGTGACCCCACACACAATTGTAGACCCTGTGTGTTGATGGCCCACTAAATTAACCATGAATATATATCCTCATTAAGTGTCTACATTTGTATAGCCATACTGACCCATTAGAATAGCTGCTGTCACTAGCATAATTAAGCATATTTAAGCATATTTTCGGTCATTTTGTCTATCGCTCAGCATTTTTATGCTTGTCAAGGCCCTTCTGCATCACATCTCCAATTTCTTTCAAGTGCTTCTGCTCCCTATAAAGTGACCTTGATGCATCTGGGAAGCCAGACACATTGAATTCGTCATCGAAACTGCCATTGGTTTTTGTTAATGTATAAAAAAACATTTTCTTTAGATGTTTGCTTACATTTCTCCTTCATCAGAATCTACAGTTTCCCCGACATCTAACTGGGCAAGCTCTGAGAGCCTGCTAGTCCGATAGTTTTCATAAATCACCTCGTGAGTGAGGTCTCTCAATTCTTGTAAATGAGATCCAAACAGTACCGACCGCAGAGCCGCAAAGTCACTGTGCTGAGGATCTTCTACTCTAGAAACTCCCCAAGGATATTTCCTTCCTCGGACCATTTCATCCCCCACTTTGTAAACGCTATTGCTTCCAAGAACTGCAAATGGTACCAGCTCTCGAAGAGCCATACATTCCTCAATTGATTCATCGTCATCAGAATCACAGGGAAAATAATAGATTGGAATTTGAAAATGACGGATATCATCCATAATCAATCGTTTATTTAGAGCCATTTCGGCTGTGGTGAGAGTATCAGCTTTTGCAATTACTGGAATTACATTGACTCGAGATGACAATGTCATCATCAAATCAACATCCAACTCTCGAAGTCTTGAGTTAGTAACAAGAGAATACTGATACCATTATTTGGTTGTTTTTTTTACAAACATACCCATGACCAGTGGCAGAAATAAAATAAAGGCAAGCATGAACTCTATTATCGTTGAATCGAGGGTTTCTTTTAACCAGGCGTTCCTGGGACAGAATGTCATCAAACTGCTTTTCAAGATAGCGAACGATTTTCTCACAGCTATTATGGTTAGCAGTAATAAGCAAGCTAACTAGTTCAACCTTGATTACTCACCAGTTATTGTTGTTGATGTTTTCTCCAAATCCTGGGGTATCGACCACAGTTAACGATATGGTAGTACCATCGGCCTCTCCCAGTTCTACTACTCGGACTCCAATATCAATTTGGTCGGTTGGTTTAGGTTGAGAACCATTGAATACAACTCCTTCGCAGAGGGTGTTAACAAACGTGGACTTTCCGGTTCCACTATGTCCACAGACCATCAAGCATAGCTGGAATCCTTTTTTAACGATCTTGCGTCTACGCATCTGATCTGGCGATGTCTACAGTGACGGTTAATAACTTGTTATATACAATAGTAATGATATCACTACAATCCTCAAAACACAACTTACAACTGCGAAGCTAGAAGTTGATAGCCCATCCAGAGAACTTCTGGGGCGAGCCATGTCTACAGTGTTAAATTTAGGTACTATGGGATCAATCTAATTGAACAAAGTATTGACGATGTTGAGTACAGGTTATCCTCTTAACTAACTGGATTTCAGGTTATTGTTTTGTTAGGTGAATACTTTAGGGATAATAGATACTCTGGGGATAATAGTGGTGTTAGTTGCTCATCGAGCGAGGAACTGAATATATTGTTGTTGAAATTGTGGGATCCTGGATATATTTATATTCCGTACATTTCAAGCCTGTGAATCTATATATAATGAAAGAGGACAAACAATTGCACAGACCTCCTGGCCGGTATCAAAACACAATAATCATAGCGATAACATTCTCGGGAATACTCACTATGGTTTTTGTCCAACTGGACTCAACTGAGCACCGAATTGTTTAATCACTAAAGTATATATAACTGCCAATCGGTCTAAATCTCTGTTCCATTATATTCAGTCACAAAGATTTTGCAGTCACAATCAATTCATTATTGCCAATACCCCATACCATTGAACACTTCTGTCAATTAATCGACTCCATATTAGCCCTACCAGCTTCCTATTATCAGCTGTATCTCATCTCCACTTTTTAGCTTTGGTGGCTGGTCTTCCCCATACTGTTTTTGACTTCACTGTCTCCTACCGCCCAATACCCGGAAAGTCGGTTTATCACCTCGACAACAATATTATGTAGAGAGGTATTACGAGTTGAAGCAAGAAAGAAGAAGAATAAGCTGGATAAAGGAAGCAACCAGAGGATTTGGAAGCTATATGGTAGTTGCAGGTGATATTGTGGCTATAAGTGACATTGATCTTTGTGGAAAGTAGTGTATTTCATAAGGAGTTGATCAATAGGCTTCATATACGATACGCCGTTCGCAAGTGTAAAAGCTGTTCAACTGTTTGATTGTTTGATTGTTTGACCTGACTGCTTGATTGTTTAACGGAACTATTTGACTACTCCTTATTTGAGTGGTAGTACTCTTAAAGGTCTTTTTGATTTACGACTTTGATTGGTTCTAGTAATCAGTCCATGTGATACCGCACTTCTATTCGATTCTAAATTGTTCAGTTTTCATACATCTAACCGCTAACCGCACCTGATTGTTGGATTGGTGGATTTGTCTACAAATTGTTTACTCAGCCAAGCACCTCCTCACCTTTTTCGATGAAAGGGATGATAAATTGATACATCTAACCAGTGTGTTGAGTGTTTTGTTTTCAATTGACAGTTTTGATAGGTAACTGTATATGGCGGACGATAGTGATGAGATCCCCCCTGGATCCCCTACTCCAGTCAGGATAAATAATAGAAATGTTCGATATTCAGATCGAATACCAGAGCACCCCTCATTTACTCGACCTGAGGCGGATAATTGGTCCACTCCACCCGGGTCGTCACCTCCTAGAAAGCGAAGAATAGTATATGGAGACCGATATATTCCTAACCGTAATGGAGTAAACCTCCAGGCAGCATATAGTCTAGTCAGGGATGAAATCGGCACTCCTTCCAGACCTCGAAGGCCCACTGGTACTGAGATTGATTTCCAGAAGGTAGAAGAAGCTAACAAGACTTTCTCGACCCTACTTAAAGCTGAACTGTTTGCTGATGATGTACCTGCTGCTGTGCCTGGAACTTCCCCTGTTCGAGGACGTTCAGGATCAGGAGGTGGTGCAGCATCTTCTGGTAGTAGTCGAGGCAGCTATAGTGGAACCGCCAGTTCTGGTGGAGGAGTGAGAATTGAACCGTCTTCATCTACTACTGCGAACACTTCCAATACCACAACAGGAGAGCGAACTCCCCCTCGGATATCTCGGTCTGCCCCAGTTACCCCAAATAAGAACCTGTTCCGATATCAGGCTAGATATACTACCGGTGGATTGGCGGGAGAATCCAGTGACCATCGAACTAGAAGGGATCTGCTAGATCCTCGTAATGACATCTACTCTATTAGCCCCGTGCGAATGGATTCTCAGCGACTTTTATTGACTCAGAAACGGCAGCCTCGAAAGGTTGCTCCCGTACCATATAAGGTGCTGGATGCACCCGAGCTTGAAGATGATTTTTATCTTAATCTGGTTGACTGGGGATCCAAGAACATTCTTGGAGTGGGGCTGCGTAACTCGGTCTATCTGTGGTATGGGACAACCGCAAATGTGAAGAAATTATGCGAATTATCTAACAATGATCGAGTAACTTCGGTATCCTGGATAAAGCGTGGCACCCATTTGGCAATTGGCACTAATAGTGGTCTAGTTCAAATTTGGGATGCAGAACATTGTAAGCGTATACGAACAATGACTGGACACGAATCGCGAGCAAACTCACTAGCATGGAATGAACATATTTTAACCTCAGGGTCTCGAGACCGAACAATCTTACATCGAGACGTTCGTGAACCTCAGCATTACATGCGTCGACTAACTGGTCACCGCCAAGAAGTGTGCGGGCTACGGTGGAATGTAGATGAGAATAAGCTAGTCAGTGGAAGCAATGACAATAATGCTTTGGTGTGGGATGGAGTCAGTGACACTCCATTGTATAAATTCTCGCATGTTGCTGCAGTTAAAGCATTGGCTTGGAGTCCCCATCAGCGAGGCTTATTGGCGACCGGTGGAGGTACCATGGATAGACGAATCCGATTTTGGAGCACAATAGATGGGTCTGCGTTAGGAGAAGTTGACACGGGCAGTCAGGTTTGTAATCTGGCATGGAGTAAGATTTCGAACGAACTTGTATCGACCCATGGCTATTCTCAGAATCAAGTGATGGTATGGAAATATCCATCAATGGATCAAGTGGCCTCACTTACCGGTCATACTTATAGAGTGTTGTATCTTTCTGTTTCCCCAGACGGACGTACTGTTGTCACTGGGGCGGGAGATGAGACTCTGCGGTTTTGGAATGTATTTTCTGAGACAAAGCCAGGAGTTCGAGGCACTGGTTCAGTTTTAGACGCGTTTCAACAACTGAGGTAACGGTGCGTTCAACGGCGGCAACTGTGGGTTTAACGGCGGCAACTGTGCGGTCAACGGCGATAATGTACGGTCAACGGCGATAATGTACGGTCAACGCGGATTCGTGCAAGTGACTTCTCTAGTATGTCATACTTTATTTATTTTTTAATGTACTAATGATTGTAAGTTTCATCTTGTCTAGTTCTTTGCCCTTGCTCATTAATCTACAAGTGGGTCTCGAATTTGAATGGTCATGAACCTATACAAGTCAAAATTCGACAGATTGCCTTAATCATTCCCTTAATAACCTACGCAGATCCGACTCCAGTCCTCATCGTTCTCATCGTCTCATCGTCTCATCGCTCTTCTTATCGATGGTCGTATCACGTGCAGTCTCTAACTCGAGTAGAGCCCTAGATACGCTTATGGTGGTCTAGATTAATGGGCACAAGAGTCACAATCGTGTGGTTTGCGATTACATAGGAGTCATAGTCGTACCTTCTTCGCAACTACAACTTGAGTGTATCTACCGTCGCCGCTTTGCGACTGCAATTCTATCTACAATTGCACTCCTTCAACTGTGCTCAAGTACTGCCCGCCAAGTACTGAAGTTGGCCGTTATCGGGTCCCGTCTATTCCCGTACCGGGAATCCGGTCCCGAGCGAACCCCCCGCGGCGGCAGAAATGACGAAAAATAAGAACCTCATCATATCATAGTGCTCACTAATCAATATAACGAGGTTTAGTAGGAAGACAATTGAGTCTGAGAGGTACATCTTAGTCGATTTGGTACTAATATATCCTGAGTGAAGGTTAGCTTTTGAACTGATACCGGCTAGGTTGGAATAAGAAGTGAAAGAAGAAAGAAATGACTCTTCCATTGGCCAAAGATCTGTCCCATCACCTCTCTGATGAGGCCAACTCTCGAAATCCGTCCAACTTGAAGGCGGCATTCAAGTATTTCAGTGACCCTAATATCATCTCTCTGGGTGGTGGACTTCCATTGCCTTCAATGTTCCCGTTTGAAAACGTGAAGGTTGAAGGTTCGAGGCCTCCTTCTAAACAGAGTCTGAATGCGGGCATCACTGAGGATGACAAGCTTGAGATGTCTATCAACAAATCTGCTGAAGGGGCTGGTCAAGACATTCCATTGGAAGTATCATTGCAGTACGGTCATACCACCGGAAATCCTATCCTTATCGACTTTATTGTTCAACACACCAAGAAAGTTCACTCAATTGCTTACAAGAATTGGGACGTGATCACATCAATTGGAAATACTCAGGGATGGGATAGTTGTCTGCGAACATTTACCAATCGTGGTGATTCGATTTTGGTAGAAGAGTTCAGTTTCCCATCAGCAGCCGAGGCTGCTCATGGTCTTGGTCTCAATGCCGTTCCAGTGAAAATGGATCTCGAAGGAGTTATCCCTGAAGCGCTTGACGAGCAATTGAAAAGCTGGGTGGGTCCAAAGCCAAAGCTATTCTATAGTATCCCTACCGGCCAGAACCCTACTGGCTCAACCTTGTCTGGTGAACGACGCAAGGCTATTTATGCGATCATTCAGAAGCATGACCTGATCCTTGTTGAAGATGAGCCTTATTACTTCCTTCAAATGGCCCCTTATTCCAAAGACAAGGCCGAGCGAAAGAATCAAGAGGTGACACCCACTCATGATCAATTCTTAACCAATCTTGCTCCTTCTTACTTGAACATTGATGTTGACGGTCGAGTGGTTCGTCTGGATTCATTCTCTAAGGTTCTTGCTCCTGGTGTACGAATCGGTTGGATGATTGCTCAAGAACGATTTGTAGAACGATTCCTTAGACTTCATGAGGTTACATCTCAATGTGCGTCTGGATTATCTCAATCGGTTGTTAATGGGCTTCTTCAGAGATGGGGCCAGGATGGTTACATTGACTGGCTTATTAGTATTCGTAAGAGCTACACTGATAAGAGAGATGTGGCTTTGGATGCTTGTGAAGATTTCCTTCCCAAACAGATTACTGAGTACATTCCTCCCTCGGCTGGAATGTTTTTCTGGATTAAGGTTGATGCTCGTACCCATCCTAACTATGATGGTAAGGATCCTGCTAAGCTTGAATTTTCCATTTACGAGCGAGGTCTCAAGAGTGGTGTATTGCTGGCCCCTGGTCATTGGTTCAAGATGAATGACAAGACCGTTCCTCCTCAGAAGGTTCTTCCTGAATCTGAAGATGCCGCTCATGCCATGTATTTCAGAGGAACTTTTGCTTCTGTTCCTTTGGATAAGCTGCGAGAGGGTGTTAGATTGTTTAGCCAGAACCTACGAGAAGAATTTGGCATCAAGGAGTAAATAATTTATGTATAATGAGCTTGATCTAGTCTTAACTATATAACTTCAGCACACAAATGCAGTAAAACCCAACAGCCTAGATGCCCAATTGTGGGCTAATGGTCAATGGCCAATGGCCCATATATAAATGTACTTCTATACTTTCACCTCATTGTCATTATTCTTTGCTTCTTCGTCTCGTTCACTGGCCTTGTCGCCGTCATCTTTTTCATCCTCCTTGGATTGTTTAATTGCGCGAATTCGCTGTTCTTGTGCAATTCGTTGCCCTTCCTGCCATCGAGCAAGCTTGGCATTCTGATGGACTTTAAACCCAAAGATCTTTGGTACAAATCTAGCGGTAGTCCTTTTAGGGATAAGATGAGGGTATGCTTGGAACATCATGCCAGGGAAAGAAGTTCCAAAGTATGCACCGTCAATATACTGATGGCGAGTAGATTTGGGGTTGTAAATATCTTCACATCGAGCACAGTACAATCGCACGGTTGAATGCCGGGGAAGATCATGAAGCCCAATTGGCAGTAGAGGGTTCGCATGGCAGTGAACTCGAGGGCATCGTCCAAAGTCACAGTTCTTATACTTCTCTAGCATCTTCTGTAGACCTCGAGCTGTCAGAATATATCGTGCGTGAACTAAACCATATAAATGATGAGCGCTCTTTTCGATCTGTAGACGGTCAGCGTCTGAATATTCTGGTAAATCTTCAAAGTTATCGGTTATTACATCAATAGATCGTTGGATGTTGTCTACCTCAGTGTTAAGGCCAGTGAGGTTGAATCTGTCAGTAATAAAGTCGAAATCAATGTCGCAAAAAAACTCGTTTCCTTTCGATCCCAGAAACCAATCAATCCAGTAGTCATCTACAAGTTAGTGGCGAACTCTCTCCTTTTCCGCATTATTATCACACATGTACTTACCTGAGTATCCTGAGGACTCTGACCCTGAATCATTAGTAAACTCCTCCATTCCTTTAATCCCTTGATCTTAGTGTTGTCTTCTCAACCTGGTCGACCACCTCGGCCTCCTATACACAGACCTTTTTCTGTCGCCCGGAACGCCAGCCGTTCCCCGCCACAGTCACCAACTTCGAAACAAGCTGAAGGTCACACTACGATGGTTTTGTAGTGGTGTAGAGAAAGAACACGGAGCGGTACAGGTTGTGACGACGAATTGAGGCTAATCTTGGTTGTCAGGACGAGTGGTGGAAGGTATTGATTGTATATTGGGGTCAAACGTTTAATAAATAGACAGATATCTCGTGTTAGTAATGCACCTGGTTAAGCCTTCATGGCTGACCCATGCTGGTAAGTCAAAGACGCGAATTATGAAATATTCTGATGTACACATCCTCAGCGTCCTGTACAGTGCTCTTGTGTCGACATTTTGTATATCGTGATGCTAACAGTCTTATAGATGAAACGCGACAATTCGAGGTATATTCTGTGTCTGTATCTCCTGATGGATTACGACTGGCTTCGGGGGGACTAGGTAAGTACAAGAAGACTGGGAGAATGCAGAATCATATATTATTGATGACAGACAGTAAATACTAACGAGTTAGACGGAAAAGTACGTCTGTGGTCTACCGAGGCAGTTGAGAAATCAATTGAAGATGATACCAAACAGGACAGTGCTACTAACAATACTAATGGAATTAACGAGCAAACCCCCATTCATCATCAACTTTGTTCCATGTCCAATCATAATGGCGCAGTGACGGTGGTACGATTCTCTCCAAACAGCAAATACTTGGCGTCAGGATCTGATGACCGAGTGGTTCTGATCTGGGAACGTGATGACACTCGAATTCCTCGAAAAGAGTTTGGACAATCTGGTGAAGCTGATTCAGAAGCTTGGGTAGCTCGAAAGCGTCTGACTGGTCACGAAAATGATGTACAAGATTTAGCATGGTCGCCAGACGGATCTATTCTAGTCACTGTAGGCTTAGACTCCTCGATCATTGTATGGAGTGGCCAAACATTTGAAAAGCTTAAGGTGTTGGACGCTCATCAATCTCATGTGAAAGGAGTGACTTTTGATCCAGCCAACAAATATTTCGTCACTGCTTCAGACGATCGAACAATGCGGGTCTTTCGATATCATCGTACTTCGCCCTCTCCATCTGACATTACCTTTTCAATCGAAGCCACCATATCCATTCCGTTCAAAGACTCTCCTCTCTCCACATATTTCCGTCGTTGTTCGTGGTCGCCTGATGGAGCCCATATTGCCGCAGCTAATTCTACTAATGGCCCATTATCTACGGTCGCCATCATCAATAGAGGTAAATGGGACTCGGATATAAGCTTGGTGGGACATGATGCTCCATGTGAAGTTACGTCTTTCTGTCCAAGAGTCTTTTCAATTCACAACCCTCCGGACCCTCAGGATAATGGTGATGCTGGTAATGTGACCATCATAGCTACTGCCTCTCAGGATAAGAGTTTGGCAATTTGGAGCACTCTTAATCCCCGCCCATTACTCGTAGCTACCAACGTGGCGGCAAAGGCAATCACTGATATTTCGTGGTCTCCAGATGGTCTCAAGCTCTATGCAAGTTCTTTAGATGGCACCATTCTGGTGGCAGTTTTCGAGTCTGGTGAATTGGGGTGGCCATTAACCTCTGATCAAGTGGATACTGAGCTTTTACGATATGGTGGTACGAGAGATGCAATGCAGATTCCGGAGTCAATAGAACAAGTTGAGTTGGAGGAACGTATTGGTGAGAAGGAACAAGACAGAGATATGGATGAATTAGACTCCAAGAAGAAGATGGATGAGTTGATGGGTGGTACTAATGGATTCGAAAAGGAGCCGGGTCAGAGCAAAGATGACAAAGGACCTACTGACGGTAGTAAACTATCCGAAGGAATAACATCTTCTAATATCGGTAGTTCTACTGTCATCCCTGCAACTTCATCAAAGGATGAGAGCTCAATGTCCAGTGGTAGTGGTGGTGCAAATAAATCAAAATCTGACCCCGAACCCTCAACTTCGCGGCCAATTAACCGATTGACACCTCAAAAAGTTACAATTACTAAAGAAGGGAAGCGACGAGTTGCACCTCAATTACTAACTAACTCTGGTCTTTCTACTGGACCGAACCCAGACTCGTCTGTTTCTTCAGTACCACCTACTGGGTCGTCAAGTTCCTCGTCCGTGCCTTCAGCTCAGGCTTCATTACCAAATGCTGAACATACTGTGACAGCGATTGGTATGTCTAAGCCTTCGTATGCTCTTCCAAAAGGCGGAGTTTCCTCACTAGTTATCGGCAATAAAAGGAAGCTTCATTCTGAAGAAACAAATGGCACTGCAGGCGAGGACGCAGACACTACTAGCACCAAAAAGCCTAGGCATCAAGAGGTTCCAGAATATCTTCGGCCAGCAGTAGTTTCTCCAGCAACTACGGTTTCACAGGTTCGTCTGGCCGTACCCAAAGTTCGTACCTTCTTTAACACATCATCATCATCTAATTCCACCGCGGGCGAGTCAGAGTCTGCAACAGTGCTAGAAGTACGCAATGGTTCCGGAAACGAACAAGAGCCTGCAAGGATAGTTGCTACAAAGGAAGGCCAAGTAGTGTTTGTAGACTTTCTTCATCACCACGGCCATCTCGTAGCTGGTAATGGCGAACCTTTTTGGGCGGTTGCGACAGAAGATGGAGTAATTACCGTCTATTCACCAGCGGGGCGTCGACTGATGCCGTCTATTGTTTTAGGAGCAACGGTGACATTTTTAGAATCTCAGGGCCCATTCCTTCTAGCCATCACTTGTACGGGAATCATGCAAATATGGCATGTTCTTGGCCAACGAGCGATGCACGGCCCAGTTTCTCTGGCGCCAATTCTTGATTCGAGCACAAAGTATGTTGAATCTGGAGTACAACGAGCTCCCTCAGTAACCCAATGTGCTGTCACCGATCATGGCAAGGCAGTGGTGACATTATCAAATGGACATGGATTCACCTATAATCATAGCATGGATGCTTGGCAACGAGTTTCTGAACCATGGTGGGCGATTGGATCGCGATATTGGGATTCAGGAATGGGTCTGACTGGAGGGGTGGTCAATATGATGGAACGAAGGACAAACGAAGAGACAATGGTAAGAGGAGGTTTACGAGGACGCCAGCTCCAAAGGATGGCCAAGAATCGGATGATGCAAGAAGGATATGAAGGGTTCGAAGGTACCGTGTCTATTGCTCATTTGGAAAACCGCATTGGTGCCGCAGAGATCTTGGCTTCTCCTCGGGAGCTTGAACAAACGCTCAAGATGTATTCTCGAGTGATTGCGGAAGAAGGAATGGTAGATAAAGTGAGGGAGTTGTTAGCAGAGCTCTTGGGCCCGGTATTAGAAATTCCTCAAGTAGTTGAAGCTGGTGATGATGATGATGGCTCATTGTCATCTAATCTCGACATGAACCCAAAATGGAGCCCCACTATCTGTGGTCTTAACAAGCATGTACTACTGCAGGAGGTGATCGAGATCATGGGCAAATACCGCCTGGTCCAGAGAGTTGTACTGGAGTACGCCTCAGTAGCGGGCTCAAATTCTTAGACACTTGGCTTGGCCATACTTCAACTTCATTAATATACACCCCTTTACCTCTGTACCCACTACATCTACTCTACCATGCAATGTAAGCTTCCAAATTGAAGATCCGCTCAGCTCCGGTTCGGCCGATCCGCTAATCTGTACGCGGCTAACGGTAAGGATAAGCGACGGATAAATGGCTATATTTGGCACCAATTTTGTTGGTGTTGGTGCTGGTGTTGGCTTAAGTGTTGGCGTTTGTTGTTGTTTGCGTTGATGTTGGTGTTGGTGTTGGGCGTTCGTGTTGGTGTTGGCATTAGTGTTGATGTTGGAATTAGTGTTGCATCTGTTTATGCCCACCTTAGTACTTGTGCATTCCGTCTTGGTATTACATACATACAATAGATTAATTCGGATGATTACAATTCCAGCATTTTGATTAACCGGTCCTCAGCGGCTAAGTCGATCATTATGAAGATCAGTCTTAAAATAGCATTAAGATCAACCTCAATCAGGTTGGTCGATTCTGTATAAATGTGATCAAAACCACAACATGTACATACCACAACAGTAGTTCTGTATTGCATCACAACCATGCTCCTACCCCTGCTGTCCTCCCATATTCGTTGTTCAAGCACTTGAAGCTGTCAATGCACTGCTGCTTCTCTTCAACTCGCCTCAGCATCCCCGCCTGTACCAAATCCGGAAGTTCCAAGTCCCTAAACGTATGGTGCTACGATGATCGTTGCGTGAAGTACAAAATAGACGGGTCCAGGCAGAGGAGAGAGAGGATGAATAAATAGCTAAGGGCATCCAAACAGAGGGAATGAAAGGGGAGGAAAAAAGTATTCATACAAAAAAAAAAAAAAAAGGGATTAAAGGGTCAAAGGCTTTAAAAGCCACCACCCAAAGATACTTAGACAGGGGTTTAAATGGCGGTCACTAGCGCAACAGCGCTGACCGGGGTGCCAAGTTCAACCGTAAGGTCAACGGTGGCAGCTTCAAGACCTACAGCATTTGATACATCGCTTGGACCATCAATGTTCCAGGATGACAACTGTCAGGAATTCTTCACAAATTTTCTGTCAAATCAGTCGTTTATAGACTGTTCACCAATGTCTTTCTACCTGGAAAACTCTAGATCTTATGTTAACATCGTTCGGACTGGTGGATTGAGTGGTGTGGAAACAGTACTGTCAGATTCGTGTTCGGTAGATTTTAACAAATGTTGGCGAGTCATGAATTCGTTATTAACACAGCTAAATAAGGTTTGCGCTAAAGATCTCAAGGTTAACACTGGTTTGGTGACGCAAGCCCAAACTGACTTGATTGCATACCCTTTGGTTTACCAGGCCACTTGTTCAAAGAACGTAAATAAAGACTCCACCACAGGTCGGATTTCAGCTAAGTACTGTTATACTGATGCGTTGTTTTCCAATTCTTCAAATGTAAGTCTGGATGCGTTTCTTTATTTGTTACCTTTAGGTAGCTCTTACCCATCTGGAAATAGCAGTGGTGAATCTGCTTACTCTTCTCTGTCTTGCTCAAAATGCAATCGCAACTTGTTAAATCTTTATCATTCGTATACGAATGTTTCCTTTCAGCCCGTTCGCGATACTTACGAATCAGCTGCCAAAATATTAGACGCTAGTTGTGGATCTAGTTATGTTCCCCAAGATTTACAACCGCTTTCAAGCTCTGGAGGCTTAACCATTCATCAACCGCTCTATCTACTAACCATTGCCTTATTGGCATTTATCCTTATCCAATACTAACTGCCTGTGTACATAATAATAGCTTGTAATAATTCTTCCCTGTCTATTTACCTATTAGTATATAAAATGCTTATCCGAGTCGTGAATCGTTCACTGTGAACTGACATCAAGCTGATCGCACATATCATCGAAGAAAACTTCTGATACCGGTTCCTCCTCCTTTAATCTCTCTGTATTGGGCATAATCAACTGGAATGCTCCGGTACCAATCTTCATGCTTTGACCAAGAATGATACACTCACTGACACCTTCAATCTTATCAGTCTTCATATAGAATGCTGCATCAAACAAATGGTCAGTAGTCTTCTCAAATGACGCTAGCTGCAACACCGAATCTCGCATCTTGGCTAGACCAAATCTGGTGATTCCAAGTACTTCTCCCTTGAACGTCATCACATCTCCCAGCAATTGGATATGCCGAGGATCTACAGACATTCCATGAGAACTCATGGTGGTGCTGATTTCATTGATAATACAGGTTCGAGCCGCCTCGATTCCAAGTACTGCATAAGTCTCGAGAACGTGGTTAGTTCGGGTCTCGGTTCCCACCACACCATCAGTGGTCATAACCTCCTTCAACCCATATCCTTCAACCAGAAGTTCCTTCTTCTTATCCTTGTCTCGAATGTTGATAACCGCACGAGAGATTTCAGGAGATCCTTTCACCACTACATCTGGAAGCACTCGGTGAAGCAATTGAGCTCGGTAAAAGATCTCATTTTCGATCATTGACGCCGTAGTGGTACTACTAACCTTAGCCGACGAGGGGTTGACATGGACCTGAATAATATTTGCCCCAATGATTCGGATATCGCTGGAAGCAATCTTCAATTTCGGCGCACTAGCAATTGCGTTAGAAATCTGTGAGATCGACAGTTCTAATCGTAATCGATCAACTGTCTTCCAGTCAACCCGCATGCTAATAAATGCTCCGTGCTCCGTGTACACATCTTCGATATATACTACCACATCCTTGAGGTAAGTCTTCTCTATACGCCCTTTAATCATCCTGGCCACTCGCTCATCGTTATCGTTTAACAAGTACGCCGTAATAATAGGCGTAGAGATCGTTTTAGAAGCATTGATAATCTCCTTAATACGAGGTACACCAAGAGTGACATTCATGGATGCTACACCAGCAAAATGGAAAGTCTTTAACGTCATCTGAGTACCAGGCTCTCCGATCGATTGAGCTCCAATTGCACCAACCGCCGTTCCAGGCTCAACCTTGGCTCGTTCATACTTCTCCAAGCACATTGAAATGAATGCTCGAACCAACTTGCCGCTGATTTTATAAACTTGGTCAACCGCAGTCTTCCTTGCTGCAGGAACCAATTCGTCGAAATCAATGCCTTCGTACTCCTCTCCTTCCGGTTTTTCAGTCAGAGCAACCATATTCATTCTTACTCTGGTCATACCAAGTTCGTGAGCTCTGTCTTGAATAAACTCTCGAAGTGATCGGTAAAAGTCTCGCTGAGGATCGCATTCGTCCACAAATTTTTCATCGTCCGCGACTTCTCCTTCTATCACGTTTCCAAGATTATCTCGTCGAAGAAGTCGTTTCTCCATCGGAATGAGAATGGATTCCGCTAGTTCAACCACTTGATAAGGCAACAAATTAGGCTCAGTGAGCGAAAATGTCAGGTTAACTGCATGTGCCCATGTGCGAATAAAGTTCACTGGTCTTGCGTCTCCCTCCATATTTAAGGGATCCAGACCATCACCTCCATAATTGAACTGTACAATTCCATTGCCTGAAGTTCGTACCGTATTATCATACTTGGAAGACAGATCCTCCAAAGACTTCATTAATCTTCGTGACATGTAACCAGTCTCAGCTGTTTTCACTGCAGTATCTACCAGACCCTCTCGCCCAGAAATAGCGTGGAAAAGGAACTCCGGAGGTGTCAACCCAGAATAGAAGGAGTTTCTTACAAATCCCTTTGAAGGAGGTGTCTTCGACTTCTTTCTAAAATGAGGAAGAGATCGATCCTGAAATCCATCTGGCACTCGATGACCACTAATAATCTGCTGTCCTACTACCGCAACCATCTGGGAAACATTGAGGGTGGACCCCTTCGAACCACAGGTTGCCATAATCAAAGGAGCATTTGACCTTTCCAATTCTCGGATACATACATCCCCTACCTCTTCTCGGACCTTAGATAGAAGGCCACCAATCTTGGATTCTAGCGTCTGCTCTTCATCGCATCCAGGCTGAGTCTCCAGTTTGCCCAGTCGTAACTGTTCAATCAAATCATCACATCGGTCATATGCTAATTCAACAAGTACGTCCTTCTTCGCACTAAGCTCCCTACCCGGAGTAACATCATTAATACCGATTGAGAACCCTCTTCCTCCAAGCCATCGAGCACACATCTTGGCCATTCTATTCATTGCAGTTGCTGCATCGGAAGGCCCGTAGTCTCGCAAAATCGCATAGAATACCGAATTTTTCTTTCCGTCACCTAAAGTATTTTTGTCCATAGTTCCACTAAGAACCTCACTACCTCTAATCAACAGGTACCCATCGTTCGGTGACATTTCCATTGCCTGCCCTTTCAATGGAGGATGGAAAGTCTTATTCTTAGCCTCTAGGTTGATTAGTACCTTTGAAGCTCGGTTAGGCTTGATCAACAATGAAAACACCTGCTTTCCTGTCCACAGAGACTCTGGTTTGATAATAGCAGGAGGCGGAATATCGAATTGTAATTCTCCATCCGACATCATAGCTAAGATCTCGCATAACGAGGCCCGGTCGAAAAACTGATCTTTTCGAGAAATCAAGAATGATCCAGTGATAAAATCCTGGGTGGCAGCAATGATTGGTTCTCCTGAACGGGGAGTTACTAAATTGTCCTTCACACCCATGAGGTTGATAGCTTCAGCACGAGCTTCCTCCGTCTGTGGGACATGCAAATTCATTTCGTCACCGTCAAAATCGGCATTGTAGGGAGTACAAACACATTCATTGAGTCTGAATGTTCTCCAAGGACGAATTTTGGCATAATGAGAAAGAATTGAAAGTCGATGTAGCGAAGGTTGTCGGTTGAACAAAACCACGTCCCCATCTTCAAGATGTCGCTCTATGACATCTCCGACCTGTAAGTTGTTAGCAATATCCTTGAGTTTACCATATCGTAAGTTGCGACGGATGGATTCGCCTTTCTTTAGTAAATAGTTAGCTCCAGGATAGTTTTTGGCTCCATTGGACACCAATTCCCGCATCTTTTCCATATTATAATCTGTAACCCTTTCAGGGTAAGTCAGAATCCTTGCAACTCGATCAGGAACAGCAACCTGGTCAACTCTCAGATTTGGATCAGGAGAAATGACTGTCCTTCCAGAAAAATCCACACGTTTTCCAGACAAGTTACCTCGGAACCGACCCTGTTTTCCTTTCAATCGTTGGCACAGGCCTCTAATCGCCTTTGCGGACCTATCAGGTCCAGAAGGAGTGTCAGCATTGATATACAATGCCAACGAGAGTTGAAGAAAATCCCATTGTTCCATCAAACTAACAATAGACATTCCTTTCTCTAATCCTGCTCGAATTAACGAACTGGTAAATGCAATTTCGCCTAATTTGGCAGTAAGATCATCCTCATTAGATGCACCATCCTGTTTGACTGACGGTCGAATACAAACAGGCGGTGCAGGTACATAAGTCCAAATGAACATCTCTGGTCTACCCTTCACTGGATCCATACCTAACAATTGATAATCAGAAGGAGAGATCTTCTTGAATAAGTTAAGTACTTTCAGAGGGTTCAAGTCGTCCATTGCTCGCTTCAAGTATTTGTCAATTTCGGGAATCGACTGCTTCACCTCGTGGAAAGAATTGTCGAACTCCTCTTTTTCTTCGGGAATCTTTTTTCCAATCCAACGAAATTTGTCGTGGATTATCTTTAAAACTCCAGCCTTTTTAACCACTCCATTGATTGCCCCACATTGTAAGCATTTTTTCTGTTTCTTACACTGTTCATTGATTCGTTTTAAAATCTGCATTCGACGGAGATTGTCAATTCCTGGACGTCGAAGTTCTGATAGATATCTTCGCTTCATCTGTTCGTCAAGCAGCACACAAGAGCATTCTTTGCAAATGTTCTGTAAAATAGTGATTGTCGCTTTGAAATATCCGACATGGAACACTGGCAGAGCTAATTGAATATGGCCGAAATGACCCTGACATGTCGCTAGTTTACCTCGACATGTCTTACACTCCATAAAGTTATTAGATACACCCATTCGCATATCAATTGCTCCATTATCCTTCGGTGCACGACCTCTCTCAAGATCATAGATATCTCGGTGAGTAATCTGAACAACAGACTCCTTCAGTACCTCCTGAGCGGAAAGGACCCCGAAGGAGATCCCTTTGATACATCTTGGAGGTGTATCTATCAATGATTCCTTCATTTTTGGTCAGTTTTAGTAATCACTGGACACACACAAACTGCCCCTAGAACTTATTGTAATTAGTTCCTAATAACATAGAATGGTTGCCTCCATTCTTCCACCGTCCTGCAATTTTTACTAATAACTCTGATCTAAAATGATAGAGAATTGGGGAGAAGAAATGATGAGATGAAAAACCAAAAAAAAAATCCCAGCCGTGTGAAAACAAATTGAGGCGTGTTTCTCGGTAGGTGACAGTGACTAAACGTTTGTTAACAACATTTGAAGCTGTAGACACTTCAAAATATAGGGTTAAGCCATAGAGAAACAACCATAGATCACAATGGCTGAAGCAACAGAGAAAAAGGAAGCGCCAGTTCAGACTACGCTTGTGTCTCTTGAAGAGGATGATGAGTTTGAAGACTTCCCAGTAGAAGGTAAGTATTAGAGAGGGGGTTAATACAACAGTGGTGAAAGTTAGTGGCGACAGCATTCTAACGATAAAGATTGGAAGGATTCAGATACCAATGTTTCCGCTAAAGGAGCCAAAGAAAGTTTATGGGAGGAACAGTGGGATGACGATGATGGTAGTGATGAGAATTTTGCAGCTCAGTTGAGGTAAGTAGGGTGACATTGATAATGATATCATTGAAGTATGGAGCTAACTAGTAGGGATGAACTTAAAAAGACTCAAGGTGCTGCCGAACCAATGGCACAATAGTTCTCCTATATAGGCATGATGTTATCCTACTGTGATGTTACGAGAGTTGCCATGGGAGTTGCCATGGTTTAGAATAATCAATTATTTAAGCTAAAATCTCAACTCGCTTGAGTCGAGCCTCATTTGTGTGATTTGAATATATATATTCTATCAGTTTGGTGAAATCTACTTGATAACTTATTCACATTACTAAATAGCCATTATCTTATACCAATTCAGCACAAATGTTTGCAGTTGCAGAGAATCTCAGTTGGTATTCTCCGAGAGTTTTCTAAGGACTCTCGATATAACCCTAGCAAAATCTCTCATCAGTGTAGAACCAGTAAATTAGATATCTACTATCCCAGAATAGGTAGGATCCAATGATAGTTAGACGTCCAAGCCTGATTTCAAAGAGATATAAGAGTGAGTGGACATGTAATTGTCAAGAATGGATTCGCTGCAACATTGTTAGCAATTGCAGCTTAAAATTGAAGAAATGAATAAATAATTGTAGTATTATAAGTGTATTTATCATATTGTAAGTACATCGGATGAGAAGACATCATTGTTTCAATCACATCCGAGAATTCAAGGAATTAGACCTTTCTCGGCTATTTGCAAGCTTTATAGCGGCGATAAGCAGCCGTATGTGATCCTAGTATTAATCCGGGGTGAATCAACCGATATCGGCAGCGTCTACAGCTTTGAAAGATCAAAATTAGCCAATTGCAAACGTTCTCTAAACAATTCTATTTGCTGAGTCTATATACTAGTTCTAGCAAAGTCTAAAAGCTGGAGAAATCACGACTGAATGCCATTATTCCTCTTAATCTTCCAAGCCGCAGTTCGATGCAATGTTCGTGATAGTCTCTCACTGCTTGAGCTCCACTAATACCCCTTGGTATGGCTCTAAAGAGACATTGTCACCAGAAACTTCAAACTTTTCATAGTTGTTTAAAACAGGAACCCCAGATCCAAGTCCTAGTTTGGTAGTATAGTTGATTAGCTTATCGGAGAAATTAAGAATGACAACCAGAGTTGCATCTTTGCCGGTTGGATCAGTCCGTTTCAAAGTGAGAACTTCTGAACCCCCATCCTCAATAAGCTCGATATCTCCATAAACTACCACACTTTTACGCTCCTTGCGTACCGCAAGTGCTTTAGACCAGAACTTCAACGGACTGTTGCTATCATCAACCTGACGAGCCACATTCCATTGTTTATAATCTGAAGTCACTATCATCCATGGTTCTGCACCAGTGGTGAAGCCTGCATGAGCAGAGTCGTTCCAGTGCATGGGGGTACGTCCGTGATCTCTAGCAACTGTAGCCACTCTATCCAGGAATCCGGATAGGTCTTTCTCTGAAGGTTTGGTAGCTATGTATCGATGGTACGCATTCAAAGTCTCTACATCTTTGTATTCTTCAATTGGCACATCTCTACTGATGTTTGCCATTGCGATTTCCTGGCCCTGGTAGATAAAAGGAGTTCCTTTCTGGAACACAACCAACAATGCTATAAGTTTGGAGGCATGGACACGGTGCTCATCAGCATCAGACAAATAACGCGAGATTGCTCGGGCTTGGTCATGATTTTCCATGAACACCGTGTTCCAACCTCCACGCTCCGGCACAGTTAACTGCCATTTTTTCAAAACCTCCTTGAGGTTGGCTAGTTCAAACTTTCGCATCTCAAAGTCCCCAGGATTCCTATCTAGAGTGACCATATCAAATTGAAAGATTGTTCTTAACTCTCCTCGGTTCTCGCCCACAATCTTGATCATCTCGTTGATATCTTCGATATGCGGCATCTCTCCTACGGTGTACGCATCGTACTTCTCAAGGATCTTGCCCAATCCTTGAAGGTACTCGTGCAATCTGGGACCATTGGCATAATGTTTGAATCCCCATTGATACTTTGATGTGGGATCAGTAATTGGAGCATCTGGATAACCTGGAACTTTAGAGATCAAATTGATCACGTCCATTCGGAATCCACTAACTCCTCTCTTGAGCCAGAATTCGACAACATCATGTACCGCTTCTCTGACCTGCTCATTCTCCCAATTGAGGTCAGGCTGTTCATCGGTAAACAAGCTCAGATAGTATTCTTCTGTGGCTTCATCCCAGGTCCAAGCTGATTCTTTGAAATAGGATCTCCAATTGTTCGGAGGTTGTCGGTTACCGTCGCTGTCATATTTCGCTGGTTGCCAAATGTACCAATCCCTTTTGGGGTTTGTTTTAGACTTTCGAGATTCTTTAAACCATTCGTGTTGGTCTGATGAATGATTCACAACCAAGTCTAAGATGAACTTCATGCCTCGATCATTGAGGCCCTTGATCAACTTGTCTAAAGTTTCAAGTGTTCCATATCGGGGATCAATATCCTTATAGTCTGAAATATCATACCCCATATCTACCTGAGGACTCTTGTTAATAGGCGATAGCCATACCATATCAACATTGAGACTCTTGATATAATCCAATTCTGAGATTATCCCTTCCAAATCTCCGAACCCATCTCCGTTTGAATCTTTATATGAAGCAGGATAGATCTGGTATACTGACGCTTCTTTCCACCATTTGGCTTTGGATTCTTGGACTTTTTCGGGACTCATTCTCTTTTAAATCCTATCTATTGCTACGCAATCTATTCTCCAACACTTATTGCAATCTTATCTATTCTCTACCTCTCTCCAATGGCTTCCGTCATCTTCATATCCATCACGATCATCTGCCTTTATATACTGCTTTTCCTGCATTAACGTTGATATTGTGATGTACTGGATATCGGTCCGAGTAGTATGGATCCCCCATTTATCTGCCCCCATTTTAGCCGTGTTTCACCCCATTTTTATCCCTATCCGATCTATCTTTCAGACACTTTTTTCCTGGATTCGATCATTATTTCACCCCTGAATGAGTAGTAACCGCGACACGTACAGAGGATGAGAAGACATCCTAGAATATATTTGCTTCTATAGCAATAGAATTTTGATTCATATTCATTCTTGTTTTTGTAATTATCAGCATTATGAAATAAAACACTAACTAGATGACCGGCTCAATAGGAACCTGAAGAATAGCCTGAAATTAGTTGTACACCCATCCTAAGAATCGAAGAAAAGAGAATATAAGGAGATATTATGCAATATGAAAAATGGACAGTGAGTAAAACCACTGTGCCGAAGGACGATAGACATTTCAAGCAATCTTACACCAAGATCATTCCAAGTATCACAGCTCCAACAGTCACGGAAACTGCCTTAGGTACTCTCAATGAGGACCCGGCCCCAGTTGCAATAGCAGCTGGAGGTTGAGTATTGCTTACGGATGCAGCGGCCGGTTCAGGGCATTCAGCACCAGTGCATCCAGATTGCTCTGGGGCTGGTGCTGGGTTACATCCTTCTCCAGAGCATCCACTAGAGATAGGAGCTGGTGCTGGTGCCGGAGTACATCCTTCTCCAGAACACTCAGTAGGTGCAGGCGCTGGGGCTGGTGCTGCAGTACAGCCTTCTCCAGAACATCCACTAGTGACAGGAGTTGGTGCTGGTGCTGGTGTACATCCTTCTCCAGAGCATTCAGTAGGTACAGGCGCTGGTGCTGGTGCTGCAGTACAGTCTTCTCCAGAACATCCACTAGTGACAGGAGTTGGTGCTGTTGCTGGAGCTGGTGTACAATCTTCTCCAGAACATCCACTAGTGACAGGAGTTGGTGCTGGTGCTGGAGCTGGTGTACAACCTTCTCCAGAGCATTCAGTAGGTACAGGCGCTGGTACAGGCTCAGACGTGAAGGTAATAGGAGGAACAGGAATAACTGTTGGCTGTTCACATTCCTTCTCTGTGCATTTTTTAGTAATAACAGTCTTATCCGTCACTACTGAGGTTCCTTCAGTGTGAATGACTGGAGACGTGAAAGTGATAGTAGGTACAGGAATAACTGTTGGTTGTTCACATTCCTTCTCTGTGCACTTCTTGGTAATAACAGTCTTATCCGTCACTACTGAGGTTCCTTCAGTGTGAATGACTGGAGACGTGAAAGTAATTGTAGGAACAGGAATAACTGTTGGTTGTTCACATTCCTTCTCTGTGCACTTCTTCGTAATAACAGTTTTATCCGTCACTACTGAAGTTCCCTCAGTGTGAACAACCGGTGAAGTGAAAGTGATTGTAGGAACAGGAACGACTGTTGGCTGCTCGCATTCCTTCTCAGTGCACTTCTTGGTAATAACAGTGTTCTTCTCGCATTCAGTACACTTTTTGGTCACCACGGTCTTCTCAGTAACCACCTCAGTCCCCTCGGTTCGCACAACTTCAGTAGTATACGAGCTGAAAGCAGTTTCCGTAGGTACAGTTACCATCGCAGTTTCCGTTGCCCCTGTAAGAGGATTGCATGCAGTATCACTGCAAATAAGAGTTTCAGTGATCACAGTGGGGGTCAAACCTGTAATGGTCTTTTCCTGGGTGGTAGTGCTCCAATTCCCAGTAATAGGATGGCCAGCTGTAGTAGTATTTTTAATAACTGGTGCAGGTAAACCCGTCTTCTTCTTAGTAGGGCCAACAGTGGGCGAGGGGACGGGACCCAGATACGTCGTAGTGCAAGGAACTGGCACTCCACTCGAAATTGTGGTGAACACCGTAGTACACTCCGTAACCGTCGGGGTGACTTTAGGAGTTACAACTGTCACGCAAGGTGAGTAAACTGTTACAGTACTTTCAGACACTGTGGTTATCTCAGTTACACAGGAGCTGGTAATTGTGCAGAATGGGCAAGCGGTAGTGATAGTCTCACACCCTGAGTCACAAGTAGTAATGGTCACTGTTGGGATAGGAGCAGCCGAGGTAGTAGGAGAAGTTATGCATTTTCCGTTGCAACATTCAGACACAATAACCGTGATATCGACTGTAGCAGCCGGTGTTAACGTCTCAGAGCCGTTAAAGAAACAAGTAGGATCAACAACTACACTAGTAATCTCTCCAGGATTTGGAACTGCAGAACCTGAAGCAGTAATTACACTTGGGTTAACCGATGTCACATCAGCTGCTGTCGCATCTGCCGACGACGTAGCACTAACTACTGATTTAGTTGTATGATTCCCAAAGCCTGCAGTCGAGGATCCACTTCCAGTCGTAGTGGACCCTAAAGTGGGAGGTACTGTAGCGGAGCTATTGGACATAATACCACCTCTTCCACTACTAGTGGTTGTACCCTTTACAGATTTCGATGATCCAGACTTCGTTAGCCCAGCTGATTTAGAAGTAGAGAGCTTGGTGCTTGTCACATTCTTCATTGAAGTAGAACCTGCATTAACTGAGCCGGTGGACGTTACATCGGCAGCAGTTTCCACTGATGCAGACTCTGATGAGGTGGATATCCTGGTAGAATTCGAAGATTCAGAAGACGAAGATGCAGAAGACACAGTGGTCGATGTTACCGACTTTGATGTGCTGGTTGAACCAGAGCTTGACCCCAAAGTCACACCATCACTAGAAAAGATAGAAGAATTCGAAGAGCTTGACTCAGAAGATGACGCTAATGACACTGATGAGATAAAAGACGAGGTCGAGGAGAATGTCGAAGACATTCCTGAACTAGACGATGAATTGTACCCTGATGCCAAAACTCGATGGGGAGCTAACTTCTGATTGAGCGGACTAGCCCCTGACAATCCCAATACAGTGGTAACTGCAAGATGGGCTACAGTCAACTTCATTTTTTTTTTTTTTTCCTTTATCACCAACAACCAATTGATATCGAAAGCGATTGACAAAAGCTCTCACAAATAAGAGCTGAGATTATATTTGGTTGATTGACTGAATTCTAGGATGAAAAGATGGTCAATGAAAGGGTCAATTGACCGGTTTAAATACACAGGGTTACTACCAGATTCCATTACCAACCCCCTCTAAAAACAACCATCCGCCTCAAGGGACCATTCGATTCAGCTTGAAAGAACGAAAACCTTAATTGTTTAAAAAAATATCGAAGTCCTCCTCGCCGCCTCTATACCTTTGAGTGATGTAAGCGTTTTACTACTCCTTGAGGAGGATTCCAGCCACTGGCATTTCCACCAACCATTGGAAGGTCCACTAGTAAGCGGGCCAACCTTAAACTGCGCTTTGCCTCAGTGAAGTGAATAGTAACAATCACCCGTTTCTAAAAAAAAATCAAACGAGGTAGCGGAAAGAAGGTCAAATGTCATTCTCCGTGAATTCCTTTACCAGTGATGGTTGTGTGGATTTTCTCTAAGAGCCTTCAGGGGCATTCCAGGGAGGCTTCAGGGAGGCTTCTAAGCTTCCAAGGAGTCTTCAAGGGGGCTTCGAGAACATTCAGAGGAGGCTTCGAGAACGCTCAAGGGCCCTTGGAAGCGGGTTCTTTGTCCCTAACCGTCGAAATGATTGTGGGCACTGATACCATAACCCGCAATTTCGCAAGTTTTGAAATAATACCGCCCCCATTCGCTCTATGCTATCTATGGTCGTCTAATGACGTCTGCCGCCTTAAACTAGCTTTCTGTTCTCCCAGTAATAATACCATCATACGCTCACCGCAAATGATTTCAGGGCGTACTCGTGGTGGTTCGCATCCGCCAAAAAAGGCAGGTTCCAGGTTCCGTAACTGGCACACGCGTGAATCTACCCTTCGACAATATAGAGTTTAAAGCGTCGAAATAATAAGGGGGTGTACAGATGAGACAAATCAAGTCCTGGGCTGAGAACCACAATAATACATGGTTTTTGGTACTGCGAATTTGGTTTGGTCATGTCACAAAACATGACAATTTTAGCACGTGGGTATGTGCTGTTGATAGTTAATAGGGATCACGGATTTTGGATGTTTGCGAGTAAGAATAAAGACGTGAGGTTCAAAGAGGTGGATTTGTGTAACAGAATAGGCCCAACTCTGTTACCAGTTATGATCAGAGTGGGTTGTCCTTTAGCCGGTGACTGATGAAATGTGATTCATAACGCACCGTTGCCTAGGCGTCAATGCCATCTAATCTAGGACTTGGACAATGTCGCATATCTGTTAGCAAAGGAGTCAGAGAATTAGCAGTAAGGCTAGTTGCTGACCAGCAAGTATCAGGCATTTAGCGTAGTACTAAGAGACTAAATTTAAAATAAACAGCGGTATGCGACAATGTGAGTGATCCATGACTGTATCTCCAAAGTCTCAAGTAAAAATTGCCATTGTCAAAAAATAGATTATACCCTGCTCCGACTACATTTGCCTGTACACATGGTCAATACATGTGTTGGTGAGGTGTGTAAATGTGCACATGGCCTATACCACTTATCAGCCCATAGTGACCTTCCTATTGAGCTGAAATGCGCCAGTCGTCAGTGCATCTCGTACAGGCGTAATAATTCCAAAGAAGCAGTTTAGAGCTTCAGTTATCAAAGAATAACCAAAAAAAAAAAAATAATGGACGACACCGGAATTGAACCGGGGACCTCTCGCATGCTAAGCGAGCGTGATAACCAACTACACCAGACGCCCTTTGTGTAATAATGAAGTGTATCGTATCATACTGAGGTTGAATTATTACATCTACTATGCTAAACTTTATGCTGTCCAAACCCCATCCTGCTATCAAACTACGTAGTATGTAATACTTCAACCTGTCTAATTATATCGTAATTCAGTGTTATTAATATCATGAGAGGTGAAATGTAAAATGAATGGGTACCGCATGGTTATATATGGGGGTTAAATAAACGCTGTATGGTGGAGTCCATAGCTTTCTACATTGACCTGCATCCAACACAGTAAAAACGTTAGGCAAATGAGCTAGTTCAACAACTACCTTTGAACCAGCAATACTCGCGATTTTTGAACAAAACCCAGTGCAACACTAATCATTCTATATACCAGTATCTTATCAATCTATATAGCACTACTCCGAGACGCACAGACAACATGAACAGCACGTGCCATTATCACGTGGTAAGATTGAAAATTTTGTCCCAGTAGATAATTAAAATACTCGAGACGTGTTGGAAGACGGTGGCATTATTTGTTTCTCTCAATCATCAACGTCCATACGACGAGAAGTTTATAATTTGAATCAAATCGAGGGGTGGAGTCTTGCTGTGGCATCTCTCATACAGTAAATAATCATGGATTCCGATGACGCTAAGAAGAATATTGAGATGTGGAAGGTGAAGAGACTTATCAAGGGTCTGCAAATGGCCAGGGGGAATGGTACTTCTATGATTTCTTTAGTCATTCCTCCTACTGGCCAGCTTCCACTGATCAGTAAAATGTTGACTGATGAATATGGTACCGCATCTAATATTAAGTCCCGAGTCAATCGATTGTCTGTACTCTCAGCCATCACATCTACACAGCAACGATTGAAGCTATACAATCGAATTCCTCAGAATGGATTAGTGGTATACTGTGGTGAAGTGATCACGCAGGAGGGAAAAGAACGAAAGGTCAATATTGATTTCGAGCCTTTCAAGCCCATCAACACCTCTTTGTATCTGTGTGATAATAAGTTCCATACTGAGGCGTTGTCTGAACTTCTTGAAGATGACTCGAAGTTTGGATTTATTATCATGGACGGTAACGGATCTCTGTTCGGAACCCTGTCTGGAAATACTCGAGATGTCCTGCATAAGTTTAGCGTAGACTTACCAAAGAAGCACGGACGAGGAGGTCAATCTGCCCTTCGTTTCTCCCGACTACGAGACTCTGCTCGACACAATTATGTTCGAAAGGTTGCTGAAGCTGCGGTTCAGAACTTTATCACTAACGACAAGGTCAACGTGGAAGGAATTGTGCTAGCTGGTAGTGCTGATTTCAAGACTGAATTGTCCCAGTCTGACATGTTCGACAAACGACTGCAGGCTAAGGTGATGAAGATTGTAGATATTTCATATGGAGGAGAGAACGGGTTCAACCAAGCCATCGAATTGGCTGCCGAGACCTTGTCTAATGTTAAGTTCATTCAGGAGAAAAAGCTTTTAGGTGCATACTTCGAAGAGATTGCCAAAGATTCAGGAAAATTCTGCTACGGTGTTGAAGACACACTAAAGGCTTTGGATCTTGGTGCGGTCGAGACGGTAATTGTTTATGAGAATCTAGATGTGGTACGATATGTTCTGAAGGACAGTGAGGGAAACCAATCCATCGTGCACACTTCTAATAAGGCAGAAGTCGGAGACAAAGAGATTGTAGAAGAGAAGCTGTTGCTTGAGTGGTTAGCTGAGTCATATAAGGACTTCGGAGCTTCTTTGGAGTTTGTATCTGATCGGTCCACAGAAGGAGCCCAGTTTTTCAGAGGCTTTGGTGGTATTGGAGGACTATTACGATACAATGTGAACTTTGAGCAGCTTGAGTCTGCGTCAGAGGACGAGTATTTTGACGACGATGACGACTATATCTAAATAAAAGTGGTGAATGCGGCAGTAAAGAAGTTTTTTTAAGGCTTCGTTGATGAAGAAAAGTTCATTCAATATATAGAACTATATATATGCAATTGACTTTGCTATATCTGACTACGGAAGTAGCAAATTTAGCATGTCTTAAATATCAAGGAATTAGATCCAACGTTAGGAGATATCCGCATGCTAACATTCACTGAGTTCGTAGTCATACCGATCCCAATAAGAAGCAGAATCTTCACTATCCTCTTCCTCATAGAAACTCGATTCTGGTTTTGTCTGTTCTTTATATCCGAACGAACAATCGTTCTCATAGCCGGAGATTGGGAAAACCTCTGAGTCCTCACTAAGAATAGTATTTGGAGTAGATGCTGAGGATCCGACAGTGCTGGTGGACATTGAATCCTTAGTGTCAGAATGATTACGACGATGAGTATGCGAATTGGGATGGAAGAACCTGAATGCATAAGGATTTTGAGTGGCCGAGTCACCTAGAGAATGATCACGATTGGGATGACCCAGTAGTGTATGAAGCGTCTGACGGAGCTCGATTATATCCGAATCGTCATAAAAATGAAGTCGATTCTGCTTCATCTTTATTGGTCGTCCTTCCTCTTGGTACACTTCTTCTGCCCGCTCAATTGAATCGCTCCATGGTACCCAGTAGTCACACTCTAAATCTCCAGTGTCGAGCTGAACCCCCGCCAATAACCACTCGCCGCCAATAGAATAGTCGAACAGAAGAGAAATGCCTGTATGCTCAACATCAAAAGTGTATCTTGCTTGTAAATTCGAGGCGGACAACCTACGGAACGAGGTTTTGCCGTAGCCATTCCCAGTATAATGGGCTAATAATCGATTTATATGATCATAGGCTGGTCGTCTTGTCCCGTCTCGGGCAGTAAGACTACTGTTGAGAACCTTATCGATTAGCAGTACTCCTTCAGAGTTGGAAATCAAATCATTTGCGTTCGAAACAGATTCTGTCCACAGTATCCCGGTCAATAAATCCTGAGCGACCTTTTTAAGGTCATCTCCAGGCCCATCTAAACTCATGAATGATCTGCGCTCTAATTCTGTGTACAGTACCTTATTCGCTCGAGTGCTCGTTCAGCTATCAAACTGTCAACCGTTGTCTGGTGGTTATACCATAACCATTTATGAGCTTAATTCTAGTGAAAAGTTTAGTTTACATAGCTTAAAACTCTTCCTCTTTGGTCCATATATATGCCATGCTACCCTGGGGATGTAACGTCTCGGACAAACGGAGGTCGATTTGGCGGGGGAGTTTTAAGTGAGATGCGGAGTGGGGGCCGAGTTCCGAGGTTCTGGGGGATGGGTTCTGGGGGATGGGTTCTGGGGGCATAATTCTGGGGCGTATGTACTGAGGACAGAGATTCTGGGGATAGGTTCTATGTTGAAACTTAATACATTTACTAACAATACAAATAGAGCAATGGCATTGAGTATGAACAATGGCCATTTTAGCTCAGGTCGTGATCACATATCAATAATAGACTGTTTGAGGTCATTAACGCCGGCAAACTCCCTTCATCTCGCGATTGAACCCAATAGTATCATCTATATCAGCTCACTCACTTTGATTCGTTTGGGCTCTGGCGTCTCAGTAGTGGTACCAGAGGATGAGATTGTGGTCGAGGAAGGGGTAGAATTGGCTAATTGTGATGGCACTGGGCCATCATGGTAGCTTAATGAGGAATTATAGTTATCATCTAACCCATTATCCCTCAATCGCTTCTTTAACACTGCTAGAGTTTCATTGAGGTTAGCAACGTGGGACTGGGCCGATGCCTCTGAACTTTCAAGTTGTGTCACTCGAGATTTTAGAAGATCATTTACCAGTTCTAATTCTGCAACTCGGTTGGTAATACCAGGAGAAGATAATTGACCCTCTGTTCGACTCTCTGTTCGAGCTCCAGATCCGATCCTGACAGATTGAACCCTAGTGCCTGGCGACGATCCATTGCTCTGAGCCTGAGCCTGAGCCTGGGCCTGGGTCTGAGCTTGACCTTGAGTAGCAGAAACTTGAGCGGGTCCTAAACCATGTCCCTGGGATGGTGAATGAGGACGGGATTTAGGGGTAAGGATATACGGTGAAGCAGACCCATTGGAAGATGGATTGAATGAGGAAATACTAGGTAGCCTTGGAGAGGTACTAGATGATTTGACTTCCCGAGAAGCTTGGCCGTTCTGACCATGCTGAGTAACTCCATTCAGTGATTGTTGTGCAGACACATTGGCCAATCCAACTCCTGTGTTCTGATGACGAGGTATGGGAAGAGGCAACTGTAGAGGTAATCCACTAGTGGGTTGATGTTTGGGCGAGTGGGCGATGGAGAGTGGGGTCGAGACAGCGCTCATGGGCCGTGGGGGAGCTGGAGTGGAAGATGCACCAGATGCGGATGTAGATGGCCCTAGATGAGGTGACGAGGTTCCAGGAGTAGCAGACTGGCTCCTCGGTTGCCCAAGCCCACTAACGTTCGGGGAATTGGGATACGACAGTGTAACTGGTGGCGTGGTGGTTCCGTTGGTTACAGAAGTTATGGATGTGGTAGACACGTGGACTTGTCCTGGTCTCGTTCCTGTTCCTGGTTGGGGTTGAGTGGGCGCATGTTGAGAGCCAACAGGAGGTAAAGATCCATCACCTCCAGCTGCACTGTAAATAGAACTTTGAGCCTGAAGCTGATGAAGTGCCTGTAAACTAGATCTCCCCATGGATCCTGTCAAAGCATTACCAGGAGTGATGTAGTGAGGAGCTGGAGGATGAATTTGGGCAGCGTGAGGTAGGGGGATATTGAACCCTGGATGACGGTGAGGGTGAGGGTGAGCATGTGGATGATGAGGGTGATGAACTGTCATTGGATAACCTGGATAGGATCCAAGGGGCATAGCATCATGATGAGGTGTATGAGGAGGATGCGGGCCAGTTGTCAGATTTTGGGGATGGTGTAAACCTTGCTGGCCTTTCTTACCTTTGATCTGAGTAGAGTGAGTAGATCTTGAGCGATTCCTTGACTTTATCACGTCAGTTTTCAGTGAAATTGGTCGTCTACGTCCATGGAGCTTTAAAAATAGGCCACAAGCATTGCACAGTACCTGACCCGAATCATCTCGTCTCCATAAAGGAGTGGTAGATGTCTGACAGTTCTGACATAATGTGGGACCAGAACTTGGGCTTGATGATGAATTTGCGCCAGGGGTAGATTCGGATTGGGTTAGAGGTGTTGTGGAGGTCGTGGTGGAGGTCGAATTTTGTTCAGTCCGTAAAGTTACTTTCTCTGCTTCAATTTTAGAGGGATTGTAAAAGGTACTACTCTCAGATCCTTTATCAGCCACATTTTCAGGGGTGATCTCTGATTTGTTGTCAATAGTATCCTCAGACGAACTTTCAGATGTATTGTTTAGGGTACTGTTGTGTCTCCATTGTGAACCAGAGTTGGGGAGTTGTCCGTCGGATAAGTTCGAGTTCTCTGGTTTGACAGTGTTAGGTTCTTTAATATTTACAGGATTTTCGTTTGGTTGGGATTCGCCTTCGCTTCGTGACAGAGAGTTAGCATTGTCTGGTTTCGTTAGCGGTTTTAGCGCCACATGATCCGGGGTGTGTTGATAAGGGTTCGATTGTTCCATAACTGTCACAGACATTATCTAAAACATAGACTATATTTCACCCCGATCAAACAATGACAGTGCCTCGGCAGAGAATGGCCAGAACCACGAGATTTTGACGAGACTGATATCAATTAAATCAACCTGGATATACTCGCATCTGAGTATGTTCTCAAAATCTATTATACAACTTGGCGTATTGATATAAAAGAGAGTTTTTAACAAATGAGAGGATTTATATTCCAGGTCGCGAATCTCTCTGTCAAGACTTGTCGGTTTTTGAAAAATAATATAACTAAGATGAAATGCCCAAAAAAAAATTATTATCTGATCTACTGATACCACGCGGCTGCTGCGGAATTTTTTTCCTCGGGACTCACATCGGGATTTGATGCCCGCGACAGTTTGTGAGTGTGTAGAAAGGTATATGATGTCGATTAAGAGAGGGTTATAGTAATCCCTTATCACCCAGATTTTTCTTCGTTCCTTGGTTCTCTAAACTCTATGTTTTATTCTACTTGAACCCTCAAGCCTACTCAACATTACACAGTTCGCCTATACCCGCTTGCAATATCTCATCCGCATACGGAAATCGCAGGCGACTGCGAGTGGCTGCCGATAACCGGTAGAGTGGATAATCGTGGATACTTTGAAGTGACCCAGTGGAGGCTGGAGAGTCGTGGAAAACCGTGGAGAACCACTGATATCGTATGCTGTGATAGAATTCGAGCCCATGCTCTCTTAGAGTCAACTGAACTCTAAAGTGTACAGCAGTTAACTCGTGTTTTGTGTCTTAATATCCACTTTAATCGGATCTAAGCCGAGGGGAGGAAATAGTGGGGTTGTACGGCTAGTCGATTAAGGTATTTGGCCGTAAACATGGCAGTTTCTGGTAGTTCTGATTGCCATTGAAAATACTTATCAGCATTCCATTAGCACATGTTATTTGCCCATGAAAATCTACCGGTTGATCTCTCTTTTTCTTTCTCTCTATTGGTGTTTGTTGCTCTTATCAATATGCTTTATCCGTTATCAGCCCCGCATTCCGCGGACTGCTCGCATACACTAATCGACCGTTATCTATGACGAGAGGCACAGAGGCACAGGGGCACGGAGACACCATGAAATCTTAGCGTTTGGTAATCTACCAGCTGCGTTCCAATTGCAATCTCGGTTTTTGTTTTCATGACACTGAGTTGCAGTACGTAGCAGTGCTTGGCAGTGTGTGGCAGTGTGTGGCAGTGTGTGGCAGTGTGTGGCAGTGTGTGGCAGTGTGTGGCAGTGTGTGGCAGTGTGTGGCAGTGTGTGGCAGTGTGGTAAACCAAGTAGTGGCGGTAGTGCGTTGCGGTGAGTGGTAAAACTAGTGGTGACTACACTGGGCGGCAGCGAGTGGCAGTGACGGCGAACAGCAGGGACAGTAAGTGGCAGTGACTAATGGTACAAAGTGGTAATAACCACTGCTGGCAGCTCAGTGCCAGTGCAACAGCGTTTAGGCATAAGCGCATCTCACCGGCAACCGACCCAGTTTTAATCACCTATCTTATACTATCCCCCGTACAACATTATTGTCTACTCTCACGATGTTACTATTATACTGATGATATTATTTCTAGTTCCAAACATAACCCAGTTAAGACATTACAAATAAAATAGTGTTAAATAAACAGATAGCATCGTAACAAGATCGCTGTGCTTACAGCTCCTGAGAAGCACCCTTGACAGCCTTTCCAGACTTCTTTGGCAGCAGGTTCTGGTGAATGTTAGGAAGGACACCACCCTGGGCAATGGTGACGTGTCCGAGAAGCTTGTTCAACTCCTCATCGTTTCGGATGGCAAGTTGCAAGTGACGGGGGATGATACGAGACTTCTTGTTGTCTCGGGCAGCGTTACCAGCCAACTCGAGAATCTCGGCAGCAAGGTACTCAAGGACAGCGGCCAAGTATACAGGGGCAGCTGATCCAACACGCTGAGCGTAGTTTCCCTTTCTCAGAAGTCTGTGAACACGACCGACTGGGAAGGTAAGTCCGGCCTTGGACGAACGGGAAGTTGACTTGGCAGACGAAGCGGCCTTTCCTCCTGATTTTCCTCCTGACATTTTTTATTCTAGTTGCTTGATGTGAAGTACTTGGTGAATATTATTTTCCACTTGAAGCAGTGAGTACAGATGAAGATGGAAAAAGAAGAACGAACTCGGGCTATTGAGGGAATCCTACCCACTATTTATACGCCACCGAACAATCAACTGGAGGTTTTCTTGTTTCTGCGGTTCCTGATGAATCCTCACAACATATATTTGTTGGTACGGCTGCGTCCCTGGATATACCGACCGGTGTGTTCATCATGTCACTGTGGATGATCTGAGGAATCTACCACTAATGGAAGTCTAATAGGAGTAATAGGAGTCTGGTGTTCGAAGTCTGGTGTCTAATCGGAGCATGACAGGAGCCAGCAGAAACCTATCAGGAATAGCAGGAATGTGAGAGTTGTGTAGTGTGAATGCACGTCAATTCTATCGATAATCTGTAGTGAGAAGGGGGTAGACAGAACAGTTCTGCAGTAATGGCATAATTACACGGGTGTTTTATCGTCTGTAAACACCGAATGATTTTAGTCTATTGTTTGTGACGCATCATAGCTTCAACGTAATTGTCTACTCAATCTTCCATTCAATCTCCTATCAAATTTCCTACTCTCTTCTATTCACTACTGTACCAGCTGCGATGTTGGTTTCCAACCGTCATACTTGGTGCAGATTAGTCATTCTTTCTTTGTTATGGGAGTCTGCTTATTCAGTACTTAGTTATATCCTCCATAGGTTGTGTGTAAGGAAAATAGTAGCCACAGTTGATTAAGGTATAGAGATAATGGTGACTTGGTTAGTCAGAGTAAACAGGTGGATATTATTGAATACAGAAAAGACAAATATACATTAAAAAAAGGCAGTAGAATGAGTACGACAAATGAAAAGACAGCATATCATTTTCAGATAAGCAATTGTTTTCAAAAGAAGAACTATAGTTGACTACAGAATCCTTACAACAAGCGAGAGATGGAAACCTACCACAGTACATATCAAAGTCTAGATTGGTACCCACCACATAACACGCGCAATGACGCGACGCTATCAGAACTAGTATAGATGTATAAACAACCAAATGATCAAAACCAATTCATCTCGCACACCGATTTCAACTCATCCGCATCAGAAGTTGACTCCACCCCCTTAATTCTCTCATCGATCTAGTCTACATACCATCCAATGGCCGTCCTCACTCTCGTCCAATCTGCACCGTGACATGATGTTCAACACCAACAGTATATCACAGCCCCTCCTCCCAGCACTGATTTATCACCCACCTAGACTCATCCCAACTCAAACTTGATCACACAAACAACACACCCACATATACAAAGTTGCCACTATATAAGCCGAGAGGTCGCCCCTCCAGAACGAGTCTTCCTGTTCTTTTTCCATCTACATCACAAAGTTTGGTATATAGTCCACAAAAAGATTAACAGAAATGGCCCCTAAGACTGCTGAGAAGAAGCCTGCCTCTAAGGCCCCTGCCGGAAAGGCCCCTGCTGAGAAGAAGGAGGCTGGCAAGAAGACCGCCGCCGCCGTCTCTGGTGACAAGAAGAAGAGAACTAAGGGACGTAAGGAGACTTACTCTTCCTACATCTACAAGGTTCTTAAGCAGACTCACCCTGACACTGGTATCTCTACCCGAGCCATGTCTATCATGAACTCCTTTGTCAACGACATTTTCGAGCGAGTAGCCACTGAGGCTTCCAAGCTTGCTGCTTACAACAAGAAGAGCACAATCTCTTCGCGAGAGATCCAGACTGCTGTCCGACTTATCCTACCTGGTGAGCTGGCCAAGCACGCTGTCTCTGAAGGTACTCGTGCCGTCACTAAGTACAGCTCTTCCTAAACGCGTAGAAAAGGGACGAAGTTTGTATATGACTTTTAACTTATTGTTGGTTAGCTGCTTTTATTTAACTAGTAATGTCATTTGATTGGGTAATATAATTGTATGTGACGGATTTATTTCAGTATTTTATTGTAGATACCTAACTATTCCTCAATGATGATAGCCAAGTAATAGACGAATAACAAATAAGCAGTTACCGAAATGTAACCAGATTGTAGTAGTAAACTGGGCTACAGCTGGTGTTGACTTGGAAACTGGTGACGAAAGTGCGGCGCACATGTCTCACTATACAAGAAGATTAAAGTAGAACTGAGAGCAAACAGTTAGTGTTTCTTAGATCATACTGCTGAGAACAAGAACAAGTATACAGTATATTGGGAATTAGTGCGTGGTACACTTCCAGAAGAGTATTAATCACAAATGGATAAGGTTAATTATCATACCAACCCGACAGAACAAGTAAAATACGAAAGTATTATGGGGTATGTTAAAGTAACATCCGCGCTGATGTTAGTATCAATGGCATTCTTTGTATGGTACTTGTTGCTATAATGGTTAGCGGGTACAATACTTCAGCGGTCATGCTCGACAGTTCACTCACATCACCGATTACAGTGCAAACAGTGGCAGTAGGGGTGGTGTGGTGATGGCATTGTGTAGTATCCGAGTAAATGGTGGCGTAGTGGCACCTGGTGTAAGTGTTGCAAGTGCCATTGCATGTGCTGATCAATTAGAGGAGTTCTAGTCGTGACAATACCACGTGATGAGTTCGTTGGTGCAATGAGTGGTAATAAGCTGAGAGATTGACTAAGACGATACTAAGTGATGATAGATACGCAGTCGATGGTCAACTGAGCTTGATGGAAGCAATTAACAGCAAAGATATAACCAATTCCAAACACAGTACAGTAAATATAACAGTATAGAATCTGTATCAAAACAGAGAGGAGCTATCAGATCTTGATAGAGCAAGGAATTAACCAGCTACAGGACATGCAACTTGTCGTAGAATCTACTCTAGCAAGCCCACAGCAAGATACATATACACGTGGACATCACGTGATATAAAAATGAGGTAAAGTTTAACTTGATTTATTATTCGAACTTTCCTGCACTAGTTGATTGTCTTCTTGCTTAATCTTTCGTCAATCAGTATCAATTCAAACGGGTTCCAACCATGATTCCGCGACGGAGAAGTTTACGGTTCTCCAAACCTGATGATGAGGGAGCCCCAGAAACACCAGAAACAAAGTTAGAGCGAACTCAAACACCAGAAGCTGCTGAAAGCGCGTCGCCACCTCAACTTGATGACTCTCCTGCAGAGGCTCCTAAGAAGGCTCGAAGGGGACGTCCTCCAGGGTCTCGAAACCGAGCCACAATTGCAAGAGAGCTTGGAGTGATGGAGGATGAATTGGAGGATGTTCTTGAATCTGGGGGCGTTGTTACCCCTCGAGGCAGAAAGCCAAAGGTCCAAAAGCCATCATCCGCTTCATCAACCCAACAGAACAGAGTTCCAAGAATCACAAACACATACATGACTCCGACGGCAATTCCCGAACAGTCATCAGTGCCTCAAAAGGTTGTCAACGATGAACTAGTTTTACCAGTAGATCCAGCTGGAGAGAAAAAGGTCGCGAAGGATGGTACTCTCCAAGGTGATCGTGATTATCGAATTCGTACGTTTACGGTTACAGGAAGAGGTCAAAGACTGTATATGCTTGCCACAGAACCTGCAAGATGTATGGGCTTTCGTGATTCTTATCTACTTTTCCAAAAACACAAGCGACTGCACAAAGTGTCACTAAACGAAACAGAAAAGTATGATCTTATCGATAGAGATATAATTCCTCATTCATACCGCAGCCGACCAATTGCTGTTGTAACCGCAAGATCAGTGTTTCGAGAGTTTGGAGCAAGAATAATTATTGGAGGAAAAAGAGTAACCGATGACTACTACGAAACTGAGGCTAAAAACCTTGGATTTAATGCTGGAGAAATTGCAGACCCCGATGACAGACTGCCTCCTCCTGGAGAACCTTACGATAAGAATCAGTATGTGGCATGGCATGGTGCTACTGCTGCTTTCTATCATAATAACGATATTCCTCCCCCAATCATGACTAAGGATTTCTTACGAGGACACCGAGCCATTCCAAAGAGACAGAAGGTTTCAATTACCGATGAAAATTGGATGTACGAACATGCGATGGCATCGTCATTGTACAATAGTGATCTGGTTAATCGAAGACGAGTAGCAGGAAAAGGAGGTATCTACGAGCCTCATACGGGAACAGTGTTTTTCCCACAATTGACCCAGCCCTCGACAATTGGCTGGAAAAAGGTCTCAGTACACGAAGGCGAAGCTACTGATGAAGGTGGAAAGGAGGAAGGAGTTAGCAAAAATAGTTATGATGGCAAGATTACGATTGAGACTGTTGTACATGCTGCAAACTTCTATACCAGAACTGGATTGAAGGACGTTTCTCCTGATGTTTATGCCCATCTTCCCGCTGACATCGTAGATGCTATTGAGAAGCAACGATCCGGCGAGCAACAATGGGAACGGATCCCTAACCAAGCATAAGGAATTGTGGTTGGAGCGATCCATAAAAAAAATGTAGCCATAATATCGATAATTTATTCATCTAGATCACTGATGTGTTGACAATGTCAATAGTAGACTCCCACTTGACGTCTGCGGTTTGAAGATCACTAGAGCTCGGCCCTTCAGGTTGAGATATAAAATCCTTTATTGCCCGAGTAGCACTATCCCTAACTCGATCCTCATCTTCTCGTCCACCTTCCATAGTGACCTTCATAGATACTAGCCAGAGGTCGTGATGAACTTGCCAGAAAGAAACCTTGTCAACACCAGTTACTGATTTATCTGCACGGATCTGGGATTCAATCTCGGAGATACGATCTGGCCCAGTATACGACATAATCAGCATACCACTCAGGACTTTTGCTACCGACCACCCTAAATAACACATACAAGCAGCCATTGCTGGGGTCAAGAGACCGTCAGTAAGCTTATATCCCGCTGACCCAAGCATGGGAAGTGCTAGAACCGCCAGAGAGAAAGTGATCGTGATGGCATGAGACGGGTTAATCGGGAGCTTCGATAGCAGAGATGAATGATCAAACATCATTGCTCGACTGATTCTTGAATGGTTATGGAGACCAATCGCTGATACCATGGTGACAACTAAGCCCAATAAGACAATGGGCATTGTAGAGTATAGGCTGACTCCACTGTCATGCTCATGGGGATTCGCATGGTGGTGATTATGAGAATGTGGATCAGCTGTTGAGTCTCCATAGAGTGTTTGAACCGCCTCCTGGATAGAATGAGACAAGATATCTCCTCCCATGAATATAAGAGATACTGCCAAAGCAAAACCCGCCAATACCTCTACTCTTTCCAGTCCGAAAGGATGATGGAGCGAGCTTACTTTCCACACATCGAAGTTACCCAAAACATCAACAACAGATGCCAGTGCTGCACTCATAGCATCATAGAACAGCAAATGTGCCAGCGCAGGGAATGCCATGAATGCAACGTGAGTATTGTATACAAGTGCCGCGACTACGAAATGAAATCCACTCCATGCGAATCGAATTGCCTGTTCTCGGGTCATGGATTGATACCATTCTGATACTGTAGGGATGGGCAAGGATTCAGGAATTGACAGTGGTATTCGCGGCGGTGGCTCTTGGAAGAAATTGATCGAGACAGATGAATGTTTGTATTTATGTCCTCGTCGATGAGACGGCTTGACAGGGCCTGTGGACATGGTGGTGGATTGGAAATCAAAAGGACCATTACCTCCATTGGGGACTGGAGACCCAGACAAACTGACAGCAGGTGAGCTTGCTCTACTAGGGGATATCGAACGAGCTGGGGAGCCCGAACGAGGAAGAGGTGGTGGTGCCATTGGACTCAAGAAAGGAGACAACGGTGTACCACCACCAGATGGAGAGCCTACGGTAGCAAGAGAATTTGGATAGTTGAAAGTCGGAATCCCTCGACCTGATGATGGAAGCTTTGGAGATGGAGTCCTGGAAATAAATGGAGCTCTCGGAGGGGTGAGTTCGGGGACCTTGAAGTCATTTAATGCGATTGTAGGTACTGATCGGGTTGATTTATGATGCCTATGAGATGGTGACCCAGTAGTAGCAGTAGTAGTAGTAGTAGTAGTAGTAGCTGTGGAGATGGTAGCACCTACATTTGCCGTGGTCGATTGCTCCTCCGACGCCCGCGTAGGAGAGCGAGACTGACGTTCCGGCTCTATACTCTGAGAAGCTTCCAAGCCAGCTTCTTCTTGTCCATACAACTTTTCAAGTAGCAACGAGTCAGTCGCCGCCCTTCTAGGACTGACGTTCGGTCCTGACATTTGTACAGACTGCCAAACAAACAATCGATGTTTGCTTCTACAACTGTCCTACCTAATGTCTATAGACAGATGTATTCTATCTTCTTTCTTGTCTTCTACCTAACTATAATCTCTCCATCGATGATGCGACTGCCGCATAGAAATGGTGAGGCGCGAACCGCATCGATACTGAGACGCGTTTATATCATCGCATGATTTGAAGCCAGATGAAAGAGAATGGAGACTTCAGATCTAGGTTGAACAGAGTTGGATGATAGAATATACACTAAATATACCACCAGTAAATTTTCAGAGGGATTGTGGAGATTTGGTAGACAAGACTTATGGGGATGGCAGGAGCTTGAGTAATGGCGGAGGAGAGTTCTGGGAGAATGATGACAGGTAGAAAGACCAACAATAAAAAAGATGTCAAAGGAAACACCATTGATCACTCATTGAATTTTATATCGTCGCCATCTGAGCCAGCGAAAGATGACTATGAGAAGGGTAAAGTTCCTTCTGGCTCTGGTTCCTCAGCGGTACGCTTGTCAACACAATCGCAAACATCCAACATGAAAGATGAGCCAGACTCCCCCAGTTTAACCAATGATTGTGATAAGAGCCATTTAACCAAACCAGCTTCCAAACCAGCAATTAAGCCATCTGTTAAGCCAGTGGTTACCAAGTCTGGGTTCACAGCATTTCATAGATTAGCTTCCACCCCAAAGCAGGACTGTGTGATTAAATTAGCCAATACAAAGGCCATGGGTTCAGCAAAAATGCTAGCTATGAGTTCAGGACAAAAGCTATCGCTTCTACGAGATAACTCCTCCCAATCTTCCATCTCTTTTGACGAGTCTCCTCGAATTGGGCGGTATGGTGATGATTGATGATTATATATTAAAAAAGCACACACTACCGGGATTCGAACCTTCGTTAGATTTCTGATTTTTGATTTTTTTTTGATTTTTTTGATTTTTTTTGATTTTTTTGATTTTTTTGATTTTCGTATTTTTCGATTTTCGCACGCCTGTTCGGCGAAACACAAAAAAGTGACTAATTGGAATCTTTACTGGCCTGGTATGATACAGAATTCCTGACTTGATACGGTGAGAGTTCCTCGAGGTATAGTTAGAAACACTAAAATGTCAAAGGAAAGCAGTAGTCACCCGACTATAAACAAGCTACTCGCAAAGCTATTACACAAGCCACCAACAATCACGCCTAATGATTTGAATGATGCACTGACAATCATGATTAACGGAACAGCATCCGATATCCAGATAGCAGCATTTCTAACCGCGATGCGAATGACTGGACTGGATCATTCCGCAGACTTTGTTGCTGCAGCTGCGTCGCGAATCTTCCAGGAATCGTCCAAGATTGATCGTACCAAGCTGAACCCTGAAGGGTATGTAGACATTGTAGGAACTGGAGGCGATGGCCAGAACACGTTTAATGTGTCGACGACATCGGCAATTGTGGCAGGTGGAATTGGAATTAATGTGTGCAAACATGGAGGTAAAGCATCCACTTCGGCCTCAGGTGCAGGGGACTTACTAAAGAACCTGGGAGTAGACATGTTTAATGTATCAAACGAGACTGCCCCATCGATACTAGAGAAGTCAAACTTCACTTTCCTGTTTGCTCCTGTCTTCCACCCCATGATGGCTTCTATTGCTCCATTGCGTAAGACCCTTGGGATTCCTACCATCTTCAACATTCTTGGTCCTTTGCTCAACCCTGTACCTTTGAAGTCTAGAATCATTGGTGTGTATGATGAATCATTGGGTCAAGTATTTGCCGAAGCCGTGATCAGTCTGAATCGTCAGAATGGACTGCCTCAATCGAAGGCACTGATTGTATGGGGGATTGAAGGGTTAGATGAGATCTCTCCAGCTGGCATTACAAAAGTATGGCAGGTACAGGACGAAAAGATAAGTACCTATGAATTACATCCTACTAAAGATTTTGGGCTTAACACACATCCATTGATCGATGTCAAATCCGGTACTCCTGCTGAGAATGCTGAAGTAGTTTGGAAGCTTGTCAATAACGAATTACCACCAGATCATCCTATCTTAGACTATGTGCTTATAAACACCGCTGCTCTGGCTGTCATTGATGGTGCTGCTGAAACTTGGAAGCTTGGTGTTGAGATTGCGAGGAAATCTCTCACATCTGGACAGGCCAAGAAGGCTCTTCAGACTTTTATAGATGTCACTAACAGTTGATAGCAACACAAGCTCGCTCAATTGATACTTGTACATCTCAGTAGCTAATAATCATTCAGTTTTAAGCATTCACTGTTGGCTTACTAGAGTGGAGTCTGCGGCTGAAGCAGTGTATGATTACTTAATGACTTACTGTTACTTAGACTCTACTATAAAGTGTTCCTAAGCACCTAATCACTAGAAGTTACTTTGTACTTATGTTTAATATATTGTATAGACTTGTTCTTGAAAGTATCCTCCAGTTTCCAGGTCAACATTCACATTTACGCTCGACCACCGACACACGTGATCAGCGTCAAATTACGTGCACTAAAGCCGCACATTCTCCCTTAGCGCGCGACGACCAAAACGCGCTACAGACTCGTGTTTTGTTGATGTTTAGTTTTAACGATTGATTTGCTTTGCGTTGCTTTGTGTGGATTCGAGTCGAATCCTACCCTGATGAGCACACAGAGTGCCAAGTGATTTGAGCTAGGAGATTCGCTATTTAATTCCATGAGTGGTTGTATGAAACGAGGGAACTAGTATATACAACAGTTTGCCGGTTGCTGGTAATCTTTGTTAGCATCAACTGTATTCCCTTGGTCGTAAACGATGCCATCACTGAATTCAGATTCATATACAAATGGTTCGAGTCATCGACGTCGGTCTGATAGAAGCTCTGGACGGTTGAATCACACGCCTCTTGTGAACACAGGAGCTCGCCTAGGACGCGAATTCACTCCGTTATTGAAGACAGCTAAGAAAGGTGGAGCCGGATATGGGACTGGGTATGGACTTGCTTCAGTCCGACCCTCACCCAGTGTGAATGGGCTAGATGATAGCAATGGACTATTATCCTACGACAACTTTTCGGTATCTATGGAGAGTGTGAGTTCTCATCGTGAAGATATGAATCCAAGTACCAAAATTAAAGGGACTGATGAAATACTGGGGAAAATTGATGATCAGCGATTTGTTGGAGATTTGCCTCTTAAGCAGCAACAAATAGCATTCGATGAGCTTCAAAAGGAGAATTTCAATCTCCGTATTCATCTGCTCATGTTACAAAAGCATATAGAGGATCATTCTTCTGAAAATGTTGCTAGAGTGATTGACGAAAACGTAACCCTTCATGTAGAAATTAGTCGTCTCAAGAAGGAGATTATATACCTGCAGGAATCCAGAGGACTAAAGGACGAATCGAAGATAAGTTCACATGATCAGGCGACTTCTGACTACCTGGATTCGGATCTTATTGAGGCGCGCGCTCAAATTCGAGAATACGAGGAGAAGATTGAAGAGTATGAACAGGAGATCCAAAATCTGAGAATAGAGAAAGAAACCATGCGGGACGAACATGACCGATCTCATTCACAGGATTCTCTCGCATCTCCACAGAGTCATCAACGCATCGAAGAGCTGGAGGATGACATGGCCGTCCTCAACGCGGAAAATGCTCGCCTTCAATCTGAAAGCGATAGTCTTAAGAATGATACAGAAGATCAGAAATTCCGCATCCGTGAACTAGAGCTTGAGATAGATGAACTGCAGGCTCGACTTGAAAATGATTCTCAGCATCAGCACCCTCAATCTCCTTCCCCCTCCTCACCTAATGGCAGGTCCCATGAAAAGATTCGACAGCTGGAGGAGCAACTTGATGAGTTGAAAGAGCAGCTACATAATGAGCAAACTCAATCAAGAGATCTTAATGAAGACTACAACGAGGCTATGGAGAAATTGGATGCAGAAGAGCTAAAGTTTCGATCTTCTCAAAACGATCTTGATCTTGCTCGCGAGAACGTACGACAACAGGCCAATAAGATCGAAGAACTCCAAGACGAACTCCAAGCGCTCCGAGAGAAGACTACCGATGCTGACAATAACGACGGCCAAATGGAAGACAAGTTATTTGATCTGAACCAAAAGGTTCGAACATTATCAAAGGTAAGATGAAGCTGGTGGAGTATAAATCAAACTGTTACTAACATTATAGGATGTTCAATTCAAAGACGATCAGGTCACCAACTTGAAATCCAAGGTCGAAAATTTGGAACGGGATCTCGGGTTCTCAAAGAAAGACTTATCAGTTGCACAGAACGAACTCAATACTGTGAACATACAACTAAGTCGCAATACTAATGAAATTGTTGCTCTTACTAACGAAAGAAACCAGCTAACACAAAAGCTTCAAAATGCCAGAGCCTCAGATACTGGCGATATTTCACGATCAAATGATAGTGCGCTAACCGAGGAACGCAATCGCGATGAAATAAATCGCCTGCGGGGAGAGCTGGATGCTCTCTCGAGTAAGCTCAAAGGAAATGAACAAACATGGGATAGGGAGCGAACGTACCTCGAGAATAAGACCAGTAGCCTGGAACGTGTCAAGGCCAACCTTGAAGACGAGCTCTCGGCGGTGCTAATGAAATCACAGAATGTGGGAATCAGTGCTGCAGTTGAATCCGAGAGGGCTAACCAAACCGAAATCAAACGCAATTTGCAGCGCGATATTGACAGTCTGCAAGCACGACTAGATTCTACCTTCAAGAAACTCCAAGATGCTGAGGCGGAGAATGGCAAATACGAGGCAAAGGTTCGAGAGCTTGAAGCCAAAGTACAGGAGATGGATGATGATCTCAACGTGAGCCAGCGAGAAATCGAAGCAGCTGAGCAGGAACGCGATTCGGCCCTGTCACAGTTGAGAGGACTTGAGACTTCGCTCCAAGCCAAAGATAATACTCTTGATGCAATGAGAAACGTAAACAACCGAGAGAGCGAAGCAAAGATGGTGCTTCAAAAGAAACTCGAACAATTAGAACAGCACGATAGTCAGGAAGAAAAAGCTCGCGACGAGCTAAAGGAGAAGGTGCAGAAAATGAAGACAGAGAAGGAGACTCTATCGGATCGCTGTGAGTATCTCCAATCGAAGCTTGATTCGATTGCTGACAAGTACAAAATGTTGAAACGCCGACAGACTGAGTACAACTCTTTCGATACCACCGCCCTTTCTGATATAGTAACTCCATCCAAGTCGCCATACAATAATACCAGAATCGGACATACGCCTGGTTCAAGGGACTCAATCCTCCGATCCGGACAAAAGGCACATTTGGCCGGTCTGGTAAGCGATAATACTGGACTTGAGTACAAGGAATTGGTTTCGAAATATCGAGGGCTACAGAGAAAACTACAGGTATCTCAATATGATGCAGAGCATTATCGAGAGATTTGTCGAAGTCTCAACAAGAGCCTAAAGACTGCGCGTGCAGCTGCAGCAACAACGTCAGCAGTTGGACCACATGCAAACAGATCAAACAAGGTAGAGGTCAGGTATGAGTCTCCTTCTGACAGTCAAGCCAAGGTAATAGACTTGGTGTCACAATTGAGATATATGAAAGCATGGGCATCCCGAGAACGAGCTTCTAGGGAGGATCTTGGGTTCATGAAATCATTCTTCCTACTCCAAATTCAGTCCTATCAAGCGTGTAATCGAGCAGATTTGGCCATTCTAGAGGAGATGGGTATCTATCCCCTCCGTCGAGATTATTTTACCCGACCAACCTTCAAATCCGCTGCCTTAGCCATCCTGGCAGCCATCAGGATCAAGAAACGGCACCAGCAGTACCTAGATTATACTAGAAAGAAGGAGTCGCGAAGACGCTATGCCATCACCGAGTGAAGTAGGTCGCTTTATTTATATATCATCTTGTTGCACTCATTTCATCTTCAATCCTTTTAAGCCTACCACGAAAGTCCCCAGCAAATTGGGAAATATGCTCTATCTTTACAAACTCGTCTTCAAGCTCTGAGCATGTACGGAGAATAGCTTTCAGTCTAGCAATCTCAGCGTCTGTACTACTAGCCTCCTTCTGGGCTTTCTTGAGTGTAGATTGGGCTGATTTGGACGTTAGTTCAGCCAATTCATCTACATGTCTTGATATTGCAGCAATATATTCGTTGAACGCAGATGATATTGGATCAATCGATTCTGCCATCACTAACTACAGATTCTTTAGCTGCTAGTGCTTAACCAACAATCCTATTTAATGTTGTCCAACACTATCCTTGTCGTCTTATCTGTGAAGTTCCGGTATCCGGTGGCGGGGGCACGCACGGCTATGCGGAAAGTCACTTCCGGTGGCCAGTACAAGTTGTGGAGTAACTGTAGGTACTTGTGGCAGCTTGTTGGAAAGGAGAACTACAAGGTGTGGTGGCTTGTTGAAAAGGAGAAGTACAAGGGAGTGCAGAGTTATTAGCACTCGGATTAGACGGGGCAATGTCGTATACAGATAGGTTCAGAGTTGATGTTCGACCCGAGACGACGTCGGTTTCTGGGGGAAGCTCCGGAACGTCATCGAGGGGGTCAACGAGAAGGCTACTGACGATGATTGAAAGAGCTTGTAACCCTACCATGTTGGAACCCAATCTTGGATTGAACTTAGAGATTGTGGACCTGATTAATCAGAAGAAAGGGTCATTTCCTCGAGAAGCGGCAGTGGCTATTGCCAAACTCGTGAACAGCCGAACTCCTCAGACGTCTATTCTTGCTATGGGATTACTAGACGTTTGTGTGAAGAACTGTGGGTATCCGTTTCATTTACAAATCTCTCGTAAGGAGTTTCTCAATGAGCTTGTACGGAGATTCCCAGAGAGGCCTCCGATGACTTATACTCGTACTCAGCAATTGATTCTGGAAGCAATCGAAGAGTGGAACCAAACCATCTGTCGAACATCTAGATACCGAGATGATTTGGGATATATTCGAGATATGCACCGACTACTGTCGTATAAAGGGTACTCATTCCCTGAGATTGATCAGGCAGATGCTGCAGTTTTGAATCCGTCTGAGAACCTACGTAGTGCTCATGAGTTAGAGGAGGAGGAGAAGGAAGCTCAGAGTGCGAAGTTGCAGGAGTTGATTCGCCGAGCCACTCCCGCAGACCTTCAAGAAGCAAATCGACTCATGTCTGTGATGGCAGGTTTTAGACAATCCAAGACGGACTACCATGCGAAAGCAGCAAAGGAATTAGATAAGGTACGCCGCAAGGCCGAGATTCTGGAAGAGATGCTACAGAATCATCAAGGCGAGGTCAATTCTGACGATGTGTTTGGAGAAATCGTAATCACTCTGAAGAACGCTCGGCCAAAGATCCAGAAAATGGTTGAAGAAGAGAGAGAGAGTGATGAAGACGCTACAGTGAAGCTATTAGCATTGAATGACTACTTGAACTCTTTGATTCAGAAATATGATCTGTTAAGGACCGGGGATGTCACTGGAGCATCCAATGTTGAAGTTACTCGTCCCTCAGGAGCTGCACGACCTCAGACGAATGCTAGCAAAAAACAACTAATTGAATCGCTGATAGATATCGACAATGATGACGATGCCCCATCGACTGGTACACCCACACAGGAGTCAGGAGGTGCCGCCAGTTCCTCAGCGCCTTCTGCACCTTCCACCACTGAGAATCTCATAGATGCTCTAGACGGCTTGTCGTTTGGAAATATTGCACTAGGTGCCCCACAACCTACTGATGGCTCCAAATCTTCTTCTCCATCTGCCCTCTCAAGCCAGACTGCAAATTCTACGGATCCATTTGGGTTGGGAGCTTCTATAACTCCACAATCCCCTAGTCAAACGCCCCAAGTGGTTTCTCCAGCACTTGGTGATATTAGTAAAGCGACAAAACCCTCGACTGCTACTTCTCCAGCACCTCGAGGTGGAACTCCAGTTGCAACAGACGAGTGGTCGTTTAGTTCGGCTGTCCCTACATCTAATGGTGATACAGCGGTGGATCCGAATTCCAAGACCGTTGAGGTGATCAATACTTCGCCAATAAACATCACGTTTAAACTATCTAAGGCACCTTTGGCTGGCCTTGATATAAAGGTGTACTATTCAAATACTGATGCAAACACTCAGATTTCGAACTTGAGCTTTCAGTTGGCTGTCCCAAAGGGATTCAGTCTTCAGATGAAACCGCAATCAGGAACTGTAGTGTTGCAGAATACTGTCAATGGAGTCACCCAGGACATTCATATCGATCCATCTGCACCAGCCAAGTTGCGATGGAAGGTTTCTTTCTCATTTCAGGGCAGTTCGCATAGCCACGATGGCCAGATTGAAGTTCCTTCGCTATAGACGATGTAGCACTGGGAAAGCGATAAGTAGGTTTAAGAGTTAGTCACTTCTGTTGTCTCTGAACGGAAGATCGATGACAATTCAAGGTTATGGAAAATTCTATGACTGCTGTCCCATCTTCTAATAAATAGTATTAAATACACACCATTAACCCCCAAATTATTTAGATGGGTTGAACTATTTCATTCTAAGAATTCATACAACAGCACTCAGTTGAGCCAGACCAAACCATCTCCCTAACTTCGCTTCATTAACTTATGGAGAAGAGGATCTTCCAGGCATTGGTGACTGATATTGGACTGGCGAGTCTTGCGAAGGCGCTGGACTGAACTGATCAGACTGAGGCGACCCGGCTTGCTGGTTGATACCTCTAGATGCGAGTTGAGAACTATTAGAAATTCGACTTGAATTAACAACTCGAGCTTGAGCGCTTGGAGTCGGCGCTTCACCACCACTACTACTGGCCCCAGCAGTCGACTGCTTTGCAGCCTGCCCACCAGCAGCATTCCCCACTGGAGAGTTAACTCTATTGGATCCAGCCTGTTGCCGTTGCTTAGCTTGCATTTGAATCAGATACCGCTGAATCTGAGCATGAGCAATCTTTGTAGCTTGAGCCACAGTCAGCGAAGGGTTCTGTACCTGCAATTGAGCAATCAGGGAAGCCACATGTTGGTTATTGAATTGGTTTACCGGGGCATTGGTGGTTGCCTGGGTTTGAGAATTACCGGAAGAAGCCTGAGATTGAGAACCTGAGGCCTGTTGCTGAAACCCTTGACTCGATGCCCTTCCTCGTGATTGTGCATTCATCTGTCCCTGACCAGAGGCAGGCAATTGTGGATGAGATTGTAACAATTTCTGGCGTTGCTGAGGGGTCAGTTGCTGTTGCTGTTGGCTTAGCTGTTGGGGACGTTGCTGAGAAACCACGCTCGGAATTAGCCTCTGCTGCTGATTTGATTGTTGATTTGGTTGTTGATTTGCTTGCTGATTTGCTTGCTGGTTTGTTTGTTGACGTTGCTGTTGAAGATTCTGTTGTTGTCCTTGCTGCTGACGCGCATACACCTGGTTGGCTGGAACTTTGTTACCATTAGCTCCTGCAATTGATGCTCCTGAACTATTGGAGCCTTGGAAGTTACCTCCAGGATTTCGGGCTTCTTGTGACAGTGCACCCGCAGGAGCAGACATTATACGATTCTGTTGCTGATACAGAGAATTCTGAGATTGCTGACCTCCAGTACTAGGTAATGCTCCTGCACTGTGAGGACCCTGACCCTTTTGCTGTTGTTGTTGCTGCTGTTGTCGATGGTACATTTCAGCCAGCGACCTGTCTCGCTCAAATTTCATTTTGGACAAATCAGCAGGGGAAGGAATAGCCATCTTACTAGCATCATTCATCTGACTCCGCCTCTGCACTGACGAATTTGGCTTTGGAACATTCTCCTTCTTTCGCATGCTCTTACGGATACAGTCAAACATAGAAGCCCAACGAAGCTTATGATGGCCGCGCTGGATGGATTCTGGATTGACACCAATGGGAAAAATTCGTCGTTTAGCAGATGCCTGAATTTTAGCCGACTGCTCAATCCATGCCTGTGCAGCAAGCGCGTTGGGGCCACGAATGTCACTAATCTGGAAATTCGGGCTCAGTTGCATCCATCTCTCGAAGCACTGCCAGGGGGTACGCCTTTCGATGTTCGAAACGTATCCCATCGTAGGTTCTGGTAACATGCTCATAGAGATTGCGTTCCAATTGTAGCCAAGTTCCTTTGCCAACTTCATCAATTTAGTATCATCCTGAGGGAGCCATAGAGTAGGAGTTCTAAACTCAATATACTTCGAATTAGGTGGTTGCGGAGCCCTGATGATGTTAGATTTTCGATGAGATTCACGCATAAATAGATGGCTATGAACCATCGATGGCCCATTGGAAGACGACTGTGGCTTATTATCGATGTCCTCATCAATGTCAATTACCAGCCTTTGCCAACAGCGACCCAGATCAGGGGCGGCCAAAAACTTGGTTACTGATGTTAATGATAAGCTGTCAAATTCATTGATGTAAGGCACGCCGGGTTCGAATGCAGAATACTGGGGTAGCGAATCAAACATTTGCCTAGAAGCTGAATTGAGAGACTCAAAAGACGAATAAACCTTGAGTTCAGGTAAAGCAACGGACTCGTTGTTTGTGTCTGGCCAGGAATCGCTTGAATGATATATTGGTACCAAAGAGCGGAAGTTAGAACCCGCAACTACGGCGGTTGAATTTGGATCTGTCTCCAGAAGTTTTGGATTCACCGTGATCTCTCCCTCACTTCCATCTCGCTTGATTTGAGAAGCTTCAGAAGAAGACTGTGCTGCCTCGTCTATTGTTTCATCGACATCATCTAGCATAGTTTTGTCACCATCGGGCTCCTCATTGATACTGTCTTGTTCTCCATCGGATAGATAAGTTGGTGGTCGAGTTTTTATACACACTTCCTTCCCTCGAGCCCAGTATTCCAAAACTGCATCTGAAAGCTCCTTACACACAGCAATCTTGAGCTTACGCTCCTCCTTATAGTCTACCTGAAGCCATCTCATCTCACTGAGTAAATGATCCCAATGAGTCTTCTGTCTGACAGGAGCACGAAACTTGGCATGCTGACGGAAGCTCCACTTCTGATTCTTTTTGAGCTCTTCAATTCGAGCATGAACTACTGCAAGTTTACCCTCTAGGAGAGATAGTTGATAGGCATCCGTGGACAAAGTTTTCTGGGAAGCGGGTAGAAGCTTGGAAAGGGGTAAAGTTTGAGTGGTATAAAATAGTTCTGACAGAGGATTGTGACTCTGGGGAGGTTCAGGAAGTCTATTAGGCACTAGAAATACCATAATAGACGAATCCTTATACTTTTCATAGTCCAAAGTCACTGGATTTCGTTCCGACACAGGATTGTGTTGCACACGTGCAACAGATTGATTAGTAGACGTTTCTGATAACCTTTTCGAAGACACTTCCACCATGGACACAGAATTAGAGGCCGAAGAGACTTTCTCGGGTTGCGATACACTACTCTGTAGCGTGTGATCATCATTAGCAGGCACTGAGAAACTCACAGGCAAATTATTCGAAGAGTTGCGATTATTCGCACTACTAATAGCGGTTGTTTTCTGGTCTGATACATTCTTCTCTTCCGCACCATCCACCTCGCTGACTTGCGAACTCTTACTTTCACTTTCAGTTTTTACGGCCTTAGGCTTCGTACTCGCGTCACGTTTGGCTTTGACTTGTCGCGCACGTTTCTGAATTGGTTCTAATGAAGACTCAACAAACTCTCGCCCCAATTCTAGGTCGTTTTTCTCTAAAAATGCCATCACATTCTCCTGTTCAGTGGTAAGGTCATCTTGGGTAATAGGATCAGTACTGAACAACGATAGACAATACAGCTCAGCGAGTTTGCGCTTCCTGGATTGCACCAGCTTAGTGATTTGCTGCCTACGCTTTTCGATCGCTTCTAGTCGTATTCGATCCATGCTTTGCGACTGGCTGTTAGTTTTCATGTTGCCAAAATCTTCGTTACCTCTTGTCTTCATCTTACAGTGACCATGCTGAGCGCTACAAGCGGAGAATAGCGGTAAGAACCGTGCTCAGAAGGAAAAGCCTTCGTGTCAACAGTTCAAATGACTCTGAGCGATCCACAACCGCCTCCAAACCACTTCAAAACTGTATAATAGCTTAAACGACTCGTGTTTTAGTGACCACTATTGACCGAAGTTCGAACTGGAATAGAATTTTGGGTCCGCACAGCCGCACCGTTGGTATGAACCCGGGTGTGGTGTGGTATCGACAGCGTATTCAAACAGTGAAGAGATGGTGGGTTGGTAATTGATTGGGGTTGCTAAATTCATTTGTTAGAACGAGTTTTTGACTAGCAGGAACTACAGTATAAGCTGGATCAGACTACAATTCTCTACTGGAATGGATCCTGGGAGCTTGCAAGCTATTTGTGATGAAATCCTTAATAATCAATCTCTATTAGAAGAGGATCGCATTGAGAAAATTGAAGATGAAGTAGAAAAGGCATACCCTCGAGCATCTGGAGATGAGAGGGAGAAGATGGTTCTGTCCATTCTGTGGAACCATCATGAATTGAATAACGCAACATCTTCTAAGTTACAAGTTCACAACAAGAGCATCAATTCACAGCAAAGACCGGGACATACTATCAGGCAGAATGGCATGCCTATAGTTGTACAGCGACAACAACTGGGACCCTTGGAAGTGGATATAGAGAAATTAACCTTACAAGCAAGGCAGAAGTCTGAAGCTGGATATCAGACACAACAAACCCAGTCGACAATTGGAAATCTATCGACAATTGAAAGTAAATCAATTGGAAATCAGCCTAGTACTGGAAATCAACCAACTGGAAATTGGACAGCGCAATCATTCTCTCCAGAATCAACCGATGATACAGGACTGCCAGATACCGAAGATGAATTAGCTTTCAGTTTGGATCCTTTTGACATTCTGCGAGAAGTAGTCGGAGCAGATACTGATGATACCACTATCAGGACGGTTTTGGAACGAAATGATTATAACCTTCAAGCTGCACTGGATGAACTTATGGGTAGTGCTGATTCTGTTGGAGCTCCTAAAGATTCAGAAGCTAGAAACGAATCTGAAGAGGCAATAATGGTCTTTGACAGCACCAATCCTAGTCCCGAATTGCGAGAAGCAGTACTGTCATACATGTATAGCTTGACCACGAATCCTAATACCCTGTGTAAATACTACGTCCAATATGGAGAGTGTCTTCGAGCTGATTGTTCGTATTCTCATGATGTTGTGGCCCGAGTGTGTAGATTCTGGGTTAAGGGTAAATGCCTTGCCGGAGATTCTTGCCCTTATATTCATGAGATTCCTCCAGAAGTACTGGATGAAATTGGAGCCACTGCGGTAACTGAACAGACGGAGCCTCTGTCTGCTGCCAAACTTCACAACGAGGAAGACTTCCCTAGTCTTGGAAACGCAAAGAAAGGAAGTAAGAAGAAAAAGCGAGGCTCAAATCCTGCCATCACGACTCGCTTACCACCACCAAAATCTACCGGACAATCCAGCTATGGAGCTATAAGTGGTCTAGGCACTACCAAGGTTCGCATCTCTAAACCAACAGTAGAATCACCACCACAATCTAAACAAAGCTCAGGCAAGATCGAAATCGGAAAGCCAAGGCATATCCCTTGGGAAGATGAAGAATTCGGCAAGAACTCTGAGTACATCCAAGAGAGGATAGCAGCTGCCAAACATGCTGGTCTTCGAAATAAGTACCTTCAATTGGCAGTCAAAACATGGAATGGTAACAATGCTGAACAGGCCAAACTGCTCAGTGTTAAGGGACAGAAGCATAACGATGAGATGAATGAACGGTACGAGCATGGAGCAGAGATGCTATTTGAGCAACGTAAGGAGCTTGGAAGTGATATTTTCTTTGATCTTCATGGAATGACGCTGGAGAAATCCATTGAACATTTAAAAGATGCACTGGAACTTGTGGAGAATGAGCAGAAGTCATCTAAGCGACCATTTTATGCTATTTGTAGTCAGGGCCACTATTCCAACTCGTATCGAGCAAGAGAAGATAGACTGACAACTAAGGTGAAAGAATATCTAGATCAGCAAGGATATATATGGAAGGATATCGGTACCTCAAATGTGAAAATGGGACGGATTATAGGCATTGATCCTTGGTCTCGTTGAGATACAGCAATTAAGTAATTAACCGTGATTTGCCTTCGTCAGACCAACAAGTTGACTAACATATGCAAAAATATACGTACATTAGAAGTAGCTATCTAATTACACAATCATAAAGGCAACACAGAAACCCAGCCAAGCTCAGGAAGAGGTTTCAAGTTAGTATTTCCATTCAATTTTGACTTTTTCTTTTGTTCTTATTCGCCGACTTGCTCAAATCTCAGACTTTTACGTTGACGAAGACTCTCAGTTTTTTCATCTACCTTTGACTCAATTGTAGTCTCAATAGGAGCTGCAGATGTCTCGGTAGAGTTCTCAAATGAGCTCTCAATTGAACTGTCTGCATCGGACAATTCTACACCAGTTCCAATTGCCGACGACACAGTTGCAAGCTCAGCAGTTCGTACCCATCTTCGTCTTCGGGTATATTTTGTGAATGAATCTTCAGGAGAAGGCTTTTTCCAGGTATTGTCGTAAAAAATGAAACCTTCATTGGGCCCTGGATTGGCTGTGGTCTTAGACTTTCGTCCGCTAGGCACAACTAAAGATCCATCATTTGACAAATCCAATCGCCACGCCCTATCAACCCATCTCCATACCATTCCAGAGCCTTCAGAGGACGGTAACTGAAACTGATCCGGTTCACTTGCCTCATTGAGAAATTCATCAGTCCATGCAGACCTTTCATAAGCAAGTAGATTTGGTGTCCATCCGATTCCTAGCCATCGACGCTGGTTTTCATATAATACGTAGGTGAATTGAACCGGCTTTCCATCCTTAGATTGTACTCCTCCTCCAAACGCTGTAGTTCGAGCCAGCTGAGCTTCCGAACTTCCACCCCTTCGGCGAGGACTGCTGAAGTCAATTCCAGTTAGATAGAATGTTATCAGACGAACAGTTCTTGATCTCCAGAATACCGCTCGAGTCACTCGAGCCCACATTGAATGATAAGTCAGTACCGCCAGACCACCAAATAACAGTAAGGTTCGAGGAGTAACTACAAATACCGCCACCACAATGTATATCGGAGACAAGAATAAGGTGGTGAATAAGAGTCTTGAAACATCACCCTTATTGAGGTCTAAAGACGTCACAGGAGAAACAAACAAATTGAATCTGGTGACAACATTGTTTAAGGTGTGTACAATCGCATCTAAGGTCGGTTGTTCTCGAGCATCCTTAGATACTTTTGCACGGACCCACACGTATCCAGCAATTGAACTCACGCAAAGCAAGTGGCCAAAATACGTGATGAGGATTTCAAAATAAGCCACAATTGATACCCAAGCCACTATGACGAGAAACGATCTCCATTGATCACTCGAAGTCCAAGTGATTAACGAAAAGAAATGATCGCACCCTAGAATAAATGGGTAGCCATTTCGCAGTGCTTTCGTCACTGTAGGAGGGGTTGATGACAGCAACGGAGAAGTCTGTTGGGGCAAAGTATTAGGAGGAGGAACAAATGAAGCATATGTTGGTTCTCCAGCTTGAGACTCTTCTTTTTTACTGTCTGGCGACACGGGAGGGTTTGACATGGTCCAATTTGACTCGATCGCTGCCATCTGCTACAGTTATACTGTGTGAAATTCAAACCGTCAATCCGTTAAACGATCAATTCGCTCGTCACCTCAGTGATAGCTGAGCCTTGAACAAAATCACGACCCGCAAAATTCGCTCACTAAATCCGTCTAGAGCTTAAACTATATTCACTTCAGCCTAATATTTCGTTCGACCTCTTGCTTGACTGCTTCACGATCGCCTCTTAAACCTCTCGTCGTCTTGATGAACCCTGAGATATCAACAATTTGCCCTGGGCGCCTCCGCTTGTGATCTCAGTTGCGCCGAGATCTTGTGATTGTTCGGGCCGACAGCCCCGCTACGATTTGAGCTGATGGCCCGGCTTCGATTTGATTGCCGGCTATGGTTTGAACTGACAGCGCAGCGACGGAGAGGGGAGAACGATGATGAGCTGGAGATGATAAGGTTTAGGTGAGATTTGAGGTGATTAGGATTGGGTAAGATTTGAGGTGATTAGGTATAGGTGTGATGTGAGCTGTTTGTGAGATAAGTTAGATGTTATTTGGATTGGAATAAATAGAATGATGTTACAATATTATGCCCTACCAAGCCATTACTGCTCTTGTGGTGGATATTTGGCCTCAATTGATTCAACCACTTTGACAAGGTTGGAGGCAGCAAGTAAAACGAGGTGGCCTTTAGGAGTGATTCCTACGTCTTGAAAAGCTCGCTTGGAATCCGAATCTTGGGATTGGTTCTTGAACGAATAACTAAGACTATAGTCTCCAAATTGGTTGAGAATCTCATCCTCAGGATGGAAATAAAAAGTTTCTTTTGGTTTTTCGAATCCAAGACCTCCACGGGCGCGCTTCATGACTGGTCGTTTTTCCTCAGCTCCTAACACAGATTCAATCTCAGTAAACGCTTTGGACAGAATTAGATAGTATTCGAATCGTGGTTCGGGAGAATCTGATTTTTCTCGAGATCTTGCCAGCTCTGATTCGTTGAGATATAGCCGGTAAAGTGGGGGGATCACTTCCACAGGCATGTTAATCAACCGTTCAGAGATAATGAGTCCAATTGAAGTCGTACTTGCAAAAAGTTGACGAAGCTTCCGATTCATCTCGGGTTTACGTGCTGTTCTTGCAATCATGTAGTCTCGAATTTGCTTCACCACTGCATTCTTGCGATTGCTTGTCAAGTCAATCACTGACAATAGAGCAAATGGATCTGAATCCTCTCCATCGACTTTGATTGCTGATCCAGGAGATTTCAAGATCAAGTCTGCGAATCCAGACAGTTCGAACTCGGTATTGTCAGAATCTACCAATTGACGAAGCAGGTTTTTGATTGCGTGAAAATCAGACTCCTTAGGATCAAAATAGTCGAAGTCTACATTCACAATATCGTCTTCTTGATCTTCACCATCTTTATCCTCAGCCTGGGCTTCACCATCTTTACTCTTAGCCTGGGCTACACCATCTTTACCTTCGGGGACCTCACCATCCTTTGGGACTGATCTACTTGGAGCTTCAGACTCCAATTGAGAATCAACTGGACTCAATGAGTCATCCTCTTCATTCTTACGTTTATGCATCTTAATCCTGTCCTCTATCCTTCACGATTGTGTTCTTATTCCCCTCAAACTTAGTTCTTCATCTCTCTTAGCCTGCTTTATCACTAAAACTTTTCACCCGCAGCCGCACATCAATCAGATAACATTTTAAGCCTCAGCGGTTGTTTGCAACAGTAGTAAAATCCTATCAACATCAATACAGCTTTTTTAAACCATAAGAATTGTGATGCCACTTGTGAGTTATGGTTCAGGGTCAGAGGATGAGGACACAATTAGCGTTCCTGATAAGTCCATGAGCTCCAAAGTCGTTCTGGCTCCGAGGGTTCAAACTGGATTGGTGGTGCGTAATGGAGCAGATTTACCACTGGGTCCGGTGGCACTAGGTCCTGAGAATCCATTCGAATCGGGATCCAAAAGGAAAAAGAATACGCTTACTGGATATGCTGAAGAAGATGCGTTTGACGATGCAACATTTCGAATCAATCAACGTAGTTTTGAGAATGAATTGATCCATTCGCGCTCACAGTCGATGTTAACTGGAGAACCAAAGCGGTTAAAACGAGAGAAGAAGGGAGATGCTTCAGTATTAGATGGCGATGGAGCTTATAAAGGGCCTTGGGCAAAGTACAAGCATGAGACTTCTGAAGAAAGTGAGGACGAGGACGAGGATGAAGACGAGGAGGAGGAGGAGGAGGAGGAGAAGAAGAAGGAGGGAGAGATCGAAGTCGAAGGAAAGACCGATGATACTACTAGCACGATTGACGATGGCGTGGTTCTTGGTTCAGGTGCTGGTTTGGGTACTTCTAAATTGTCTAAAGATACAGAATCGTCAGAATTCCATGGAAAGTCACAGTATGACTATCTTGGGCGTACTTATATGCATGTGCCTAGAGATCTTGGAATCAATCTTCAGAAAGAGCCGGAAGATATTGAAGAATGGTACGTACCTAAGAAGCACATTCATACTTGGACAGGCCATGCAGGTGGAACGACCAGGCTCAAATTCTTCCCTAAATCTGGTCACTTGCTGTTGTCAGGTGGTAGCGATTCAATGGTCAAATTGTGGGATGTATACCATGATCGAGATTTGCTACGATCATTCTCCGGACACTCCAGATCCATTCGAGACATTGACTTTAATTCGGAAGGAAGTCAATTTCTTTCTAGTGGGTATGACAGGAATACTAAACTGTGGGATACCGAGACTGGTCAAGTCATACAAAGGTTTAATTCAGGCAGCGTCCACAATTGTGTGCGATTCAACCCTCGAGAACCAACTTCCTTTCTCGCCGCTACATCAGATCATAAGATTCTCCAATACGACTTGCGAGATCCTGGGAAGATTGTTCAAGAATATAATCATCATTTACGAGCTGTCAACACCATCACCTTTGTAGACGATGACCGCCGGTTCATGACTACCTCAGATGATAAGACTGTCAGAGTATGGGAATGGCAGATTAATGTTCCTATCAAGTTTCTTGCTGATCCTGCTCAACACTCAATGCCCTCAGTGGCTCTACATCCTGGAGCAAAATATGTTGCTGCTCAATCCATGGACAACACTATTATGGTAATTGGGGCTCGGGACAAATTCAGGATGCATCGTAAGAAATCATTTGGTGGATATTCTAGTGGGGGGTATGCATTGGGGATTGATTTCAGTCCTGATGGTAGTTATATCATGTCTGGAGACGATAAAGGTAACGCAGTATTCTGGTCATGGAAAACCACGGCCATTCATTCTAAGATCAAAGCACACAATGGACCAGTCTCTTGTATCGCAGCCCATCCTCAGGAGACATCGAAGGTGGTAACAGCAGGAACAGATTCTATGATTAAGTATTGGGATTGATTACGACATATTTATTTAACACCTTGACGAAAACATGTTAAAAACCTTGATATAATAGACGACAGTTAGTGATAAGTACCATAGACAGAAATTTTTTCAAGTTTCATGTATAATTTATCTAGCCAGGAAACAGAAAACAACTCATTATGCATAGAATGAAACAGATTTGGACTTTCGGGCTTGGACTTCTCCAATTGCCTCGACAAAATCTTCATGAGTGATTTTCGATTTGCCGGTTCTTAGCGCAATCATACCTGCTTCAACCGCTACAGCTTTCAGTTGAGCACCGTTAAACTCATCGGTGGATCGCGCAAGCTCGTGCCAATTCACACCATCTTCAACAGTCATCTGTCGTGAATGAATTTGTAAAATGCCCGCTCGTGCTTCTTCGGTAGGCAGCGGGAACTCAATCTTTCGATCTAAACGCCCTGATCGCAGAAGCGCAGGATCCAACACGTCAACACGATTGGTGGCTGCTAGAACCTTAACTCGGTCGTCTGAACCAAAACCATCCAGTTGATTGAGAAGCTCCAGCATTGTTCGCTGGACCTCTCGGTCTCCAGATTTATCAGAATCAAATCGTTTAGTTCCAATGGCATCAAGCTCATCAATAAAGATAATGGTAGGAGCTTTTTCCTTTGCCAACGCAAATGCATCTCGGACTAACTTAGCTCCATCTCCAATGAACATCTGCACTAATTGTGGAGCAGCCAGTTTGAGGAAGGTAGCATTAGTTTGAGCAGCACATGCTCGGGCTAATAAGGTCTTACCAGTACCAGGAGGACCGTACATGAGCGCACCTTTAGGGGGCTTGATGCCCATGGCCTTGAACTTTTCTGCCTGTTTCATTGGACTAACCACAGCCTCATCCAACTCCTCGATCTGCTTGTCTAAACCTCCAATATCAGAGTAATTCTCAGTTGGCTCTTCATCTACTTCCATCGCCTTTACTCGGGAATCATACTCCGCAGGTAAGGTATCGAGAACGAGATAAGAGTCCTTGTTAACTCCAATGAGATCACCGGGCTTGAGAGTAGAAGGCTCTACCAGGCCAATTAGTGGTAAGAATACTGTCTGACGAGTCGAGGTCTTAATCACCGCCGATTTACCTACTCGGGCCGCGTCCAAGTCCACATTAGCACCTTCTTCAGTAGCTTCGCCTTCCATATCTAATAGTTCCACCACATTTCCAACAAGGTATGGTAATTGACGATTGTTATCGATTTTATCTTGATTATCTTTGATTCGTTCAGTCATGGCATTCTTCTCATGAGTGAGCCTCTGAAACTCTGACCTCATGACTTTGATGTCATTCTCTAGTAGCTTCCGCCGATTAACAATGTCCGAAACTGATCCATTAAGAATATCGCTGTCAATTCCTTCATCTTCTGCCTCAGTCTTGTCAGGTACTGACTTTTCTAGATCTTCAAGCGTAGACATGTTGTACAAATCCACAACCTAACGCTCGTCACCACGTAGTACCCCTCCTAGTTCCTTCTTTGGTTCTTGTTCTCTCCGGTGTTATTTCAAACTGTCGCCTCCCAATGGATGTCGTGTGTGTTTAAACTGAAGGCAACACGCACGGCTCACACACCACACGGCTGCTACTCGTCCGGGTAACGTCGAGGGTTTGGAACCCGTGCGGCGGTGCGCTCGAAGATTCCATCGCACGGCTGGCGTGTCGTTCGCAGTTGAAATGATTAATTTGATGATTAGTGAGATTGATTTGTTTAGATGTTGATTTGCTGATAACTAACTAATATCAGGAAGGTAGTGATTCTGAATGCTATTAGGAGAGTATTAATATTAAAATATATCAGGAAGGCATTGCGGTTGTGATTAGGTTGTTTATTAAGGGGTCTGAGCATGTCTTTGTTTAAAAAACGGACAGTAAAAGTCGGCGCTAAGGTGAGAAAGCCGGAGGATGATGAAGGGCAGGAGTCAATAGATGATACGAGAGTTGTGAAGCGCCTGAAGAATACAAAGAAGGAAGCATTGGCTGAATCTAATATTAAAGCTGAGAATGTAGTATCATATGATCACACTCATTCGACGTCGGTAGAAACATCGTCCGAAGCCACTAAAGAAGATGTGCTGGCAGCAGATGCTCGTGAGCAAGATAAGAAACGAAAGGAAGAGCATCAGCAAATAATTGACAAATCTGAGACTGATAATGGGGATATATACCGAGGCTCCAGTGCTTATTCCAACTACAAACCAGAAAACACGAGGAAATTTGGGCCAGTCAAACCCCAAGCAGCTAATGTTCGGTCTACCACTGTTGTCGACTACCAACCAGACGTCTGTAAGGACTACAAACAGACTGGGTTCTGTGGTTATGGAGACACCTGTAAATTTCTTCATGCCAGAGAAGATTATGCAGCTGGCTGGAAGCTAGATCGAGAGTGGGAGATTGAACAGCGAGGTGGCAGTAACAAGACGGGTGAACAGCAGAATGGCAGTAACAAAAAGAATGAGCCCACTTCAATTGAAGCCGATTCTAGTGCTAAGACCAAAAATGTCACAGAGATTCCATTCAAGTGTGTGATTTGCAAGCAAGACTACAAATCTCCTGTCGTAACTTCTTGTCAACACTACTTCTGTGAAGAATGCTTCATTGCGAAATATAGAAAACGACCAAGTTGTTACATCTGTGGCAAGTCGACAAACGGAGCAGTCCAACCTGCCAAGGATCTTCTTTCTCTTTTAAACGACAGGCAGAAGAGAGCTGTCGAGACGAACGCTGGCCACACAGAACCCATTGCATCATCATAGATACAGTATACTGGGGCCTACCATGACGACATGACGACCTTCTTACGACCTACAACTATTTATTGGGCCCAGTGTAATTTTCAAATAATCTTCGTGAAATCAAAGCTTCACAAATCTGCATCATATTAGTGTTTTTTTTTATATATACAATCAACCTCAAGCTGACGCTTTCCACAGGGCCTTTTTGGATCCGCCAACTGGCCGACGAATGACCTCTACTCCACCTTTACCTCCTCCGAAAGCCAATACAACAGACTCTTCATAACTGGCTCGGTAAGCACCTTGTTTTCGTTGAGCTTCTCGTAACGCAACCACTTCCTTTGCAAATAAGTGTCGTTCCATAGGGGATTTGACAGCGAGAGATGGCGACTCAATGAGATGTTTGAGAAGGTGGAAAGGCAGGTTGAGCAAAATCTGCTGGTGCACCGGGTCCATAGGCTTCGCGGTCGGATTCAGGTGGTTAAGAAGATAGTTTACCAAGTCAGATACTAGATTAGAAGTGAATGGAGGGTAAGGACCTTCGTAAGAAATAGATACAGAATCATCATGAGCGAATTCTAAAGGAGTAGCCGAGTTCGATTGCGTATGGCCTGAGGGAGGTTCAAGTCTGATGTTAGAAAGCGCAAATGACAGGATTTCGCTCACAGTTTCGCTTCGAATCAAGCTAACCAACGTCTGATACCCTACTGAGGCCACTGAATCAATTCCTAACAAACAAGCAGAAGCAATCAAACCCTTGGCAGCCGTAACGTCAAACGAGGTCAAGTCAAGATTATGTCCGTACAGAGTTGCCAGAGCCATGGATAGAGAGATTGATGAAACGAATCGATCATCCGTATTGATGCTGATGTGATAAGGTGGTCCATTATTGGACATACCCACATTGCTCAAATACTGATACAACACCGGAGATCGTGAAGCAAACAACGCATGGAGTCGAAGAGTAGGTAGACTAGCAACCGTTAAGTAAGTATCAGCCCACGCAGCATGAATGAATCCTACATTGTAGGCGTACGAAGCCACATCGAAAGATGTAGCGGTCGGGCCAGGTTGGTTCATCACTGGATTTGGCTGTCCAATTGGCTGAGAACCAGACGGTGCAGGCACTCCTGGTACACCAGGAACGATAGGGGCTACCGGAGCCACAGGACCAGAACCAGGACCAGAACCAGGACCAGAACCAGAGGATGGGCCCGTGTTCTGATTGACTGTAGTGATGCTAGCAATTGGCTCACTGAGCGAGCTATGAGCTGCCGATGAATACTCGGATTGCGATCCAGAACCTACAATGCCACCAAGTCCACCGGTACCACCCAAGTGAGGTTGCATCATGGTTACACCAGGCGGAGGGGGGATGAGAGCACCTGGTGGAGGCATTGGAACTCCTAACTGCGATAGAGGATGTGCGTGTCCATGATGAGATGAAGGGTGCCTACCATGATGAGAAAAGTGATGGAGCTGGTCTACCGATGGAGGAGGAATTGGAGCGTCGGTTGAAGACTGTGCAGGTGATGCAGAGCCTTGACGACTGTTCATTGTCAATTCTCAGAAAAATTATACGAGCCACCAGCCTTGAAATCCTCAGATTTTTATGGAATATTCACCAGAGACTAGATCTCAAGCTAGATGTACCAATAGTATCCAGACTCTCTCTCAAACACACACAATATTGCACTCCCTTATTGTCTAATTCTTGATCTACAGCTGTGATGGACTGATTTGACTGAAAATTTCACTGTCTCCACAATTATGGTACGGCTTGTGGCCCCCAGAAAAGCGAGTGAGAAGGAGGCACGATATTGAAGGAGGAGGAAGATGTGGGCAATTAAGAGATTAGATATGATGATGCGGTGATGAGTTAACGGCAGAAGTTGTGTGATCTGAGAAACCCATATGTTAAACCATTGAGCTAGCAGCCAGACTCAGCCATTGAGCTAGCAACCAGTCGCAGCACTTAGTAGCCGTTCTGTGTCACGGCTTCAGGCAGAAGCTTGGATACAAGCACCTACAAGCACCCTACACTAGGGAAGACTATCGGTGAGTACAATACCACTATACCGAGTTTAATTGAGCAGTGTTCTCTTCACCAGGATTAAGCATTGTCCGTTTCACCACAATTGAGCATTGTCCCCTTCACCACGATGACCATCGTATGCCCAGCTTAAATCAAAAATTGTTCGCCCTACCATGAGCACCAGAGTAAGTTTGAATCAAGTAGCTTTACATTGAGTTGTCATAAATCAAGCTACTTTGAATCCAATTGCTTGAATCAAACAACATACGCCCATAATGCGAACCTTTCAATTCACCCTCATTCATATCTTAACAATTCCAGGGTTACATTGTCTCAGACACAGTCTTAGAAATGTCTCACACCCCCGCCGAGTCCACGTTGATACCGGCAAGTAGCGTTCGTGGGGGGATTACTATCGATAGGAAGTTGTATAAGGACAGAGAATGCAACCGATTCACAACCCTCAACATCGATTTAGATTGACTGACTAGAGAGGTGATTTAGTAGTGACAGGATGAGTTTCATCTGGACTTTGGCCCTTGTTCTGGGCCCATTACAAGTTCTCGCCCAGAGAGCTTCTCTATTTCCTGCTCCAATGGATGTGAAATGGGGTGAAGGAGGACCTCTTGTTTTTAACTCGGACAAAGTCAAACTTCAAGCACCGGTGAGTGCACTGTTGAATAAGGCCTATGATAATGCAATCAATGATATTGATGGCCTCAAATGGTCACCATTGTTTGATGAAAGGCCCTATGAACCCATAGGATTGGGATCAGATTCACCCAACTCTGGGAATGAACAACAAGTAATACTAGGTCCCAGAGACTCACCACATGGCTTCAATATAATATCTGAGGTAAACATCCAAGTTGAAGACTTGAGTGCAGACCTCCAGCACGGTGTCGACGAGTCCTATCAATTAGTTGCAGACCCAAACATTACAGACTCTGAAGATGCTAAAGTGGTTATCAAGTCGCAAACCATATGGGGAGCCATCCAAGCGCTCAAGACACTCAGACAGTTGGTTATTTATGATGATTTGGAAGAAATATTTTATATTGAGCGACCAGTCAATATCATCGACAAGCCTTTATATCCTCACCGTGGAGTGATGATTGATACTTCCCGTAACTTCTATCCAGTGTCATCGCTGTTAAAACACATTGATGCTATGGCTCTGAGCAAGATGAATGTCTTTCACTGGCATATCATTGATGCTACTTCGTGGCCAATTGAACTGCAGTCATACCCTGAGATGGCCGAAGACTCATATTCTGCTAAGGAGACATACTCAATCTCTGACATTAAATTCATTGTAGAGTATGCCAGAGAAAGGGGTGTTCGGGTTGTTCCTGAACTTGATATGCCTGGACATGCTCATGCCGGATGGAGGAAATTAGACCCTGAGGTTATGGCTTGCTCAACATCAGAATTCACTAATAACTTCAACGCTTATGAAATTGATATTTTGTACCCTAAAACTTACGAATACCTGAGTACAATCTATGAGGAGTTGAAGGCTGTTTTCCCAGACTCGTTGTTCCATGTTGGAGCCGATGAGTTGAACCCCGGATGCTTTGAATTCTCGCCTAAGATTCAAGACTGGCTCAAACAGGATCCTTCTAGAGGTGCCAATGATGTTTTGGAGTATTGGATAGACCATATAGTGCCCCTGTTTAAAGAGAAAAGACTTATAATGTGGGAAGATGTGGTTCTTTCGTCAAAGATTGCAGCATCCAATGTCCCCAAGTCCGTGATCATGCAAAACTGGAACAATGGCACCGAGTATGTTAAGTCTCTTGTACAAATGGGATATGATGTTATTGTTTCTTCTGCCGACTTTCTATATCTAGATTGTGGGTTCGGGGGATATCTTTCCAACGATACAAGATATGATGTTCCAACAAATCCTGATTCTAAGGTGCCGAATTTCAATTACGGAGGAAATGGAGGCACCTGGTGTGCTCCATATAAGACATGGCAAAGAATCTACGATTACGATTTTGCTGACGGTCTTACTGAAGATGAGCGAGCTCATATCGTGGGTGCAGAGACTGCAATGTGGTCTGAGCAGGCCGATGATACCGTTGCTGAGGGACGAGTGTGGCCACGAACTGGAGCTTTGGCTGAGTCTTTGTGGTCAGGAAATAGAGATTCAAATGGTCAAAAGCGAACAGGTCTTGTCACTCAGCGAATTGCAAACTTCAGAGAGTATCTTGTCCTATATGGAATTAAGGCTGCTCCCATCTTTCCAAAGTACTGTGCACTCCATCCTCACTCATGTGATTACAATATCTATCGAGAGACGTGATTCATCAACTCGGATGTTCTCTGATGCTACATGTCATTAGTTGTACATAAAATATCAGCCAAAGTCTTTGTATCGGATCATAATATTCAATACTAAATCTGAGTTGTGCACCTCTTACGACATATGGGTGTATTTTCACAGTTAAATCTTCTTATTGTTCCAAATTGACTGGAACATGACCTCCATGCTGTCCATACAAAACGTCAAGTGCTGCCTCGAAAGATTCAACCGTGGGTTCATACGTGCAAATGTATGTAGGAGCTAAATGTTTGTCCGCTTCACGAAGATAGTCGTAAGGCACATCGACTGCTACTACTGCCGTTGGCTTTTGGAATGTAGCCAGATGCTCAACAACTTTCCTTTGATATCTCAGACCCTCAGCATTACGACTGACCACCAGAATCTTATCAGCGGTTGCAATTTCAGAGTCCTGTAAAGACACTTCATCATCGGGATCATATCCAAGTGCAAGTACAGTTGCTCCACGGTTCTTCAATGCCTGTTCAAACGATGGTGGTATGAACCGATTGTGATGGCGAATGTTGATAATACCACTGGTTGCATTTTGCTTCGGCTTGCTTGGAATCACATAGGCTATCTTCTCTCCAACATGGAAACGATGCTCCGGTACCCTGCGAACCACAGTTACAGACTGGCTATAGATGCCTCGAATAAGGGAAAGATATAGCCTGTGATTGGGAACCTTGTGTTCGTAGTCCGGTGTTTTGGAGCTATCAAGAACCTCCGTCCATGAGAGATGAGATCGTTTGAGCTTCCTTACCTTTTCAGCTGAAAGAGCTACTTGGTCTCGGCTAACTTCTCCAGAACTCACAGCTTCATACATTTGATTGAATCCACCGACCTGGAGGTCAAATTGATGACATATCATCACACAGTCAATCCCAGCCTTCAATGCCATTCGTGCTCCCTGAACAGTGCCATAGGGCTTTGCGACTGCATCCATTTCTAGGCAGTCTGTCACAACCAATCCATCATATCCCAACTCCTTCTTGAGATATCCCACCGCCTTTGGAGAGATTGAGCAAGGCAATCCGTCATCGGCTAGAGCAGGAATCAACACATGGGCCATCATTATCGAATCCACATTCTCGGACACTCCAGCTTTGAACGGTACTAGCTCACATGCGTTCAACTGATCCCAACTCTTATCAATGAGAGCAGTTCCATGGTGTGAATCGACGCTGGTGTCTCCGTGACCAGGGAAGTGCTTTAGACAAGATACCACTTTTCCAGCCTTTAAACCCTTCTGGGAAGCTACTACGAACTTTGAGACCTTCTCTGGATCATCACTGAAGCTTCGTACTCCAATAACGGGGTTCTTCGGATTCGAATTCACATCTGCTACCGGAGCCCAAGTATACTGGAGTCCATAGTAGTTCATGTAGGCAGCACTAATCAACGAGGCATTGTACGCGTATTCCGGGTTATCAGTTGCACCCAAAGTCATTGCACCAGGAATTTGAGGAGCTACTGGTGGTTTAAGCCTGGTGACAAGACCATTTTCCTGATCAATGCTGATGAATAATGGGCGTTCATGTCCAGCATCTTTTGCAATCTGTTGCAACGATTGAGTAAGCTTCAGCAATTGGTCCGAGTCTAAAACAGTTAGCACGAAGTTCACCAGGACAAGAGAACGAACTTTTACTACCTACCTTTGACATTTCGTGTAAATAGAATGACATTACCAAGGTGATACTTCGTAATCAGCTCGGTGATATCAGCATTAGGGACTAAGCCATCGAAGCCTGCGATCAGAATCTATTTTGTTAGTTTGAGATGACAATTCAATCGCACTAAATAAACTACTTACCTCGCCTATGTCTTTTCTTAATTGGGGATCCATTGTTATAAATGATCTAAACAGGGTTATATCAAGTAAGCTTAGAAACGAAGGTTCAGTCAGATTAAATATACCGGTCACCTTGAGGTTTGTACGGAGTTTGATCTCCCCCCCAATTCAGCGGCTCTAGCCGGCGGGGGTCTAAGACAACCCCCATATGCAACAATACAAATAAACGCTTAATTATCAGACAGACGCGCTGATCCGGGGACGGGATAATCGTCGGATTTCGCATCTTGGGATCAGTGGGGGGACTCGAAGTAACGTTAGCTGAAGTAACATTAGTAAATAAAACTGAGGTTAATATCTGATTCCTTATTAAATTACACAAATCTTAATACTCTATGATCATGGCTCGCTCTCAAATACGTGCCCAGCGGTGTCCACCGCCACATGATGACGTTGAGTGGACGCCTTCCTTGGGTTGGGAGCCTCAAACACCGCGTCAAGCTCTTCCAGAGTGAAACCTTTAGTTTCAACGTTATATAGATAAGAGATAACAAACTCAAACGCATTCCAGCACGCCCAGATGATGTACATCTTATAACCGATTCGTTGCAAACCAACAGGTGTTGCAAATTGATTAATTAATCCAGTGGCATTGACCATGAATCGGGAGAACGCAGTTCCCTTTGCTCGCTGTTCATACGACAGCAACTCAGATGCATATATTCCTTGTAAGGGAGTGATTCCAATACAATAAATTGCGGAGAAAATGAAGTAGAATGCAATTCCTGCTTTGGCTGCGGGAGTTCCCTTGTTTTGCACAACCATAGCTGTTGAAACAGCAACTGCTACCCAAGCTAGGGACATTCCAAGCAGAGTCGGTAACAACACCATTCGACGACCAAACCATTCACACATGGTGGATCCCAGGCATGAAGCCAAGAACGATTGAATGTTCTGACCCAAGTTATAGTTCAGTACTGTGCTTGGTTTAGTGACACCTGCCGAAGCAAAGAATGCTCCTACGAAATACGAGATTCCTCCAGAGCTTAAACTTCCCCAAGTTACAAAAATCAGGTTATTGAGCATTCGATATCGAGCAGCCCGAGTATTGTATAGACAGCGGTAATCCCACCATCTTTTGTCTGATCCGTTCAAATCCAACTCTTCTTCGAATTCAGCAACTTCCAATTGTACAAACGGGTTCTGCAAATCATCTTCTCCATGATAATGAGTGAGGAAATCGATAGCAGATTCAGATTTGCCATGAGTATAGAGCCATCGTGGACTTTCTGGAATAAACCATACACTTGACAAAATGATAGCAGTAGGAATGATCTGAAGCCAAACTGGGATTAGCCAGCAACGATCATCAGCATACTTCACAGTCAACCGAGTACAAAGACTTCCAATAAAGCCTCCAAAATTTTGAGTGGCACTTTGAAGCGCGGTTAATATTCCGCGGTAGGCGGGATGAGAAATCTCCACCACATATGTAGGACCAGCAGCAAGGGCGATATTAGTGCCAAATCCAAGCAAGAACCTTCCGGCGAGAAATTGACCCAATGATTCATGAATTTGAGACGTACCTTGAATTAGGGTGCCAGTCAGCACAAACATACATCCAATGAAAATACCAAACTTTCGACCGTATCTGTCTAACGCTTCTCCCACAAATGGCAAAGAACATACAGATCCGATTTGGAACATGGCAGTTATATATCCAGCCTTTGATCCATCAACTTCTGAACCAAACGTGTTCTGGAATGGATGCATTACCAACAAACTTCCCATAATACTCTCGTCAATTCCAGTCATAGTTCCTACCAGCAGGCCCACAAGTGCAATAGCATAAAGACTGCAAGCATTTTTGCTGAATGGTTTTGGAGGACAGGTCAGACGTGCTGCTGCTAATGCTGAAGACCCTTGAATCGTAGTCTCTTCGATCAGCTCACGCTTGGTGTCTCCTTCAACTGGTTCCTCCCCAATAATCGTTCTCGATGTCTTCTCTACTCCCACAGTGGGCTCAGAGACCTCAGATTGGGCCATGTTGATTGGAATTACTGAGCTTATCACAATGGTAGATCTAGACGATTCCCAACTTTGACTGTCGGGATAATCATTCCCACCTCTCACCATCAGACGTTATATAACTGGTCTAAATTGTGGGGGGTGACCCCCTCCGGAGACCCCCTCCGGGAGCATTATCAGTAGATGGAGTGAGATGGTTCTGGCCACCCCATTGTGGGGGGAAATACGACTCTAGCAATCATAAACGACAGAGAAAGGGAGACACAGGGATGAAATATCCAATGGGAGACTAATCAGCGCGAATTCTATCTACCTTGTATAGCAGTTTTCGGAAAAGTGACTCCTTAGAAAGACTCCTTAATAGTGATGCACCCCCGCTCAAGCTGATGCGGAGAGATACACAGATCTAAATGTAGTGTGGGTAAAGAACTAACATAAAAGTGGTTATAGATACTTGGTAGAAGTTAATCATAGGTCCCTGATATCAATTTTCCTGACATTAGTTTCCTAGTATTAGTTTTCTGATATTAATTCCCGGATATTAATTCCCGATATCAATTTCCCGATGTCAATTTCCCGATATCAATTCCCATCACTTATTATTTAGTACTAGAACTCTATATCAGTGGTATCTTATATTGAAGCCGTCTGTGCATAATTGAGACATTATTAACAGATCAGATTTCCAGCCGTTGGAAAACTCAACAGTCCAATACAGACGTGAGCTCTTGATAGTAGTTTAGCTGGTATCTGGAGTTTATACAGTCCAAAGCTTACCAGCACCATGTATGTTACACAAATTCAAATGTTTAGGAGATAACCGATCATCTTGGATGGGATGAGCCAATTACGCGGGATGAAGATAAGATCATCAGAAGTATAGACTGAGGCACAGGCTTAGAGTCATGAACAGATAATGATGCATTGGGGCCTATGCCATAACCAGATACACATAGTTCCATATCTCCTGGATGAAGACTTACGTACTTTGGTGTAGTTGACCAGCAACCAGCCAGGAAAAAAAAACGAAAATAACATTACTTTTGGTGAGACGTACATTGTATACGACGGTACCTCCAAAACTGTTACTGCAGTTCCTTGTGGCCCAATGGCAAGGCGTTCGACTACGATTTGGTCACATCGAAAGATTCCAGGTTCGACCCCTGGCAAGGAAGCTTTTTTTTATTATGTGAAGGAAATTTTTGTCGTCAGCTAGAGAGTGTGGTCAAAGATTGGATAGAAAACAGTCTAAGATTGGACGGAGCAGAGTCCAAGATTGGATACAGCATAGTCAAGATGAAGGTCAAAAAGACTGCAACTAAAGCAAATGATGCCAAGGTCGAGATCAATCCAATGGCAGCAGGAGGTAGACCAAGATGCCAATATTACTTGGAACAAAAACGAAGACAGTGCAATATGACTCGTAAGCCAGCTCAGAAATACTGTGCTGAGCATAGTGTTTTGCTCGGCCAGTCAGGCAATCAATCGGCTCGAGTTCGAGTAGTTTGCCCTTTGGATCCCAGTCACAGTGTATGGAAGGATCAGGTCGATCGACATATCAAGAAATGTAAAGCTACCAAATCGTTAGAGAAGCCAACCGAGATTTGGTTTGAGGAGAACATTAATATAAGGTCAGAGGAATCCCTAAGCATTGAATCGAACAGTTCGCACAGCAATTCAGATCCAAGTCCAATAATCACTGAACCTGCACAAGTCAATTACGTCAAATGGATCCCAGTAATTGATAAAATATACAACAGTTTACAAAGCATTTTGACCGTGGAACGAAAGGTTGGGAAGGAGGATGCGCTACAGGCACGATTATCACAGCTTGAAAACCAGAAACATGCAATTCAACAAGCATCACTAATTTCCCACATGAAGCATTATAACCTACTGGATTCAGATACGATCATCGCCGAGTTTGGCTGCGGTCGTGGAGAACTCTCTCGATACATATCTCAGGCAATTCATCTTGATCAGATACGAGAAAGCAATGAGCAAGAACCAGCCAAGGGTAGAAAACACTGGCTGATTGATCGTGCTGGGCCTCGATTGAAACTGGACGGAAAAATCACTAAAGACCACTATGAGAGAATGGAGGGGAAAGATGATCACAAAATTGATCCTCAAACACTTCCTACAGTAGTGAGAACTAAAGTGGATATCAAGGATTTGCGTCTTGGACCTGATGTTTTCGTAGATATTGGATTTGGTAGACAAGACAAGATCAGTGTAGTATCTAAACACCTTTGTGGCGCTGCTACTGATCTCACGTTGAATTCGCTGAGGCAATTGAATGGTGCTAGTGTGAAAGGAATTGCAATTGCTCTTTGTTGCCGTCAACTATGCAGTTATCATACATACCCAGTAGAAGGTAAACAGTGGCTCTTAGAGCATGGAGTTGATGAAGAAGGTTTCAACAACCTGTCTAAGATGACATCGTGGGCGGTTTGTGGAGTAAGGCCGGATATGAGCCTCAAGGACATTCAAGATAAAAGTGGGCTCAATTATCAGGAACGAGAGCAGGTAGGCCATAGAGCCAGACGAATCATTGATTATGGACGGGCATTATCATTAAAAAACCAAGGGTTTGAGGACGTACAGCTAGTAGAATACGTCGACCCTTCGGTCTCATTAGAGAACGTGTGTCTACTAGCGAGAGGAAGACATTGAGTACTAACCAACGCCAATTGCACCAATTACCTTCATAATTAGTTAAACCACCTTCATTAGTGCTATATATCAATACTGTTAGCTACAACAAAACTTGAATGGCTTCGGCAGCTTTAACAAGATTTTTGGGTCCCTTGACACGGGATTGAGAGTTCCTTGACTTAGACCTTCTCCTCCTTGAGACCGTGCTTCCAGAAAATTAGGTATGGAGTGGTACCATCCTCACGGTAGTTGAGAAGAACAACCATTCCATCAGGATCCATACTCTCACCAGTGAAGAACTCGTAGTCCTTGAAGCTGCCTATAACTTTCTTGACGTATTCCTGAGCACCCTTCTCGAAAACAGACACGGCATCAGGGTCAGACTCCTCAAGTACAGCCTTAACTCGCTTCATGTAACCCTTAATGTAGGTCAAGAAGGACTTCTTGTCAAAGCTTGTTTCCTGAAGACGGAATGAGTGTACCACATTGTTGATGGAGATGGTACCTTCTTCAAGAGCCTCCTCTCCATCCTCAGCAGAAGGGTTGGCGCCAATGTCGACGTCAGCACCAGGCTTCACGTTAATGAGCTGAGAGTCGACTTCATAGACAGCTCCACTAACTTCAGTGATATCGTAGGCATCAGAGAGCATCTCATCGCCAGATACAACGTCCTATATAAGTTAGAATCAAGGTCAAAACTGCTACAACACTAAGGAGAAACTGACCTCCTAAGGTTCCCTAGAAAGTAAGAGATGGTTTATATATACATGTGTCTAATCATGCAGTTGACTAGTACTTACCTTGTAAATCAACATTTTTTGGATTGAGGTTTGTTTAAGATCACAAGTCTAATGTTTTATGAAACTAAAGCTTTTTGACAGACAGGAAAAGCTTCACCAAATAATTTTCAATCAAAAATTCCCAAAAAAAAAAAAAAAAAAAAAAAAAAAAGCCGCACAAGCCGCACCGACCCCATTCTCGTGAACACGAGCTATCAAACATTGGACAGGAAACTAGTTTTAGCTTGAAGACAGTGTTGGAGGAAGACCTTGAAGTTGTTGAGATGGGCTTTGCTTGTTTTAAGGCATTATAGCGATCCATGAAGGAGCCACAAGATCCAGTAAATTGGCCAACGCTCTACTCGAATGATTTCAATTCGAAGTAATTGATCAAATGTTTGTCCCAGTAATATATTAAGTAGCTATTGTTGACCATCTTTGACCGCACCATCAAAGCTCAGTTCAGCACTCTTTACTCACTGGTACCGCATCACTCACAGCCCTACCTACCTAACCTAGCCTAGTATCTCACCTTGCCTCACCTTGCCCTACTTAACCTTACCTCACCTAGCCTCTCACCTATCGCCTAACCTCACCTACTCTCATCTACTCTCACCTAACCTGGTGAGCACCTACCTTCACCTAACCGCACCTATCACCCCCTCTCCCAACTGTCCCTTGTACGACACGCTCCCTCTGTTAATCTAACTACGGCACCACCACGATTGCTTCCCCGCTAGAACAGGAGATCCATTCTAAGATAGGTGTTATCTATTGACCGTAGCCTAAGGGCTCTTTCACAGGGTGCATCAAATAATATCTGCAATCATGTCTGCAAGTTCAATCTCACCATAGCACTTCTGTAATGGCTAGGATCAGCAACTAGTCCATTACAGTTGGTAGTGCTATGGATACTCTACTGTGCTATGACGGGTGCAGTGGTAGTAGAGGGTGTTATGCTGTGCTATGGCATGTGCAGTGGTAATGGAGCGTGTTCAGCTGTGCTGTGCTACTGTGCTGTGCTACTATGCTGTGCTACTGTGCTATCCTACCGTGCTATGCTGTACTATGACGGGTGTTACAGTGCTGTGATACTGTGCTACTATACCACGCTGTGTTGTGTACGCCTCGCTCTTCCGCCTTCGCCCCCCTCTGGGCCGCCTAAAACTGTCACTCATAACCCAATCATACCCCCGCCTTGGACATGTGGCCAATTAGCTCAATCCCGTGACCACCCCAACCTCCACCTTACTAGTGTGTAGCGGGGAGATCGGCACCTATCATTCCTATACTAGTCCGTGCATACTCAACAACGATTTGGTCTGGCTTACAGGAGTAGGAGCAGAAAGCAGCACAAGTGGAGCGGAGAAGAGGAGCAGAGAGGAGATAGTACAGGTTTATGGCTGCAGCATTCGACGATAGATATAAGAAAGCAAATACTATATAATATCAAGGGTGGATAGTTTTGAAAAGATTTGGAAAGTTTTGAAAAGTTTGAACGTTTGAAGGTTTGAACGGTCAAAGGTTCTGAAAGAGTGCGTGAATACAGCTGCATTCCTCCCTCACTTAGCTACATCATCTCTGGGTCACCTTAGTGTAAAGCCGACCCCGGTACCGCCACCAGTGACGTAAATACTCGGGACTGACAGCCTGCGCTATATTGTGAGACTAGGCGGAAGGACTGGGAACGCTTTCATAAGCCAAAGTGTACAAGATAACACGGACATTAGAATAAACAAGCTCGACTAGCTAACTGCGAACAATTTTTTGGAGATTGTTTAGGGCAGAACCACCGCAAGCCGAACCATTACGAATTCACCCGGAAGTCGGATCACTGCGAATACACCCGGAAGTCGCACCACCGCGAATACTCCCGAAAGTCGCACCACTGCGAGCACACCCGAAGACGCACGACGTAAGACTAGCGCCTTTGTAGATATAGACTGCAAGAGGTATAAGAAGACAGATCAGGTAGAGTAAGACGAGAAGAAGACAGAGCAGGACGAGAATAGGATAAGAAGAAGACAGCCTAGGACAAGAATACGATAAGAAGACTAGCACATGTCTAGCAAAATGAATCCTGAAGAACAACGGTTGTACCGTATGTATGGCAAACTGCCCTCCAAATCGGAGATCCTTAATAAGAAACTACGGGACCGAAAATACTTCGACTCGGGAGATTATGCTTTATCAAAAGCAGGAAAGACTACTGCTATAGGAGTCCCAACAGTAGGATCCAAACATCCAAACCCTGAAAGCATTCCTAGAGGAGGCATGTCACCGCCTTCGAATCGAACTCCATCTAGGCGTTAACTTTAAACACAGTTGAATTTTGGGTTGTTTATTGGATGGGGGTGGTCATCCACTCTACCATTGTTGGTATTGAACAGTTGGATTAGCATTGCATGGGAGAACCGTATGGGAGGACGGTCAGGAGTTTGGTTCTGAAAATTAGCCCCCACTTATTAGCCATTTGGCTTGATGACATGTACGAAATTGATGGTAATTCATTTTTAAGAGTTAAACTTCGGTGTCAAATTGTAGTCGTAACTTGGATCTGATTCTTGTTTGGTGGTGATATGACAATACCATCAAACGAACTGGTATACAAGCTTAGCTTTAATTATAGTGATCCTATCGCTCCTATCGACTGTAAAACCCTTAATCTCAGCTTCAACCTCAGTTCTCTCAATTTCTAGCCGGCCCAAACTGTCTCCCCTCAGACGTCCCACCACAATACCATGGGTTAGGGTTTTCCACAGGAGGTAAAAAACAACCCCAAACTTAGTTGGTTCGTGTCAGTATTAGTGCTTCGTGATTCCGAATGACCTCCAATGGCCATGGAATGTCTGCTGAAGACAAGCTGAAGAAGCTTACATTAGTATCGCTTCAGAAGTATTGGTCTGCACAGCTAGTAAGTATCAAAACCAGCAAATATTGATGGAGTGATGAGATTGAAGACAAGATCTTTGTACTGACAACCAATAGTTTCATAAGCTATGCAGCCAATTAACTGAAGCTTTCAAGCTAGGTCCCTTAGATGTATTGACTAGTGTATTTTCAGCTTTTCAATCCTCTGGGACCTCGTCCACTGGTAGCACCTCTCCAGATCCTGCTACTGAGATTCTATTATATGAATACATTTCTGAAATGATCATAGAGGATGGGCGAGGAAGAGGAGTGGTCAGTTTGATGGATTTTATTCGATACTTAAAATCCATCCATGATATTCAACCACCTCGTCAAATATCTCGCATTGAACTGAATTGTGTCACTCTATTGGCCAAACGTCTGGATCAAATGGATACTCCTGCCATCTCTGAGTGCAGAGGAGTGGTCAACGAGCTCACAGACTACATGACCATTCTTTCATCTCCATCAAACAACAAATTCCAACAGCAGCAACAACAAATACCCAATTCATTATCCGAACCGATTGCTTTTGGATATCTGCTATTAGGTCTCGCAAACACTGGCCACATCTCGGCCATGTTAACAACTTCTACCACCATCCAAGCCAAATTTAAAGAACCATACTCCGTGTTTGTCAAGTTTTTGAGTCAAAAAGATGCATACCTTGCCAGACGCCTGGATAATGTGTTCAAAGACCTTGTAGAAATTTCATCTGACATTGGAGTGACTGTTTTGACTCTGTCTGGTGATTCTACTGGTCATGTTACTAACAATCATTCAATTGACTTGTCAATATCTGAGCCTACTAGACTCTTGACCCTATTAGGACTCGAGCACCTAATTATCAGCAGTTCTGGTCGAATTCAAGGCGACACATTCATAGAGTCTGAACTGAGTCCTCTTTTGCGTCATAGTCCATTGAAAGTGGTAATCAAGAACCTAGTTACTGGTGCATTTGACTTCTACGCTGTCACTCTATTTAGAAAGGATCCGTTGAGATATCAGAATACGGCAAAAGCATTCATTTTAAAACGATTACCAGCGTTAATCAAGGAACTTGTTGCAAATACCGATCAACAATCACTCCCTTCGAATCAGCTTGCAATGGCAATTACACAGCCCATTTCGGGGTTGGATCAGGGCACAGTTAACCTACTGAGAATATCAAGTGGAGGTGATGACTTAGACGACATGTTCTCTTCATTTCCTTCCACAACCTCCGACATCCGTCGCGATTTCATCCAGACTTTTGTCAACTCGGAGCTTATTGATGCTAGCTACGTCCAAAAGACGTTAGGTTCAGAGGTAGAGAACCCATCTGCAAGCTTGGTCACCGCTTCTCGTGGAGATAGTGGAGATGAGTATTTATTTTTTGATGGAGTGGAGACCAGCATCAGTGACATTTTTGAAACAATGAAGCAAGAGGACTCTGAAATTGTGGCGTTTGAAGATAGTACAATTGTAAGGTTACTAGCCACATTCGAAGAACTCAATGGAATTAAACAGCAACGAGCTGCCAGAGAACTATCAACACTTATTGGTGTGCTAGCAGGCTCACAAGCCTCCAAACTGTTACGAAGGATATGCCAGGCACTGGGGGCAAATCTTCCTGCTCTTGACATGATATTGCTCCATGTTTCGCCAACGCAGCTGCTGTCTCCTTTAGTACGATTCTTGGATAATTGGAGAGAAGATGATGAGGAACTCAATTTTCAGGATGCTTATACAGATTTTGGATGCATGATTTTGTTAGTAGATCTGGTGTATAGAAGGTATAACCTCGATCTCAGTCAATTGGGATACAAGAGCCATAAAGCACAGACCTCATCATATTGCGCCTCAATTGTATCCTCAACAAGGGCTTGGGATGTGGTTTCGCTTGAGGATCTCACTTCTGAAAGGCGTGAGCTTTTAGGTGGGTGGATCACTGGGTTGTTTGACACTGGTGGTATCAGTGACGAGCTGATGAAGTCATCATCTATCAAGGAGTTTATTGACCTAGCACCACTTATCTTTCAGCAGGCTATTGTTGCGTGTTCTAGGTCAGTTATCGATTTTGACAATCTTAAAGGTGGCCTGGAATACTTTCTACAACCGTTCTTATTGGGTACTCTTATTGGAGCATTCAAATATTTACTCACTAATTTATGGAGTCCTGGATCTACTCTTCAACTTACTCTTAAGGTTGTGCAAATGATGGTATCTCCAGTTGACACTCTGTCGACGGATGCATCAGTCATTCACCAAACTGTCATCACCACTGTGGCAGATGAACTGACCGAAGTTCTGTCGGAGTTAAACACCACAACTGGAGATATTGCCAGCCAGATCATTGCTTCACTTGCTCCTTACGTTTCGGGTAGACTCCAACGGATTAACCCACTTTCATTGAGCGTTGTTCAAGAAATTAAAGATCATATCGCATCATTATCAGTGTGGGCACAGGCTATCGACCAAGGACACGTTAATGGGCCACCCGGGTATAGACCGGGGATATTGAGTGGTGGATGTGACATTTTGGGAGCTCGTCAAGTTCTTAATGTGCTGTTGGATGAGTTAGATCTCGCAGAAGTTCAGGGAACATTTTCATACGTGCTAGAGGTTGTTTCTTGTCTAGTAATTGTTTCTGAGACTGCACCCAAGTCCCAAGCGGGTAACACCAACATCAAAGCCCAAGCCGATGGCAGTAGCACTGATGGTGGTGGAGGCAAAAGCTCAGTTCAACTGACTAACGACGGAAAGCGAGAGGATACATATATCCTCAAACACTTGTTGCACATTGAAGACGAAGTAGACGTTCAAGCTTTCAGAGGCAAGAGGGATGTTCCTTCGGCCATAGTCGCATCAAGCTTCCGCCATCTTCGACAACATGTCCTCAGGTTTCTCAGTCAAGGAGACAAGGAACCAATATGGGAGAACCGGGCAGCCAACCTTAGTATTCAAGATGATGACAGTCAAGATGATGACACAAAGTCTATTGTACGGCCTCAAGGATCAATGACTTCATCAATTGCTCGTGGTAGTGATGGAGACAATGTAGTGGACTTCAATAATGATGACTATACGGACTTGTTACAGAACATTGGAACTGACACCAATCTATTTGGGACAGACATGATGATGGAACTATGATGGGCTTCTGGAATAGATGGGACTATGATAGAACTATGATGGGCTGCTATGATGGGCTGCTGGACTGGCAGGATTTAAAAATTCTTCGGATAGGTCAATAATGATAATGTAACTATGAATACCAAATTTTAATAAGCCAATTGATTCGGAACATCGTAAACTTAGAATAGCATGCTCCTTAACACGGGCTCCTCGACGCGGGGTCTGATCCTACACGGTCTGCTTATCTACACTACTTCGGCTAGGTGGTCACCAACTTCCCAACTATCATGATGCGGCTCCCTACTTCGTGATTCGAGACAACTTGAGTAGGCGGGAGCCGGCATCGTTTAAGGCAAGCCCAAGCAGTGAAGGTGAGGTGATATCGAGAACTGGGGCAATTTTTTTTGGCCTAAGGCTTACCTCCTATAATACCGACAATCCACGGCGCGGTTTGCTGTTAAAAAAAGGTGGTGGATCTCGTGATTAGACTGACCACTACCCTAGTGAGAGTGTCGGGTTGAAAATCCATGACCCGCCGAACCATTGAAGAGTTGACAGCTATCAACATAATAAAGCGGTCAGGGAGTTGCGAAAAGTATAGGCGACCAAGCTATCTACGAATTTAAACACTTCAGATATAGAACCAGTCAATCTTTGGCGAGAGACGGCGGATATCCTCCAAGTGTCCTGTAAGATATTACGTGCAAGGGTTCCGAGGTCTGAAGACAGTTATATCTGTTTATCTAGAAAGCCCTCCTTAGTTGTGAACTCTTGGTTGTGAACCGCGTAATCGCACAACGGGAGCGGGCGGTCGCGTCCCTGGCATATGAATGCGACGGACCATATCAAAGATTCGGCCGTTATTGGGCTCTCCTATCAACCGGCAAGGTACAGACTCTTTCTACATTGATCTTGATGATCCTCATCGCCAATTATCTCCTGGAGAAATCGTCAAAGGGTCGGTGGTTCTGGTACTTCCAAAGGATCAGAAGGTTACGGCGATTGAATGTCAATTAGTAGGGGTTGTGTCGATAAAGAATCCGTTAGTTAAAGGCAAGACTACCAAGCATACATTATTTGAGGATCGCATTGTGTTGTGGGGACAGGATTCGGAAAATGACGAGAATCAACAACTGTTAGGAGATCATGACAATGAGACTACAACCCCAGGCGGAATCACTCCTTCTACCAGTATACCTCACGCACAAGCTGCTCAAGTGAACTTGGAGACTGTTGATACAACTGCCGCAGCTATAAATGGCGATCTGGAACACACAGAGGGTGGTGAAACTAACAGTCTTACCTCGACAGATACTCCTAGTAGATTGGAGAATGAATCGAGCTCAAATGAAATAACAAAACAGTCCAATGGCTTTAGCTCTCGTTGGCTGCTACAGAGACGTCGCAAATCGGTGGATCCTAAATCGCGTTCTGGTAGTAGTTGCTCAGGTAATGGAAACTCAGACCTTGCCCTGAGCGAGAGTCAAAGTGTGTCTACAGAGAACGACTCCAACACAGATCACGAAGGGCCAGCCTCTCTTCCTTCTACCGCTAGCAATGACAATCTGATTCTACCTAGAGGTGAGCATCTTTTTGGATTTGAATTTGAACTTCCTTTAAAGGGGCTCTATTCTAATATCGAGTTCGAACGAGGATCAATAACCTATCTTCTTACTGCAACATGTGTCCGTGGAGGAACAATGTCAATACTAACAGCACATAAGCCATTGTCTTTACTTTGTCCAGTGGACGTAGGCTCATTACCTATCCCCCCTCCGGTATCTATTGCAGTTGAGGTTCATAAGCGGAGAAGAGTACGCGGATCCATAGGAGTCAGTCTTGAAATTCCACAACGAGGGTATCTACGTGGAGAGTCCATTCCAGTAAAAGTGAGTATAAAACACATCCAGACAGTCAGATCATTGTCTGGGGTTATTATTACTCTGTCTCGAGTCTCTAGGGTGATTGCAGATGGTCAAGAGCCCCAAACATTTCGTAAGGATCTAGCTCAGACAGTATCCCCTTTATATACCGATACTGATTCTTTCTCTGCAGTTGTTTCTACCAGTATTCGAGTGCCTGCGGATACCTTCCCTACTTTGCGTGGTCATCCGGCCATCACATTTCAATATGGTATTGAAGCGGTTGTTAATTTAATCGGCACATGGTCGATGCCCAAACCTGATGAACAGACCCAGTATAACCAGAAGCTTGGACTCATTGATACCGACAAACTGCGAACTCGTAGAGGAATTGTTAATCTTTGGACCGGGGTTGTGATTGGTACCGAGCGATCTCATCGGACCGCAATTAATAGGACGATACTGCCAGGAGCTCCTAGCTATGCGGATTCTACAGTAACCGCCATGAGCAACGGACGTAGTCCCACTACCCCCAGGTTTCCTCATACCCTCACTGGAAATACAACCATTTCCTTGTCTTCTCAAGGATCTACCAGGTCGTTTCGATCATCTGTATCAGCTCCTTCGTATGATCATACTGCATCAGCGGTAGCAGCAAAAGTTGAACAGCAGTCTGAAAAAGAGCGCCTAAGATCACACGAGGAAATGTTATTGCCCTCTCAACCTCCTGGGGAGGAAGTGACTGCTACCGGAGCCGAGACTTCAGAACCCTCAGCTCCACAACTCTTCACTACTGGTCAAGTTGATGTGGGACCACAATCCTCTATAGATGAAGCCGAGCCTTCATCTTCGTCATCAGGCCATCGTTCAAGTTCCCATGTCGAACATTCTGGGCCAACCGAGGATGATAAGCTTGAAGTGGAACGAAGAAGACTTGAGCAATTGACCTCAGTACCCGATTCGGATCTTGAAGAGTTTGTCCCACAATATGAAGCTGGTGAACCCTTGGCACCATCATACCCCGATGATGGCCCATCCTCATTTGCACCGGGCGAAGCGCTTTCATATCAAGCTCATCACCCTTCAACTGAGAATTCCTCTGACCAACCGTCTGTTTCTACAGAAGGACCTTCGGCCCCCAGAATGCCATCTGAGCCCTCGGATTTTGAACCATCAGCTCCAGTCATGCCTACAGACCTTCCAAACCCTTCGAACTTGGAACCAACTATTCCTCCATCATGAAACTCCTTCTAGCATTAACGAATTATGAACACGACTATTTGACTAATGAACACCTTTACAAGTTCTGTTAAGAACAGCATATACAAATATACAAGTGCGCTTTAGTAAACATTTACTCCTTTATTACAATGACATTATGACAACGCATACAAGCAGTAGATACTCAATTTTTAAAATTCATTCTTCAAACCAACCTGTAATTGCTCAAAAACATTCTTTTTTTTAACGAGTGGCGAAAGCACGGGTGACAACTCGCTTAAGGTTAAGCTCGGCCTTTCTCAAGTCGTCAGCGGAAGCATCAGTGATCTCAAGAGTGGACATAGCGTCCGACAAGGCGGTCTCAATTCTGTCCTTAGCATTTCGCTTGAGCTTAGCAGTCACACCAGGGTCAGTAACAGTGGCCTCAATAGATGAGACGTATGACTCAAGGTGCTGCTTGGCTTCGTGTCGCTTGGAGAAAGCTTCATCAGCAGCCTTGAAGTTCTCGGCATCTGAAACCATCTGCTCAATTTCCTCAGAAGAGAGCTTTCCAACTGCGTTAGAGATGGTGATGTTAGCAGATCGTCCAGTAGACTTCTCAACGGCGGTGACCTTAAGAATACCGTTAGCGTCAACCTCGAAGATGGCCTCAAGAACAGGCTCTCCGGCCTTCAAAGGAGGAATTCCCTTAAGGTCAAACTCTCCAAGAAGGGTGTTCTCCTTACAGTTAACACGCTCTCCCTGGTAGACGGGGAATTGAACAGTGGTCTGGTGGTCCTCGACGGTGGTGAAGGTTCGTCGCTTAATAGTGGGGACAGTAGTGTTTCGGGGAACCACAGGAGCGAAAACGTTACCCTCCATGGCAACACCGAGTGACAAAGGAACAACATCAAGAAGAAGAAGGTCCTGAGCTTCATCAGAAGTAGCCTGACCAGTGAGAATAGCACCCTGGACGGCAGCACCGTAAGCAACGGCCTCATCAGGGTTGATAGACTTCTCAAGCTGCTTGCCCTCGAAGAAGTCAGATAGCAACTTCTGGATCTTGGGAATACGGGTAGAACCACCGACAAGCACAACCTCGTCGACCTTGGACTTCTCAATCTTGGCATCCTTGAGGACTCTCTCAACGGGCTCAAGAGTGGACTTGAAAAGGGCGTCATTGATGGCCTCGAATCGAGCACGAGTAAGGTTGACACTGAAGTCCTCACCACTGGAAAGAGAGTCGACCTCAGCAGTGGTCTGGGTGACAGAGGAAAGAGATCGCTTAGCACGCTCAGCAGCGGTTCTAAGACGTCGAAGAGCACGAGCATCGTCACCAATCTCAACACCAGTCTTCTTCTTGAACTCTCCCTTGAAGTATTCAAGGGTGTTAGTGTCGAAATCCTGACCTCCCAAATGGGTGTCACCAGCAGTAGCCTTGACAGTGAACACACCACCCTGGACGTGAAGAAGAGAGACATCGAAAGTACCACCACCAAGATCGAAAATGAGAATGTGCTTCTCCTGTTCGGTCTTTCCAGCGTCAAGACCGTAGGCAATGGCGGCAGCGGTAGGCTCATTGATGATACGAAGGACGTTCAGGCCAGCAATAGAACCGGCGTCCTTGGTAGCCTGACGCTGAGAGTCATTGAAGTAAGCGGGCACAGTGATGACAGCCTTCTCAACCTTCTGGCCAATCTTGGCCTCAGCGGTCTCCTTCATCTTGGTCAGGACCATAGAAGAGATCTCCTGGGGGCTGAAAGTCTTCTTCTCTCCAAGGTACTCAACTTCGATCACAGGGTTACCGTTAGAGTCAGCAACCTTGAAGGGCCATGACTTAATATCATCTTGAACAGACTTCTCATCGAAACGACGACCGATCAGACGCTTGGCATCAAAGACGGTGTTTCTGGGGTTGAGAGCGGCTTGGTTCTTAGCGGCATCTCCAATCAATCGCTCCTTCTCAGAGAAAGCAACGAAAGAGGGAGTAACTCGGTTACCCTGCTCGTTGGCAATGATTTCAACAGCACTGTCATAGGTAGCCACACAAGAGTAGGTGGTACCAAGATCGATACCAATGGCACCGGCGAAGGTTCCGTCAGAAGCAGACATCTATTTGTTAGTATGTAGAAAAGAGCAGGAAAAAAAAGTCCCCCCAATAGAGAGGTTGCTAAAACATCCAATAGCAAGTTTTTATGGCATATACAAAAGCCATTGCAGCATCACAGGACGTCTTATGAACAACCTGAAATAATGTCCACTCCACTTCTCACTTTAATTAATCAAATACTCACTTTTTTTTTTATGTTTTGTATTGGCGGTAAGGAAAGAAAGAAAGAAAAAAAAAACTGACCCAAATTTTTAAAAAGATTTTTTTGTCAAAATTTTCCACAAGCCACACGTCCGCCAGCCGCACGCATGGAAAGTCTGAGACATGGCTTAACGGCCGCGATTTGGGTTGGGGATTGAGAGCACCAGGTAGAACGGATCAAGGAGGGTGACTATCCAGAGAAGGATCCATTGTATTGAAGCGTTCGTACCAGATTCATTGACAGGTATCTTTGCGGTACAGCTATAAGGGTTCAATTGAGTACGACCAAGAGACAAAACATGAGAGATGCCAACGCTCGCTTAACCCCGAACTGACTAATATCATTGATATTGACACTCAATGACACTTGATGATAATCGATGATAATTGATGATGCTCGCTGATATTCACTAGCACCCACTGATCCTCACTCACCTCACTGATACTCACTGAGATCGGTAATGTCTGCCAAATCTCTTGCTTTAGTCCAAACGCTCCCCGGGAGCTGATCGTAAGGTAGGATATCTACCGACAGAATCTTATACTGTATGGCGATATACACAAGTACATGCCAGTAACACCCCTGATAATGGGGTGACCGAGAATTGGTCAACTCATCCAGAGTTCGTAGATGAGGATCAACCGCTGCCACACGGTCGTAGTGAACAAAAAAGTCTGCTAATCCATAACGAAGAAAAGCATTACGATATAGTTTACCAACCACAGATGGTGGTAAATACAGCGGCCGGATTGCAATGGTTGCCTCATCTACGGTAGCACCAGCCTCTACTATAACAAACAGATCGGTTAATTGGGCCACAAACTTCAATGCTCTGATTCTATACACCACCTCGTGGTCTGAGGCTCGAGAGGACGAATCTATGGATTCAAATAGTCCTAAAACAAACTTCTCAATGAATTCCTCGTCGCATACTTGTTCAATGAACTCATACCCCTCATTGCATATTAGCCCTTGAATGATTGTTAATGCTTCGGCTCGAATTTCTACGTTGGAATTTGAAATCTGATTACGCAGAAGTCCTACAATATTGACATCTCCATGACTTGAGTAAAACTTTTTTAATAGTCTTGTAGCGCATGTCCTGATATCAAAGGTGCCATATTGTATGAGTGTATCCACAGCAGATATTGGGAAATCGGATCCTAGAGAGAATACACTACCATTCGAAGACACAAATGTATTTGAATCGTCATTCGCATGGCCTCTTCTCAGGTCTCGAATACTTAATCTCAGGGTAATTGATACAAGTCCAACCAGCGTCACCACTGAGGCAATCTCATCTAAATATTTAAACATGCAACGCTCCGACTATCTATACAGCAACAGAAAGACTGATACGGGTAACAACCCACAGATTGTATAGCTATCTAACAAAAATTAGAAGACGTTCGCAGCATATATACCCATTTGAACAATCAAGAACCTACTCTTTCTCTCGTATCTATTCTGACTTCTATCCTATTTCATTGATAACAGCTCGTCCTGATGGCACCTGATGGCCTTCGTTGAGTTTTAATATATCGGGGTGGAGCCGCGGCGGGGGCTGCGGGGGCGACGATGGCCCAACGCGCGCGTGGTATTAAGACGCGTTTGGTAATAAGATAAATGAAGAGTTTTCATAATATCCAGGAAATGGTAGAGGAAAAGAAGAGAAAGATTGAACAGGAGCAGGAATCCGAGGATAAGGAGATTAAAGAAACCAAAAGTTATAAAAAGATTGACCAAACAAGTACAATGACAGTATCACAAGCTACTCAATCGCTAGCAGTAAAGCTTCTGAGTGCTGCTGCAAAGGCTCCTACCAGAGGTTCAGCTCTGGCAGCTGGATATGACATTTATGCTTCTGAGGAGATCGTGATCAAGGCACAGGATCGTGGACTAGTTGCGACAGGAATCTCTATTGCTGTTCCGGTTGGAACTTACGGAAGAGTTGCTCCTAGAAGTGGCTTGGCAGTTAAAAGTGGTATCAATACTGGAGCTGGTGTGATCGATGCTGATTACCGAGGGGAAGTTAAGGTGATGCTATTCAATCACTCTAAAGAGGATTTTACTGTGTCTGCTGGAGATAGAATTGCACAACTTGTTCTGGAACAAATTGTGAACCCAGCTGTTGAAGTAGTTGAGAGTTTAGACTCCACTGATCGTGGAGCAGGAGGGTTTGGATCTACTGGTAAGAACTAGGTCAAGAATTACAAATAAGGGAGACTGCAGCGGCCAAATTACATGTTCATGCCGTCTGCTTTTTGGTTACTTAATAGGTCTATAACTTATTTCTCGTAGAAATACACGAGATGATATATGTACATGATCATTGCTTGGATGATTGAGAATTTGATGACGACTCCACGTTGGTAGCAACCGCTTCTTTGGCTTCTTTAGAAGCCGGGTCAGATCCCTCAGCAGTGTTCTTGTCATTGTGGCTTTCAGCTTCTTCTTCTTCTTCAATGTTCAAATCGTCCTTAACTTGGATAATATGCCCACTCTCTGCTTCCTCGTTGTTTTCATCCTGAATGAGCTCCTGTTGCTCCTTGAGAACCTCCAGGCGTTGTCTGTTTGTCGCAGCCTCAGATGACACTTCCAACTCTGCTTCGTGATACAATTCCTCAGGAATTGCGCTCAGCACTGCTATCAGCGCATCGTAATGAGTGTCAATAGATTCAACCTCACCATATGTATACGCCGAGCCAAGAACTAATAACGTAGAAGGAACTTTCTGATGCAATCTTAGTTCGAGCCAGGTGTTCAAGTCATCTCGAAGTCTTCCAGGAGAAACATTATGAGTCTTAATGCCTCGAGACGCACACGCCATCTTGAGCTCAGTGACCGACAACGAATCTACTCCTTCGTAATCAATTGCTTTGTCGTCTCGCTTGATCTGTCTCATTCGATGACGAATGGCATACCGAAGCATCACATTGGTACCATAGGGTTGCAAGTTCATATACTTTGCCATCGCCACAAGCTGAGGACGGGACAAGTTATCTAGAACAACGTCATCCTTGAACAAGCGAGCAACTGATACAATGGCCTCTCTAGATGGATTCTCCGAACCTGATCGAACTTGCTTAAAGAACTTTGAAAAAAGCTCGCGCTGCTCGGGTGAAATGTTGGTAGGCAAAGCCATTCCACTCTCAGTAACAGTCTGTCGTAGAAAATGCGACACATTGCCACGGGTCGTTCTCAGCTTTTTAGATTTGGCCTTCTTCTCTTTGGCAGACTCATAGGTAGAAGGGAGCAAGTTGGGAAATAATCTTAGTGCCACTGGCAGAAGCAATTCAGCAAATGGAACAATCACAAACATTGAGAACGGCACCAGACGAACAATGTCTTGAAGAGTTCTCTTCAGTTGACGATTTTCTCGGCGAGTCAATTCATATCCAGCTGCCATTTTTAGAGCCAGCTTGAAAGACACTCGAGCTTCATATCCTAAAAGTTTCGTTCCATCCCAGTAGTGCTTTGCTTCATGCTTAACTTTTTCCCATAAAGTAAGCTTTTCAGTAGTCACAGGTACAGTAGTTTTGGTCGAACCAGTGCCTGAGGCGGTGGAGTTCACACTTGATGACGCAGATTCAGAACCAGCTGAGGTGCTTTTATCATCAGGTTTAACTTCAGGCTTAGCAATTGGATCGGTAGAGTATGGTCGCACCAACCCTCGAACATTACCAATCGAACGCTGACACTGCCTACTTTGACGAACAATTTGAACATGTAACAAAGGCCTAGACCCAGAATTCGTAGCAATTCCACGAATACCCAAAGCTATAAGTTAGAACCATTTCAATTTCAATAATTCCAGGAGGTTTTTTTTTTTTTTTTTTTTTTTTTTTTTTTCCAATCCTCGCCACTGGCTGCAAACAAAGCAATACTGGTATAAATCTACCGTCATATAGTCATTTCAACCCCATGAAGCATTGTAAACAACTGCGTATCAACAACTAAAATATCCTCCTCCAAAAATAAAACATACCCCAAACCGGCCGGGAAATTCGCACAACTCTCATAGTATTAACAATCATTGCGGTTACATTCGTCCGAGCTCTCATGATATTCGGCGAAAACGACATTTTTGTTCCCGAGAACGTGCGGCTAGTGAGCCTCGGACAAAAGACCCCCAAGACTTTTCCTGATCCTCCAGCCGCGCGGGGGTCTTGAGAAAATCCGATGAGAAAAAATAAAAAAAAATAAAAAAAAATAAAAAAATATTAAGAGGATCAGACAGTCAAAATATTTTCAACTAGAAACAACAGATAAAATCGTGGACTGAACCAGTTCAATATATTTAGAATCGAAATTGCTAGTGAGGATATCTATTGAATCTTTACGTAATATATCTGGGCTCTTATATATTACACGCAATGGCCAAGCGTAGGACTCAACTAGCCGTGAGCGAGCCAAAGCGCCGCCATACTGGCAGTAGCGATGAACCAGAGACGATTGATCAAGAGAGTCAATTCAATGAAGAATCAACCTCAGATAAGCAATTAGTTTCCTCGTCAGATGAGGAAGAGGAAGGCATTACTGAAGACGAAGAAGATGAGGAGGAAGAAGATGAGGAAGACGATCTGCTGGTAGTTAAACGCCCACGACTTCATGCGGTAGCAGCTCAAGATGTTCAAGTTGCCCGCGAAACTTCACAATTGTTCAAATCTAACATCTTCAAACTACAAATTGATGAATTGTTGTCGGAACTTAAGATTGATAGTAAGGAAATCTCTGGTATCGAGAAAATTTTACATAAGATTCATTCTATTCTCATGCCCAAGGAAGAAGCTGACGAAATCAAAAGTTTTAGCCTATCCGAAGCACAGGAACTGTTTGCGACAGATATTGCCATTCCATTCCCAGAACCAAGACCTCAATCAGACTTCAAATATCAATTGGGTTACAAGAACCCTGATTATATGACTGTAGTTGGTTCCTTTTCACTCAAAACCGTGGTCAGACAGCCCGAAGGCAGTGGGGTTGATGTCATAGTACGCATGCCATCACAGCTGTTCCAGTCCAAGGATTATCTCAATTATCGATACTTCCACAAGCGTGCGTTTTATGTTGCAATGCTCGCGCGAAAGTTAATGGCCACAAATGAGTTGCCTGTGAACTTCCGTTATGAATATGTGAATGAGGATCCACTAAGGCCCATTTTGCGATTAGATATTGCCGACAAAAAGCATCCCAAACTTCACATTAAGATCATCCCCTGCATTGATGAAGACTTGTTTGTTCACCGAAAACTGTCACCATCTAAGAATTGTGTTCGGCTGCATACTTCTGGTGATGAACCTACGAGTACTCCTACACCGTACTACAATTCGTCTATTCTAGTGGATTCACTATATCGATCCTACTCTGAATTTCTACACCGAGCAAGACACAGTTCTAGTGGGTTTGAAGAGGCCTGTAAGCTTGGCCGATTGTGGCTTCGTCAACGAGGGTTCAATTCATCACAGAGTCATGGCGGATTTGGCCATTTTGAATTTGCAATTCTTATGGCAGTTCTACTCCAGCCAGGATCTAAGGGTGAACGAATTTTGATGGCAGGTTACTCTAGTTATCAGCTTTTCAAGGCAACTCTTAGGTTTTTAGCTACTCATGATCTCAAGAAGAAAGTTGTATCGTTTTCTACCGAGCAGGATGCTAAGACGGTACTGAATGACAAGAACAATGTATCTAAAGACGACAACCTGGTCTCATCAGGAGCAATGCTATTCGACCGCAAGCACTATCTGAATATCCTTCATGGAGTGTCTCCGTCAACATACGAATTACTTCAGCACGAATCTGCTATTACCAGTGATTTACTTAACGATGTGGTGGTAGACCGATTTGATTCGATCTTTATTCAAAACATCACTGTTCCAAATTTGCGGTATGATACGGTGATGAATGTGTCGTTTCATCAGGGGCAGTTTTCAGCTAGCGAGAGAATCAGCCATCGCTCCTATCAACATTTCTTCACTAATAAACTGCATCGTGTACTAAGTCGAGGGTATGGTGATCGAGTCCAGGCAATTGCTGTGGTCGAACCTAAATCTCAGCAAAGGCCACAATGTTTTGAAATTAACAAGCGCTCGCCACCCTCTTCAAAGCAGGCGGGGATGGTTACGGTTGGGTTGATATTAGACCCTGATCATTGTGAGAAACTTGTAACCCATGGTCCTTCAGCAGAAAATGAGGAGGCATGTGAACAGTTCCGTAGGTTTTGGGGTAGGAGGAGTGACCTTCGTAGATTTCAGGATGGAACGATTGCCGAATCTGTGGTTTGGTCTACTGAGCATGATCGATTAATAGTTCATACTATTGCGGAGTACCTTAGTGAGAGGCACTTGAGTGATACTGAACCAAAGATTGACATTTCTGGCTACTCTAACCTAATTTCCAACCTTCCTAGTGCTGACAAGTCGTTGTCTGTGTACAGTACCACCTTATTCCAGAACAAGAATGATTCGTTTCAGAAACTTGCATCAGCTCTGCAACAGGTCGATGAGACTCCTTTAAAGGTAAAGTCTATTCTTGCTACCTCCTCTTCCTTGAGGTACTCATCTATTTCTGTGCCTGTGCCATTCTCACTGGAAGGTGATGACACAATTGGTACTGGAATCATTGAGTTTGAGAGCACTAGTAAGTGGCCAGATGATATCGAGGCTTTAGAGAAAACTAAGACTGCATTTCTGCTTCAGCTCAGCACTGGTCTTGAAAAGCTCAACCAAGAATACCTGTCGTTTGTTGGTGTTGATACCATTGGTCCAGAAGGAATTGAGGTAGGGTTTTTGCATATTCATAGCCCTGAGGGATATGTTTTCAGATTAAGAGTTTCAACCGAGCGAGATGAGTTACTGCGAACAAGAACAGAAGCGACTGTCGCCAGTGGCTCCAACTTGCAGTCGGCTGAATCCATTTTAAGCTCTAACTTGTCGCTTACAGGGTATAAGCGAGAGTATTCAGGAGCAGCTTTGGAATCACGGTTGATCCATAGACTGGCACTGAAATATCCAGCATTATCTCCAACAATTCGGTTAGTGAAGAAGTGGTTTTCTTCTCAGCTTTTGGAGACTTCTTTCACTGAGCAAGCAATTGAGCTCCTCGTAGCTAATGTGTTTTTGAACTCATCTCCTTATATTCCTCCTGGAAGTGTATCGTCGGGATTCTACAGAGTACTCAAGTACCTTTCGCAATGGGATTGGAGAGATTCAGCAGCGTTGATATGCCAACAGATCAGTGATAAGATTGAGAATTTGGATAACGTGGATCCCCTGTTGACTTCAGTCACTGGGACTCGTAATGATCCAACACAGTATAAAGAGCTGCAATCTGCGTTCACCTCATTCCGTGGACAGGATCCCGCATTCACCAGGGCCGCTCACTTCATTGGAACTTTCTTAGACCATAGTGGAATCTTGTGGACTGAGATAGTACCAAAGTCTGATACTGGAAAGCTCGTTGCTACTCGATTAACGGCACTGTCTAATGCTGCCAGCTCAATCTTCACTCAGGAGGTTGGGAGCAAACTTCCACCGCTGTTTTCGGCGTCTCTTCAAGACTATGACTTTGTGATTCATGTTCGTGATCCTCTGTTCTCTAAGGTTAAGAATGCTCCGTATCGAAACCTTGGTCAGCACTTCCCATCAATGCAAAAGACTGTGGATACGCTAGCTCGGGTAGTAGACATGTTTTATAAGGAACTCAAATCCGAGTTTGGGGATTCGCTGGTACTTTTCTATTCCCCCAGTAACTCTTCTGGTGGCAACAACGTCATTTCTGGCATCTTTCATCGTGATACACTTAATGCTAGGAAGTTCAAGGTATCATTAACGTACTCGACCATCCCGATTGGAGGAGAAGAAGTCAGAATCAATAGACAGGCCATCTATCGAGAGATCGAGCTGGTTGGTGGAGACTTAGTAGAGAAAATCACATCTCAATAGTTTCTGCTTGTATAATTGCATCTATAAAACATCTCAGTTAAATGATTATGTGCATGATACGGTCTCAATGCCTAACTTTCTAAGGTTCAGATTCAACGTCGTGAAAGAATAAAACAAACAGTACAATTATCTATAATACAATATTAACAAACAAACAATCTTTTAAGGCGTTCCAAGCATCCCGGATATCATGCGCAAATATGTCATTTAAAATGTAATCTTCTTGCCCTTGAACTCAACTTGGCTGCTGTTGGCTCCAGTGGGAGTGAAACCACCACGTCCACCACGTCCACCACCACGTCCACCAAAGCCACCACGGCCACCACCACGACCACCAAATCCACCACGGTCACCACCACGTCCGCCTCCACGTCCACCAAAGCCGCCACGGCCACCACCACGTCCTCCAAATCCACCACGGTCACCACCACGAGGAGGTCCGTCACGAGGAGTAGAGAAGTCCAATCTCATTGGTCGTCCACTGAACAAACCTCCATTAAGGGCTTCAATTGCAGCCTTTGCTTCATCAACCGATCCAAATTGAACATAACCGAATCCCTTTGGCTGTTCAGTCTCAGGGTGAGTGGGAAGTCTGACGGAGATGACGCTTCCCTGCTCAGCAAACAGGTTGAAAAGCTCGTCACGGTCAGCATTGAATGACAAGTTTCCTACAAACAAAGTGTCAGAAGGAGGACTCTGAGAATCACCGAACTTAGCGGCACGGGCAGCACCGTAGTTCTGAGATCCGGATTGAGGCTTAGATTCAGAAATATCAACGTTGATAGGTCTGCCATCAATTTCAGCACCCTGCATCAGTTCGATAGCCTTCTTAGCATCGGCCTCATCTTCAAAGTCAACATAACCATATCCTCTGCTCTTTCCACTGGCTCGGTCAGAGATCACTCTAGCATCAATAACTGGTCCAACGTGATCGAATTCTCGCTTAAGCCAGTCTCCATCAACGTTCCAAGAAAGACGGCCAACAAACACAGTACCCGCAACCTTGGCTCGCTTGGAAGATTCTTCAACTTCCTCATCAGAGTCAGTAGACTTTCGCTTGGACGAGGTCTTTTCCTCCGAATCAGAGGTTGATTCTTCCTCATCAGAATCAGAGTCGGAGTCAGAGTCAGAACCAGAGTCAGAGTCGGAGTCAGAGTCAGAGCTGTCAGAGTCTGCCTTAGTCTTTTCAGTCTTCTTCTCAGTCTTCTTTTCAGTCTTCTTTTCAGACTCGCTGTCAGAATCACTGTCACTGTCAGAGTCACTGTCAGAATCACTGTCAGAATCACTGTCAGAGTCAGAATCCTCTTTTTTCTCCTCCTTATCAGAGTCATCAGAATCACTAGAGTCACTATCAGAATCAGAACCGGACTCAGAGTCACTTGATTCGGCCTTTACCTGTTTGCCTTTTGTCTCTTTCTTTTCAGTCTTTGCGGTCTTTTCCTCTTCAGAGTCAGAGTCGGAATCAGAACCAGAGTCGGAGTCAGAGTCAGAGTCCTTATCACTGTCACTATCACTGTCACTGTCACTGTCTGAATCACTGTCGCTCTCTTCCTTCTTCTTCTCTTCCTCCTTCTGCTTTCGCTTCAGCTCCTCAAGAGCGGCCGCTGCCTTAGCTTCAGATTTAGAACTCTTGCTGGACTTTTCCGATTTAGAGCTCTTGCTCACTTTGGCTGAGGTAGCCTTGACCTTTTTACTCTTTCCATCTTTAATTCCCTTAGCCATTGTTGTTTTATGCTCGAATTCAAGATTCGATTTTTGTATTTTAAATAGTAAGTGAGAAAGGGAGAAATTTCACTCTGATTATTTTTTCTACTTTTTTTTTTTTTTTTTTTTTTTTTTTTTTTTTTT